>LPNX010118897.1:18579-184179 GCA_001517045.1 Pseudotsuga menziesii
CTTATTCTTGAGAACATTCTTCCCATAGTCTGCTGAATTTTATCAGCTTCTTTCTCACACAAATTCCTTGGATAAAAGCATCCCATGACCTAGGGAGGCCATTCAAGGTAGTCATCACAATCTCGGCGTTTTCCACTTCTTCATCAACAGCTTCTAGTTTCTCTTTGATTTGAGAGACTCTTGTGAAGTAAGACTGGATGGTTTCTACATTCTGAATCTTCACATTCTTCAGCTGGTTCCTCAGGGTCATCTTCCGATTTATGTTCTTTCCTTCAAACAATTTGGTTAGGGCATCAAACATAGCTTTAGGTGTCTTGAGAGAGGACACCTGTGGGATAAGATGATCCTTGATAGAATCAGCAATGATCCTCTTTGCCATAACCATCTTCTTCTTATGCAAGGCTTTTGCCTCATCTCCCTCTAGAACTGGAACCTCCTCATGAATGTAGGAGTCTAATTCATTTTCTTCCAGGACCAGGGAGATCCTATACTTTCAAGATCGGAAGTTATCAGCTCCCTCAATATTTTCATCAAGCTTGGTATGATGAGACATCTTTCAAATAAGAACCTCAAATGGAAATACAAAAGATTAGATCTTACCGATTTGAGGTGTCCGTCCTTGTCCTGGAGTTCGCTGATCTAGGGTTTGTCGTAGAAACCCTAATTTTCAAAATTTGGAAACTTTCAGATCTGATTGGACAAATATATATATCTCTTCAAATGGAGCTTTCCAATGTACTCCTTTTCTGAAAACAGTGGAGGGAAGCTCCCAAAACAGGAAGCCCTAATTTTCTGATTTCTTCTGTAGAAATGCCTGTTACTGTTTCTGTGATATCTATGCAATTAATGATCCTCTATGTCTGAAATTTTGCACTGAGGTAACTTCACATGTCCCTGATCCAACACCGTAGGTTTCATCAAAATTGGTTTCACCATTTGGGATTTAGGATCCTTTTCCCAAGGTGACCTGTTACAGGACTGTTCAGAACAGCGAAGTTGTACGGCATGCCACGTGTCACTGGTTCATCTTCTGAGTCTGATATTAGGATCACTAAAATTAAATTCCGTGCCCTTTCTGGAACATCTTCAGGAATTCCATTTGAACCTCTGTAGCTCAAGATATTGCAGATCTCCCCAGATGTCCTATTTAGGGATGAATTTCAAAAGAGGCTAGAACCCTAACTTGGAGAGATCATTTCTCCTGGCGTACAGTGAATCTGAGTCTGATTTTTGGACACAGGCTTCATCAGGATTTTATATTCGGCCCCTGAAATTTTCAGCTTCTGAGACTTTTCCAATATCGGAATATAGAGACTATACCAAAACTTAGCAGTTTTAGTATTTAGGGTTTCTCCTAGCTCAGGGTCAAACTAGGGTTTGACTTTCCTGGAGTTTCACCCAACCAAATTTCTTGATCCAGGTCTCTAAAATTCGGTTTTTGTGAGGAGAAAAATCCTATGCAGGTCTCACTCAAAAAATTCCTCTTCTGTAGAAAGCCCTAATTTCCACATCGAAACTGAAAAATGCTTGAAATTGAATTCCACATCGACAGAAAGATGCACCCTTCAATAGAGAGTCATCCTAGCATAATTTTGCTGAAAATATGTGGAGGAAGACCCACAAACTAGGAAGCCCTAGTTTCTGCAGCTACACAATGTCTTCTTCTCAGGTTAGCTCTGATACCATGTTAGTTTTTCATCACATTAAGCTAGCATTAAGATCTTAGGATCTTTTCACCGAGAGAATAACAAGTACAGCAATAAAACATAAGCACATCACAAGAGACAAGAGACACAAAGAGTTTTCCTTGGGGAAACCATAAAGGAGAAAACCCCACAACTTCCTCTAAGATAGAATCAACACCAAAACAATAAGAGATCTCCCAAAACAGCAGTAGTCTTCTGTCTTCTGTCTAGTCCCAAAATTTCCTTCTTCAGTAGTGTGCCACACTTGGGAGAGCAAGTGAAGTATTTCCACAATGTGATAAATAGAGAGACTCTCACTCTCTATTTATATTCATCCATTCACTTGAATTGCCTTTCCACACGTAGGCTCAACCTAATGATTACTACTCGAGCCTACACCTTAATTAGTGTATAATAACTCAAGTGCCCCGAAACTGTGGGGACTTACCTAATGACTTGATATGACTTGATTACATTATTAATCCTCCCGATCGGAACATTGGGGCATGACCACATGACTCAAATACATAATAGAAACATCCCGGAATAAACATCGGGTTACAATACATAAGATACATAGAAGAATACATTCCGAAGTTACATATACATCAACACTTCATATACCAAGTTAACATGTAGTCCCTAAGTATGGTCTCCATCTATGTTATTTTTCCATATCATATGTAATATGTTTCAGCTCCCAAACTACTTTGCATGTACACCAATGTTGTTATGGAACATTCCTTCCAGTCCCATGACATACTAGAATATTCCTCTTGGAGCCTTATCTATGACATATTCATTTTTATTCCTCAAAATCTCCATCCTTGTTTCACGTCTTTGTGCTCTTCAGGGTTCATCTTTTATGAACCTTCTATCTCAGTGGACTTCCTCCTTTCTTTCCCAACACCCCCCCCTCCCCCGGCGCGATGGTATTATGCTTCCATCCTATCATGTTCCATGCACATCAATCCATTTTAAGCAAATAACATCTTGATCCAAAGTCGGATTTCTACCAGCAATATTTTTCTAAGACCAACTTCAAAATTTCCTTTTTCATAAGTAAATTATTCACTATACTCAATAACGATTCTACAAATACCCTTCTTTTATTGTATCAAACCATAACCTACAGGTCGTGTCCACTTTTTATCCAATTTTTTTTCAACCATTTCTTGGTCCCAGATTATGGGTTCCTAACCTATCCTCATAAAATGTATATCTATTTGTCTTTTAATCCTCTCATACAGTAAGCAAGGAAATTCAATAGATACATTTATTGGATAACAAATTAAATGTCCCTTTGGATCCATTGTTGGGGGTCAATATGTAGATCCTTTGTCTATTTCTATGAAAAATCCTCTTATTTTCTTGATAACCAATATTCTAATTCCTTTCTTGATGTATTCCAAGTCCTATCCTTTAGAAACCCTAACCCCACTTTGTCCCAACAATGGAACCAATTGTTGACACAAACTTATACTAGAGGTTCTAAATCTATTAAAAACAATATTCATATCAGAATCAACACTTTCATTACCCAAGGATGAATAAAGTCTCACCCGATACTCTCACAAGATTTATGGAGACATAATTTAGGTTAGGATTTTATACAAATACAGATGAAACCCTAACATTATGCATCCAACACACTTATCCATTTATAACAAAGTAAAATCATATACACAAAAAATAACAACCCACCAATCTAGCAGTGTTATTAAGGATACTATCCATTAAGTACATATACTCAACATTTCTCTTACAATTAGAAAAACTATACTCTATTCCTGGGAAACAACTAACAACAACAATTGCATTCACACAACTTTCCCTTTTTATACAAAATAGTAGACAATTAGAAACTATTAACTGTCTTTTAGTAACTAGTATTCTAACTAATATTTAATACTATCCTGATGTCTTATACCTTGCAATATCTAGTGCACTTTATATTTACTTCACTATGCAATCATATGCAAATAAACTATTACATTTACCAAAATCTTGTTGTGTGTAATTTCAATAATCTAGTGCGTGCACCAACTATGGAACCAACAATTGTTGTTACGAATTTTTTTGTATTAAAATGTTTAAAAGTTAAAAGACAAGCAATCATATTGTTAGAAGCTTCATGGAATTTTCATACAATTGTTAGGAAAAATGATTCATCTATAACGCAACCCATCATGTATTATCACAATCACCTAATAAAAAGATAACAAGGAACATCACTTGCTCAAACAAATATCTCATCTCACTAATTTAAATGTCAAAACCATTGACATTATTCTATTACAAGAGTCAATCTTGACACATCAATCCAAATAGATCTATAGGCCTCCACTAGTAGACTTCATCGTTGTAACATAATTCTAATAAGAGAAGTTAAGGGAATTTCTGCAAAGCTTTTGGCAAGAGAACAATAGGACTTCTTCCAACCACAAGGATGTACTAAAATTGAGAAGGATTTCTAAGGAATGAAAACCCCAAATTAAACACGTTCTCAACATGACACAAACAAAACTATATGAGTGACTACATAATGTATTGAACTTATGTAGTGATCCTTAACCTATAAATTAAATCACAGATGATATAGGAACCTTAAACTCATTAAAAAACCAAAATAAATTCACACCGTAAAGAACACAATATTATTGAAAAACCCCTTAAGGTAGAATAACACCATAAAATAATCCTTATGGAATGAATCACTCCACAAGCCATGCTTGCTACAAACGAATATATCTGATATATCTCGATACAATGATACTCATGATACTCCCTAGGTACAACATATTATCCTCCATAGATACCCCACATTATCTTCCCTAAAATGTCTAAGAGAAAAAATCAATAAACAACTACAATCTAAAAGAAAATAAAAAGGAGAATGCACAGATTGATTAGGTAAATCACATAAACAAGATGAACGTGAAAATTATGGAAATCTACATAGAGTATACTAAAAAATGACCAAAATTCATAATTCCATGGTTTGATTAGGTAAATCACATAAACAAGATGAACGTGAAAATTATGGAAATCTAAATAGAGTATACTAAAAAATGACCAAAATTCATAATTCCATAGTTGGTCTTAAAAAAAATGTTGTCATGTAGTTTACAAAAGAGAAATGGAATCATGAACATAGACTTAAAATGATCATAAAAAATGCTTGTGGTCAAGGATAAAAGAAAGGGTTTCCCACCCAAGTCACCTAATATTGATGGCTCCAACAAGTAGAAAACAAAAAATATGCAAGTGGAGATAAGCTACCATAAAAAATCAATTATGAATGCACACAACCAAGGATGAAATAAGGGTTTCATCCCCAATGCAGGCACACCAATATCCATTATTTATAAAAAAATAGTAGTTCATGTATTCTTCTATAGTTATCCTTGTCCCATTATGTCATTATTATATAATGGGATTATTCGCATTTCAATGCATTTCTCAAAAGATCCACTCTAGGACACTACACCATTTTTGGAAGTTGCACAACATTAATGAGCTAGAAAATTAATTGTTTTTTATTTTTATTTTAGGGCAAGCTAGAGTTTTAAAGGATTTAATGTTCAAAGCATATAGAAATTTATGAAATTACCGCCTATTGAATTTTATGATAAAAATTAAGCTTTGACTTAGTTCATGATGGTAAGATTGAGGTCATATGGTGATGGAAATCATGGGAAAGAGGGATAAATATACCAAAGTGATGTATAAATATAAATACTCTTGACAAAATAATTGTGTAGGGGTCTATGGCCTTTGTTGAGGATCATCTTTGGCACCATTAGTATGCTTAAATTCACAATAATAATGGATATTGAGGCAAGTATCATGGTTAACAAAGAAAAGTAAGTACCTTGGCCTAAAAGGAAGCTTCAAGTGATTAAAGGCCATGAACTAAACCTTGAACAACCCCACATATGCTTTCTAAGGTAGATTTGTCTTGTGATTGGGACATGGAAACCATTAAGAGTTTTTTGTTTGCACATATGGGAGTCAAGGCCTATACCATGGCTAGTAGAGGAAAACAAGGACCTTATGACATAAATTCATATTTATCGTGCTTAATGGCCATGAACAAGGCCTCTGACTGGGAATATGGGAACCAGTAACATATTTTGAACAATAAGAATGGTTCTCCAACCCTCTACCATGGTCCAGGAAGGAAAACAAGGGCTATAAGCCCTAAACAAATCTTCTTAGGGTCTTGATCATCTCAAGGAAGGAATATGGTCTTAACACATATCCTCTTTAAGGGATCTCTAACCTTTAAGTAGGATATGGGCATCATTCACAAGTTCTGTGTGTTAACAACATAAGTTATTTTCTAGTTTCAAGAGGATGCTTCATTTTAAGTGAAAATATTTTCCCATTTTCCCTAATTAAATTAAAAAATATGTAAAAGTGTATTTAATGATAATAAGGTCATGTAAGTCCATAGAGGTATTAGTTGTATTATGGATAACAATGCTTTAGCTTCAACAAGATGGCCTATGGAATATTGCATGGGAGGTATTACACTTTCAGCTGGAAAGCATGCCTACTTACTCAAAGCTTGTTCCATGTGCCACTTCTATAGGTAAATGGTCAAAATAAGAAATCAATGATCTAAAAAATCCTTATAAGATTACAACAATTTCCTTGCATTTGCAATTAAATTGAAGTAAAAATACAAGTACCAAATTCTGTGGACTATCAAACTAGTTAGAGAAATAATTGTTACTTGTTTAAAGTAAAAATTGTCATTAACTTCCCAAATTTTATGTGTTGCATAAAAACGACTATTTTTGGGTTCTTGAAAAACCATAAATTTATTTTCATAGTTTTTGTGAAATGAAGTTGATTAATTAGGTGAGCATTACATTATATGACAAGCTTTGCCTGCTACAATGCATGAAATATATGGATTTATGTTTTGAATTGCTCTTTCTTAAATATAAAGGTCGCTTCTAAGCAATATAGCAGTATAATGTACCTGAGAGGATAATATAAGGTACATAGGAAGGTATTCAAGAAAGATTATTAATGTAATGTAGTTGCAATCATGGAATAGGCCCACTTGATATTTAGTGGGTAATAAATAAACCCATTAAAGGAAATGAATATGATAATAAATTTGTCATAAACCACTAGGAATACTTATACGAAACTATAAACGCAGATGACTATCATTATATTGAGATACAAAGAATATTGAAAATTATATTACAACAAGTATAGTTTGTTAAGTGATTCATTCCATAAATAAATATTTATGGTAAAGGTTTGGATGATACTCCATTATTGAATATGTGGAAAGGCCACTAAAGATTGTGTGACACCAAAGTCAATCATTTATATTTTAAATTTGGATAATATTTTGAATCGTTTCCCATCTTTTCATTGGAATCACCCATGTTTCGTGTGTCTTTCATCAATCCACTATCTTTACTAATTTAACAATGCAAATAAAATAATACCCTAAATTCGCCAAAAATTAAAATTGAGTGATTTTAGATATACAATTTAGTAAGAAAATAAAATTACATTAAAAAAAATTTAATATTTTTTTCGATTCGTTGTAATTTGAAAAAGAGATAAAATGGTAATAAAGTATAACATCGTGACTTCATACTCAACCATGCAAATAAAATTATATTTAAATTAGAATTTGTAAATTAACTCAAAGTTTAAATGGAGTGAATTTAGAGATACAATTCAATGAGAAAAGAAAATTATTTACAATATTTTTTTATAAATTTTATAATTTTTTTTAATGGGATGTTTTATAATTTTTTTCCAATGGGATGTATTTAAAAGAATAGTAAAATTGTAATAAAGTATAACATAGTGACTTCATGTATTAGGGAAATTTTGATTGATATCAAGAAATTTGTACTTAGTTTTATAGTAGCATAATTCGGTTATATTGGAACTTAGAACTTTTTTGTACTGAAATTTGCAGAGTATAAAAATAGAATATTCAATGTAGTATGAATAAGGTTGGATTTGCCGATGAGTTATTATGTGATTTTAAAATTGGGTTTGAAGTTGAACTTGAAAATCATATATATATAATTGGACCGTCACCTACTACCTAAAGAAACAAAAAAGAAAGAAAACACACCTCGACTACATTGTTCTTGTGTCAAGCCTTAGACAACTCTTAACAACCCAAATTCTACTCTCTTTTTGTTGTTGAAATTTACAGGAGTTTGAAGATTTGACCATTGTATTGTGGTTGGAGAAAATAATGATTTTGTTATACCTATATAGCCAAAAATGTTGAAACTTTGTGGACCCAGAAAGAAAATGATCCTGGAGATAAAGCACTAATGTAATTGCTTTTTTAAATCTATAAGCAACCTACTCTCTTATTTTCAGTCGGACTATATTTTTTCATTATGATTTTTCCCTTTTCAAATCATATTCATATATGTATTCATACTCAGATTATGCTATTGTTCCTAGCTTTAGTGATGATGGAGAACATAAGATACCAGGTATCTTGGGGAAATTGTATGGGGTTGAAATAATCTTTATAGGCTTTAAAATTGCTTTTGATTAATTAAGAGCTCATCTTCCTTATATGAAAGGAAATCGGTTAGTAACAACCCAAAGAACAAAAGTTATTTGGCAAGAGTGGAAGTCTAGTATTCCCTAGGGTTGGAATTTCAAATCCTATCCACCTGTCAAAATTGACAGTTTCAACCGCTTTTTGAGACGTTTTCAACGTTTTAGTGAATAATTACGACGATTAATTTCAATTTCAGACTGTATTTGATGAGCAAATCACCTCGTAAGAGGCAATCTACGTGTGAAATTCCATTCCTAGTCTGCCCCTTACAAACCACCAACTAAATATTTCATGTGGTATGGTTTTCCTTAAATAATGGTGATCAATAAGCTTACATTAAAAAATAATATCAAATGATGACAACAATGACATTTACTGATACTTGATGGTTTTATGGTTCCATCCTATCATGTTCCATGCACATCAATCCCTTTTTAGAAAATAGCATGTCGATCCAATGTGGGATTTCTACCAACAATATTTTTCTAAGACCAACTTCAATTTTTTCTTTTTCATAAGTAAATGATTCACTATACTCAATAACAAATTCTACAATATACCCTTCTTTTATTGTATCAAACCATCATCTACAGGTTGTGTCCACTTTTTATCCAATTTTTTATCAACCATTTCTTAGTCCCAGATTATGGGTTCCTGGCCTATCCTCATAAAATTTATATCTATTTGTCTTTTAATCCTCTCATACAGTAAGAAAGGAAATTCAATAAATAAAATTTCGTTGATGACAAATTAAATGTGCCTTTGGATCCAATGTTGGGGGTCAATATGTACATCCTTGGTCTATTTCTATGAAAATTCCTCTTATTTTCTTGATAACCAATATTCTAATATCTTTCTCGATGGCTTCCAAGTCATATCCTTCAGAAACACTAACTCCACTTTGTCGCAACAATGGAACTAATTGTTAGCACAAACTCATACTTGAGGTTCTAAATCTATTAGCAACAATATTCATGAGAATCAACACTTTCATTACCCAAGGATGAATAAAGTATCACCCGATACTCTCACAATATTTATGGAGACACAATTTAGGTTAGGATTCATACAAATACATATGAAACCCTAACATTATGCATCCAACACACTTATCCATTCATAACAAAGTAAAATCATATACACATAAAAATAACAACCCATCAATCTAGCAGTACTATTAAGGATATAGTCCGTCAAGTACATATACTCAACATTACTCTTACAATTAGGTCACAGAAATTGATAGTTTTTTCTCTCTGCAACTTGATGCGAGGTTGGGGGTTAGGTCACCAAGGCGGAAGGATTTATGGTGAACCAGTAGTGGAAGAGAGGCTCTGTAGGTCAACTTGGTCGACCCAGGATGGTTCCTTCTCCTCCCCATGGGGAGAGGGACCGTGGGAGGAACGTGCCCTCAAAGGAGGGGTCTGAAATTACCACTCTGATCTCGGACATGGAAACCGAGAAAGGAAAAGGACTAGGGAATGCACCTGACTCACTCATAGACGAGGAAGGTTCTAGTGGGATGAAGAAAGAGGAAATGATGAAATAGGAAACAAGAAGGAGAGGACAGTGCGTCCCAAAATCCAAGACAGTGCCAAATATTCAAATTAAATCAGAAAGAGTCAGGGAAGACATTCAGTACATGAAATACCATGCCCTCATAGGAAAGTTTATTGGGATCTGGCTCACAGAAAATATCTTGGTCTGGTGGATTAACACCACGTGGAAACCCCAAGGGCACTACGACCTTCAACTCAGAGCAAAAGGATTCTTCATGGTAATATTCTTTAATGATGAAGATAGAAATCGAATTTTTGAGAACGGTCCATATTTCTATAATTCGGCGAGACACTTCCTAAGGCCATGGAAAGATAGATTCAATCCTAATAAAGAAAACCTCACGATTTCCCCAGTATGGATAAGAATGTACTCTCTCCCAACGGAGTACTGGAAGGAATAAATTATGATGGATATAGGGAATACATCGAGAAACTTCATCAAAGTCTCAGATAAAACCCGACAACAAAATTATATCTCTTATTCCATAATCTGTATCTAACTCAACATTTCTAGATATCTACCAGATGGAATCGATTTATCCTGGGAGGATGAAGAATGGTTCTAGGCAATAGACTATGAACAGATCCCATTCAGATGCAGAATATGCCATGAGCATAGACACCTATTCTAGGACTGCCTGTAAAATAAAATACTAGGAGGAAAGAAATATCGGGAAAATCAAGATGATGATGGGTTCATCAAAACCAAAAACAAGAAATGAAAAGCAAGAAAGACATCAGGACCAGATATCAACAAAAGGGTGCAAACTCAGGACAGGTATGAGATCCTACAAGATGATAAGGCAAGTAATAAAGAAGCCTGAAAAACTGACCAAACTAAATATCATCAGGAGAAGGAGATGGATTTAAACATAAAAAAGAAGCAGGAGACAACCAAATCACCTACAGATCAGCACCAAAAGATGCAGCAGGAAACAGCCAAGACAACTATAGAGGTAATGGAGCCAAAGACGGAAGATACGGAGATAGGAGATCTGGACTTGGATGGACTTGAAGCTTCTTGCTTCGACAAGATCCCATCCTATATTCCTCCATAGCAAGTCTCCTTGTTGGAGAAGGAGATAATCTAGGATAAAAACATGAATTCCCTGGGAGTAGTTGTCGAATCACTCAAAGAATCAGATGGGAAAAAGAAAATAAAAAAAAGAAAAACGGGGAAGGCCAAGTAATGTTCAAAGAATCAAAGCAGTAGGGGCGCAAATGGTGGCTTTGGGGAAGTATCCAACCATAGATGCTGCCCTCTCTCCCTCAACTCAATAAGTTCCCAATGTGGATTACATCTTGAAATATTAGAGGCTATAGTAGCGCTCTGAAAATCTGTCTTCTCAGAAGATGGATTGAAAAAGAAAAATTTGGAATCATCTTTTTGCAAGAAACTAAGTGCTCGGAAGAAGAGATAAAAAGTATAGCCGATAAAATATGGAAGGGATGTGAGACAGTAGCGACCGATGCCAAAGGGGCAGCTTGAGGGATGGGAATCTTATGGAATTCCTAGGAGGTTAACCTCTCAGGATTTGTAGCAACTCCCTTTTCACTTTCATCATATTTCCACATCTTAGGCATAAAATTCAGAGGATTTCTGACCAATATATATGGGCCTCCGAGGGCAGAGCAGAAAGTGTCCTTTCTCGACTCGCTTTCTGCCATCAAGGATATTGTCGGTGAAAAACCGTGGATCCTTGGTGTAGATTTCAACTTGATCAAGAACCTTGAACAGAAAAAGGTGGTATACAGAACCTAAACCATGCAAGCGTTCACTTCAACGAACTAATTGATAATCTTGATCTAATAGATGTAAGAAATTCTAATGGTATTTTCATGTGGAACAATAAACAAGCTGGAGATAGAGGGATAGCCTATCGGCTTGATCGCTTTTTAATATCTAAATCCATCATGATGGCAGGAGGAGAGTTAAGAGTAGTGGTACTTCCAGCTGCAGGATCGGATCATTGGCCAATCATCCTTGAATGGGAAAATGTGTGGGTGAACCCACATAGACCCTTCATATTTGAAAATTTATGGATCCTTCAGATGGATTTCCATGAGAAAATCTGAGAATGGTGGGAAGGTTCCCCACCCATCAGGGGTACTCGAATGTACCAATTCCAACAGAAACTCAAACTCCTAAAAGATAACATTAAAAATGGAACAAGGAGTCATTTAGCAACATTTTCCAAGCAAAACAAGCTCTAGAATGAAAGACGCAAGAGAACCAAGCTCAGGGGATGAGCATGGGGTTCTTGGAAGAGTTACGGATCCAAGAAAAAAGCTTTCTCCAGGAATTTAGCCAATGAGAACAAAAGGAGGAAGTCTATTAGAACCAGGAAGCCAGAGTCAAATGGATCCAAGCGAGAGAATGCAATACCGACTTCTTTCACAAAGCGACAATTCAACACTGGCAAGGGAACCGACTAGACAGATTGAAAATGGAGGATGTAGACATAGAGAAAACCCAGGAAGAGCTAGAAAACACATTGAACTCTTATTTCTCTAATATGATGAAGGAGCTGGAGGGAGATAGAGAAGAATCCCAGAGGGAGGTGTTTAGACATATTCCTAATATTATCTCGGATGAACACAACCACATGCTAGGAAAACCCATTGAGATGGCAGAAGTCGAGGCCACTATCAAGAAAATGGAAAAGTATAAAGCACTGGGTCCGTACGGGTTCATGACGAAGTTCTTCCATGCTTGTTGGGACTAGTTAAAGGAGGAAATGTGGGCCTTGGTGGAAGACTCCAAGAGGACCGGGAAAATTCTAAGAGCTCTTAACTCCACTTTCTTAACACTCATCCCCAAAGAAAATGGAACAGAGTACACAGGGAAGCTTAGACAAATTGCTCTGTGTAATGTCATCTACAAAATCATCTCCAAGGTCATGGCCAACAGTCTTCACCCACTGCTTCCCCTCATCATCTCCCTAGAATAGGCTGGGTTTGTGGAAGGCAGGCAGATCTTGGACAACATTATTCTAGTCCATGAAATGATGCACTCACTTAAAACCTCGAAGACTCCAAGTATGCTCTTAAAATTGGATCTATCAAAAGCTTATGATAAACTAAATTGGAAGTTTTTGGCAAGAATTCTTAGATATTTTGGCTTTTCAGAGGATTGGACTAACTGGGTCATGAATATGGTTTCATCGGCCTTCTTCTTAATATTAGTCAATGGCTCCCCTTTGACCCATTTCAATGCTTCCAGAGGAATAAGGCAGGGGGATCCCCTCTCTCCCTTCCTTTTCATCATCATGACCGAAGTACTATGAAGACTGCTAAAAAGAGGAAGATATGAGAACAAGATCCACGGATTATCTGTCACTACAGGGATGGAACCCCAAACCCACCAACAGTTTGTGGATGATAATATGCTCATGGGCCCTTCCTCAATACAAGATGCACAGGGAATCAAAGACAGTCTGAACACCTTCCTAGAAGCTAGTGGCTTAGAGATCAACAAGGAAAAGTCACAGATCTATTTTTTCAATACCCCAAAAATCATAAAAAGGAACATTCTCAGAATCCTAGAGTTTTCAGAAGGTAAGCTACCATCGAAATATTTGGGAGCGCCACTAGTTGAGTCAACTATTAGAAAAATATCTTGGAAAGAATTGCTGGATAAACTCAAACAAAAGCTCAGCCTCTGGACCTTCAGAGCTCTCAATTTTTCAAGTATACTCACCCTGATAAATCGGTTCTTCAGGAAATGCCTATTTATCTTTTCTCAGTTTTGGCAGCCCTGAAATCAGTTATCAAACAAATCAAAAAATCCACTGGAATTTCCTTTGGTGGGGATTGGAAGGTCACAGGAAGTGGCCATTAGTAGACTGGAAAACCATCTGCACTCTAAAGGCAGTGGGGGGCCTAGGGCTCCGGGATCCTCTGGACAAAATAAGGTGATGAGTGCCAAAATCTGGTGGAGATGGATCAACTACGAAGAAGAACCATGGTCCAAACTCTGGCACCTAAAATATGCCCCTCTCTGGCCTAAGTAGTCCCTAGTCCATTTCAGAGAAAACATATCGGGCTCTTGCATTTGGAAATCGGCCCAGAAAAACAGGGGGTTGGTCTAGAAGCATAGCTTCTAGGAATTTTGGGACGACAGGACTGCTAGATTTGCTAGCGATGCATGGAATCAAGAACCGGTTCTCGTCAACAGGGAGGACTCCCGGATTCTCAATTCCTTTTTCCGGAACCATCCTCTGAGCACGGTGGTAGATTTTTTGGATCCTAGAGTTAATGATCGACTCTTCAGGACTTGGAAAGATAAGAATTGGTGGCAATCTCAAGCCCCAGGGGAAAATGTGGACGAATTCCTTGCAGAGCTTAATGCCAGAAAAATCCCCAGGAATGAAGGTTCGAACAAACTCATATGGGGGTACTCCAACACAGGAAATTTCAACTCCAAAGAGGCCTTATCCCTCCTGATAGAGTCCTTTAATTTGGAACCATAAGCCAAATGGGGAAAAATTTGGGTAGGAGGCTGGTGGCCAAAGGTGGTGTATTTTAGTTGGCTCGTGCTCAAGAGGTGCATTCTAACCTGGGATAATATCTAGACCAGGGGAAGCAATGGGCCCTCAAGATTTTGCATCTGTGAAGAGAATAATGAAACCAGCAATCATCTTCTGGAAGAATGCATGGTGGCAGATGCCATATGGGAAAAAGGAGCGGCCATTTTTTTTTAAAATCACCGACATAGAGGAAGGTAGGACGTAACCATTGCAGAATGTCCCATTTAAAAACAAAATTGTAAATAGGTTGTGGGAGCTTCTCCTGGGATTTATTTTATGGGAACTATGGAAAACTCATAACAGATGAATCTTTGAAAACCAAACCAGGAAAACAATGGAAATCTGGACCTTCATTGAATCACAACTCAAAGAAACTATCACTTTAATTCAATGGACACATGAATACTTCACAGCAGAGGTGAATGAAAGAACTATTCAATATGAAATGGGGATTTCAAAATTACCTATTAACAACACGCGGTCCAGGATGATGCTAGATTTTATAAACATCGCCAATTCGTGGCTTTGTTCACCGGCAGGCTCCTTTAAACTTAATTTTGATGGAGTGGCCAAAGGCAACCCTGGTCCAGCAGGCTTCGGAGGTGCCTTAAGGAACTTGACCGGACTCATTCTCAACATGCTCTGGGGATCAATAGGTAAAAACACTAATAACATGGTGGAGCTTGAGATATTTCCTAGGCCCTGCAAACAGAGAAGACCCCACTGGTGGTGGAAGGAGACTCGTAGGTAATTATCAACATCACTCATAGGATCCAACATGGGGCCATCATCTCCCAGGTTTTGAAGAATTGGAGATGGGGAGGACGCCTTTCAGAACTTAAGCAGATTCTTGCAGGTCCTTCAGCCATCCTATTCTCCCATGTAAGAAGATCTGGAAACAAGTTGGAAAATGAAGGAGTGGAGAATCATATGTAGAAATAATAGATCAATGCTATGATCAATTATTCTAATAAGAAGCACGGAAAATAGATATTACTACTAAGAATTCTCACAAGCATACACAGGAAAAATAGAGAGAAGAAAAGAGACTGAATCACATGAATAAAGAGATGAATATTGGTGTGTATCCTTCTATTGAATAATGATGAATAATAGATTACATAAATATTACATCCCTCATAGGAAAATCTATTTGTATGGAGACAAATCATAAAGCTCAAAAAGGCTGACTTACCAAAATATAGCAAACACCCATAGGTGGCTAAAGCACTTCCCAAATCTATCAAAGGCCTCACAAATTGGAAAAATAATGAGTAAGTTGTTAAGGAAATGGAAAAAACATGACAATCCTAGAAAATGGAGGAAAATTCATGAAGGATGGGTTGGCAACAAAAGCACCCAGTTTCCTAGTTTGACTAGCTTTACCTTACCCATAGAAAAGCAGAAAAAACAAAATAAAGCAGAATCTGCTGTAAAGTGTTGTATACTAATTCTATATGGTTAGAAGGTGATCAAGATAAACCTAGAATTATAAATAAATCATTCCTAGGATATAGATGGCATGTATTGACTTTAAGGTGCAAGCGGATGCCAACTAATTAAGCTAGTGGGTGAATAATTAATCAAATAATGATTAATTAGTTCATCCTAAGTTATGAGTGGGTTTAATATATTCCAACACCCCCCTATAAGTCTGACTTTATGATGGTATGACAAAAAAATATAGATGCATATAGGGCCCAACAACAAGGCTATGGTTACCCTTTAACAATTATTATGTCCAGAAAAGTGAGGAAAGAGGCAAAACCACTTGGGGAAAATCCTCCCTCAAGAAAGGACAAGGCACAAAATTTTGAAATAATATGTCTTCAACATATCCTTATCTTCACTTGAATGAGCTAAGTGAACTTCTTCTGGATGGAATACATGTTGAAGAAATCATGAACTCCATGATCATGCGCTGGAGTGTAGAACCTGCAAAAAGGAAGAGGAGAGACTCCTTGCATCTTATCATCTGATGAAGTAGGAGCATTATATGAATGTTTGTTTCTGTTTTCAAAATCTGATATGCAAACATAATCTGAAATGGAAAATATATCTGCGCATACTCCTTCCCAAAGAGTACAAAAATTAAGACAATTTATTTCACACCCAATTCCCTAAATAGCTGCAAAATTGTGATGTGAATCACGTTTCAATATTCCAATCTGATGTAGCACCTATATATATCTGATATGAGGCTGATAAAACTCTGATATATCATAAATATTAGCATATGTAAAAGCAAGGACAAAGGCTTCAGTGGCTCCATGAGGATATAGAGCTAGACTAGGAAAATTATGAGCAACTGGGGAAAACTGATAGGTGTAAAAATATGAATGATGGATGGGCATAAGATATGAACCATAAGTGTTTATAATAGATCCAAACATATTTAATATCAGTACAAATATGACTAAGTTCATGGATAAACAGACACTAAAATATAGGAAAGACTTAAACCATGTAAGATAAATATCAATGCATAAGAGACCAATGAGGAATCAACTAGTGAACTTGGGATTTATATAGTCTTAGGATTATTAAGAGGTATGGTAGATGGTATGGATGGTGGTATGATATGTGTATCAACCTGTAAGTATGATTCTAAATCAGAATCCAAAGAATCACATATAAGCATATCAATAGACTCATGGGAATACACTAGTAATGAATCCTCTGTATGAAAGGGGGAAATAAGGAGATGTTCAAAATATTCAAGAAGGATCTGAGTATTGATGCCAAGAACAAAAGATAATATCCTGAAGCACATGAGATCAAGTAAGGTAAGTGGTATGACACACATAAGGCTTGATGTGGCTAAGAAAACATCCTGGAAGTCACTAGGTTGCGCACCATCAATGAGAGAGGTGTGCACAAGGTGTGAAGGATCTGGAACATAGATATTAGAATATAAGATAGGAGATTTAGAGAACAATGAATGAGTTATAGGATCATAATAAATATCAATAGCAGCTCTATATGTTACTTATTTTTCATCATTAGTATCACAATAAGAAAAATCACCTTCAAGAGACACAGAAAAAGATGGCTCTTCAATATTTGCTTCTTCACTGAAGGAGGAAGCATTCGAATGAAAGAGGGTAGCAGCAACATGAACTGTATGAGAAAATTATTCATCATGATTAAATTCATCATAGAATGTAGAGGCCAAGAAATATTTAGAGAGAGAACAAGAGGATATGTTGGGTTCACTCCATGCTTCATCTTCTATTTCCTGCAAACCAAAAGCTTTGTCCAAATTCCTCCAAAGCTCAAATGGATACTCAGCAGAATATATGAGATGATATATATTTGGAGAAATTCCCAAACAAATAATTACATAAGCTATATCACAATTATTTATCCAATCAATCTTCTCTTCATAAGACTCGGGTTCGATCAATGCACCAATGGAAACATCAAAGAGACATTACCTATTCAAGTATGCACTCATCTTTGGCTTCCAACCAACATATTTGAGAGGATATAGTAGAGGAAATTTTGAATCCATATATAAGTTGTTTATATGCTCTAGGAGATACTCTCTGCAACCTGAAAAACAAAAACTAGGAGAAAATCTTGTAAGCTAGACAAGCTCTTCTTCAGAGAGGGATAGGAGATTGGATGCGCTCCTCAACTCTGTAGAACGTGATCAACCTTGTTGCTCTGATACCATGTAGAACATGGAAAGGTTGTGCTCCCTATAGCTCTGATACCATGTAGAACTAATATATCAATGCTATGAGAAATGATGCTAAGAAGAAACATAGGAAATAGATCTTGCTACTAAGAATTCTCACAAGCATACACAGGAAAAATAGAGAGAAGAAAAGAGACTGGATCACATGAATAAAGAGATGAATATTGGTGTATATCCTTCCATTGAATAATGATGAATAATAGAGTACATAAATAGTACATCCCTCATAGGAAAATTGAGTTGTATGGAGACAACTCATAAAGCTCAAAAACGCTGACTTACCAAAATATAGAAACCCCCATAAGTGGCTAAAGCACTTCCCAAATCTATCAAGGACCTCACGAATTGGAAAAATAATGAGTGATTTGTCAAGGAGATGGAAAAAACATGATAATCCTAGAAAATGGAGGAAAATTCATGAAGGATGGGTTGGCAACAAAAGCATCTAGTTTCCTAGTTTGACTAGCTTCACCTTATCCATAGAAAAGAAAAATAAAGCAGAATCTGTTGTAAAGTGTTGTATACTAATTCTGGATGGTCAAAAGGTGGTCAATATCAACCCACAATTAGAAATAAATCATTCCTAGGATATAGATGGCATGTATTGACTTTAAGGTCCAAGTGGATGCCAACTAATTAAGCTAGTAGGTGAATAATTAATCAAATAATGATTAATTATTCTATCCTAAGTTATGAGTGGGTTTAATATATTCTAACATCATAGCACTTTCCATGCATAATAGCTTGACGATAATAGAAACAGTCCAATATGGGAATGCTGCAAAAAGTTCGCGTAGTAGGATATGGAGGGTATGACCGATGCAATCAACCGTCGGTCACATCTCATCCCACTGTAGTTGGTAGACAACTGTCGATCCAACCCTATGCAAAACATGCCACCCGTCATGTCCACTCCAAGAAGCAGGCCCTTCATCATACCGGTGGTGGACTTGGAAAGTTGTGAGATGTCCCAATTGCCAGATGGGGTTGAGGAACACACACCTAGACACGTGGTAGTTGTATGGTGCATGTGGACAGCACAGAAGACTCGCTCACCAGACATAATGGTATTGAAGAGAATAAGGAGCCTATTAATTCGAAGGAAAAATATGATGGTTGATCCGTGCGAAGAGATTAAGAGGAGATGGACCTAAGGGCTCGTTGGTATGAATCCCACGTTGGTTAATGCAAGGATGGGAAATTCCAGAGATTTATGTATCAAAAGGAAATCAATGAACGAGGAGGATGTTGATCGTTCGCAGAGGATGAAATATATGGCAGAGTATGATGGATGGAAGATAAGGAAGGAGGATAGAGTGAAGAGTATGAGTTCGCCATCCGATCCAGTCTGAGGAAGGAATGGAATTCTCCCTATAAAAATACCCTTGTGGGATTGTAGAGACACTCATACGGTTCGGTTTCTGTTTCTCCTGGTTCAAAGCAATATCCTATATTGCGTTATCATGTCCCAACATTAGAGAGTCCAAAGCTGCCAAAGGGGAAGTGGTAGAGGGGAGGGAACTAGCAGGGTGATGCCTAGCAGAACGATTGATCTCCCCACCATTGAGGAAGAGCCAAATCCACTCTCTTATAACTGGGGCGACCAACATATGGTTATGACCCCAGCGGTCGTCAAATCCTACATTGCCATGAAAGAGTTGGATCTGGTTCAGGAGTACGAGACTCTTCAAGGTCGCCCACGGTGTTAAATCCTTTCTGGACCGTTTGAATCCTGCTGGCCCACGATACCTAGGCCAAGGTACATATCACTCATGGAATTAGGGAGGTCATGTCCCTCATCAAGAGGGGGAAACATGAGAGTGAGGTGGGATTCTTGCCTTCTGGACCAGATTGCAATGGATATTGTTGATAGTACCGAGGATACTGTCACCACCCCTTCCAACATTGCCGCCAAATCTCTTGCCAATGCTCCTCTCCCTCAGTAAGAGGAGCATATGTTCGGTTCAAACTTTCCCAAAGGGTGTTGAATTCCCTGGATTTTGAGATTAAGGTCAGCTTAGTTTTCTATTTCTGTCATGCTATAAGTAGAAGGGGCTTGGTTATCTCTGTTTTGACATAATTGGGATGGGTTGTGGTTTTTGGTTGCAATTTGGTTGCGATGGTAGGTCTGCTAATCGTCTGTAAGTAGAAGTGGCATGGTTATCTATGTTTTGTTGTATTTGGGATGGGTTTTGGTTTCTGGTTTCTATTTGGCTTCGTTTTTAGGCTGCATAGTTAGCTACAGCTGGAGGAATTTGGGGACAATTTGTTTGAGCCCCACAATTGTCAACCTGGTTTGATCTAGTTCACCTAGCAGACCATGACTGTTTGTAACACCATTTTGTATATTAATAGAATGTTTACCTGCTTATTGATAATAATAAAAACATTACTCTTGCAATTAGAAAAAATATACTCTCATCCCGAGAAACAACTAACAACAATAATTACATTCGCACAACTTTCCCTTTTTATACAAAATGGTATTCAAATCCTTTTTGAGTTTAGTCAACCATGTAACCTCAAAGAGATTAAAACTGATTTGAATCCTTCTCAGATCTCAGTACCTTATGCCATTAAAAATGAACCTTGCCATTAGCCTGTTAATTCTCATGTTCATACTACTACTTTTCAAGCTCAAATCAGAAATAAGTTGTTTAAACCTTTCAGGCTGCAATATCACCTTAATCCTTATCCTCTTGATTTCTATGAGTATCTTCCTTGGTTTTCTGGAGAAGAGCATGTTTTAGCTGAAAAGCACTTGGAAGATTTTCACAATTTCATTGATCATTTTGAAATGGTACATGAGGATGTTGTTATGAGTTTTTTCTCTAAATCTTTGGTTGGGGATGCTGCTTTGTGGTTTAAAAATCTAGAAGTTGGTTCTATTCCTTCATGGGTTGATTTAAATAATACTTTTTCAAGATCTTGGGGTAAGAACAAGTCCCTTGATCAGTACCTCACTGATTTTCATACTTTGAGGAGAGGGGAGGAAGAAGCTTTGGTTGTCTTCAACAAAAGGTTTTATAGTGTTTATCATAGTATGCCTTTGGAGATCACGCCCACTGAGATTGCTTCCATGGTATATTATGTTATGGCTCAACATTCATATCTTGTTATTTTCCCATTAGAAATGGAATCATCATCTTTAAGATAGTTGTTTGAAGATGCAAAAGGAGTGGAGGAGAACATTTCTGCTTCCAGAAGGGTGCAAGATCTAGTTTACTTTGAATATATGCATGGGAAAGAGAAGGAAGGCAGTAAGTATGGATCATATCCAGAACAACAGTAGGGATGTAAGTATATTTCAGAGTTGGATCAGAGTTCTTGAACATTAACAGATGATTATATGGACAGGTATGCATATCAATTTTATGATCAGTTTTCAAACCATGTTGAGTATACAATAACCAATGATGGCTTAGACACATTAGAGGAAATTTGGGGTCTAAAATGGGCCTTATAAGAAAACGTGCCAAAATAAGTGTTTGTGAGTTGGAATTCAAGAACCAATAGAATTTCAATAAAATAAGTCAACCATAATGGTTGAATTGACATATTTGTCATTAAAAAAAACTACTTTTTTTGTTCGTATTTTCGACATATCTCATTGTGTTTTTACTCAAATTTCGATTGGGAGAGCTCGTTGGATGCGGAATTTGATTCTGCATCCAACGAGTACCCATACTTCATACTTTTGATGGACCCCACTACCCCAAAAAAAAGAAATACCTGAAAAAACGTGATGATGATTCATCATCACATTTTTTCAGGTATTTCTTGTTTTTGGGATAGCGAGGTCTATCAAAAGTATGCAGTGTGGGTACTCATTGGATGTGGAATCAAATTTCGCATCCAATGAGCTCTCCTGATCGAAATTTGAGTAAAAACACAGGGAGATATGTCGAAAATACGAACACAAAAAGTAGTTTTTTTTCTTTCTTCCTCCAAAATTAATCAATATTATTTTATTATTTTAACTATTATTTTATTATTTTAACTATTATTTTATTATTTTCCTTAGGAGGCCCATTTTAGACCCCAAAATTCCTCTAATGATTACATATTCTTATCTTATCATAATCAATGTGTTTCAAAAATTTCTTCACCATTACCTTATGATCATATTTATGAAAAAAGGAGTTGTTGCTCCTCAACATCTTAATGGTGACATAGGAATTCAGCTCCCTTTTTTGACTTATGATGAATTTAAGGAACATAAAAAAGGATATTATTTACAAGAATAGAATGAAGTTTAAGATATTTATACCAATCATATGCGTAAAAAAACATTTCAGTAGAACTTAGATCTCATTGTTCGATAATTTGAGGTTGTCTTTGATCGTAATAAAACAAGTAATGTCCATGGGTTGTTTCAAGAAGATTATGGGACTATGAATGAAAAATAAATTGTAGATCATCCATATGATCTTCTATATAAATTAAAACTCTATCATGTTTTTCAGGACCTAGTGGCCATTTACATGGACTCAGAGGTTTCAAAAGGTTTCATCCTTCTAGAATTTGAAATCAAAGTAGAAAATGCTTCAAAAATTAATTTTCTCCTTCGAATGATAAATTATTCTTTGAGTTTTATCTACCTGCAAGAAGTTGTTACAGTGGGTGGATGCTATCATGGATTCACTGGAATTATGATTACACTTGATTGGGATGTTTCTACTTGTAAAAGTAGGAGTAGGCAGAAGAATAAGCTCACCATATGAGCATGTGGATTCTTTTCGGTGTGTTGTCTTGCTGTAGTATTTTGTCATCTCAAAGAGGTGTGCTTAGAGTTCGAGAAAATTTCAGAGATTTGGTATAAGACTCCATAGCCCAATGGATAAGGAAATTGGTCTTTAGTTCTTGGAAAATCATAAGGAAATTCCATCTCCCAGTTGGAGCCAGTGTTGTCTTAGGTTTTTTCTAGCCTTCTTCTATAGTTGATTGTTTACCTTAGTCTCTCTCTTGTTCTTGATTTTTTTTAAATATTTCTTTAAAACTCTAGGTTAGTTTTCCTTTTATTTCATGCATTACATATATATTTAAGTTTCTTTAGCCGAGCTCCAATAGATGATTAAGTCTTCATTTAAAAACATTATATATGGTTATTAATATGAGCTGGTAGCACATGAAAAAGAGTCAAGACGTAGGTATGCTACCATCTTTCCAATGAGATAAAGGTTTATAGGTACGCTGTCAAGGTGTTAAATTTTTGTAGACACCATTATCGTGCTACAAGTATTCAAGATCTTTGCTTATTTCCTTAATCCGACATATGGATTCGATCAGTACTAGAGTTAAAACATTTGTACATAACCATTTTCCTTCATTCTACAGTTTGTACTTTGTAAAAGGGTCTGGAAATATGGTTTTACAGCAACACAATGTTCTTTATTCTCAAACATTCTGCTCTAGTATCACATCTATAGTTTACATCCCAGCCATGAAAATTGTGGCATTCAAACTTTCCAGGTCGGAGCCAACCCTGGGATAGGAAGTAGTGCAACAGATGTTCGACTGTGATAGCTATATGTGCCCAAATCTCATTCATCCCACCATTCTTCTTTACATGTTCTTGATTGGAGCCTAGAATTTCAGATTTAGACATCGAATGCCTCTACACATGGACGCCTATCTCTCATGTTCCAATGTCGTCAACTCAAATGAACATGACGAGCCGAACTCCAGAGAATGTGCTAATAAGATATGACTGACTGCGTTCCTTTGCAGGGATAATACAAATTGTATTGGGAGACATGGAATCCCAAGGAAAAAGAACAAATTCATTGCTAAGCTAGTGAGATCCTCGAGCGGATGATAGTTTCATCATATTCTATTTGCTGACAGCCATTCGCCTAAGTCCTTGCTGTTAGAGTTACTCAATATGAGTTGTCCAACTATTTAAGCTTCAAAGCATGGTTTGAAGGAGTGATTTCGCCAGAACTTCATAGCATACAAATCAAAATAAACGTTAGCTTCTAGAAAGTATCGATCAGCCACCTGCGGCTTGCATAGTTCATAAATTTCCACAAGTTTGGTATATGAAATTTTATTTATTTTTCAGAATTGTGCTCCACGATCACCTAGTATATTGCATGTCAGTTATGAAAAGCAGCACGTATCAAAACTAATATGTTATTATATCTCTTAAAATATTAATCAAGAGAACCAGAATGATATAAATGTGGATGAATTTGTGGAAACGTCATCATAATTTATTCTTTCATCGTCATGCTATTGAGGTGATTCTGCCACGATTGGATAGTTCCATAATTGCAGCGAAGATTGTTGTACCAAAATATTGAGGAGCGCCAAAGCATCTAGAAGATGAAGTAAATATTCCCTTTGCATGCGCACCAGAATGAAGTCATCTCATAAAGAAATCCGATCATAATGGAAGGATTTGGGGGAGTTTGGTTTGGTTACTCATAGGAATGTCATTATCTATTTAAATAGAGTTTTATTGTTAATAAGAGGGACATATGGGAGTCTAGAAACTGGGAGTTATGCATACCTACAATTCTTTATGTGTAAGATCTTTTTGTTTTATGAATGATTAATGTCTATCTAGAGCTAGGTTTTGGACTTATATTATGTTTATTTTCATTTGTTCTGTTTGAACCCTGGTTTATATTGCAGCTATGTAGATGTCTTCTATATAGATGATGTATTTATTTGTGGATGTTTATGTTTGCATGAGATTTGGGATGTTATTTCAAATTTATGTAATTTTATATATGTTACAATAATAAACTGTATGTTTATTACTTGTTTATATATATTCTTTAGTCTGCTTATTACTTGTTGATATATATTCTTAGAACCTTGTTTCAATTGCTTAAAACTGTGCCATCATCAGTACTACAAATTTGTTTCCTTATACATATTTGTACCTGATGTTATCAGATCATTGTATCTCTATGTATGGTTCTTACTATATCTAATTCTTATGTTGTTAATCAAAAAACCCAAAAAGTTATCTTTGTATGTTGAGGTGCCTGAACACTGCTGACCCTGTAGTATAGGTAGCATATTTTTGGGAAAACATCTTCTGGCGACCATACTAGGGAGTAAGCACAAGCTCCTCCTTAGTTTGACAACAATTAGATCCAGCCTTTGATGGTGAACAAGGGCTGGTCACACACTTTAGAATACAATTCTTTCACCAAGCGGCTCCATGATTAAAAGGATCCATTGGAGTAAGGGACCCATTCATAAAAAAGAGATGAAGAGACTAAATGGAAATACCAGGTATCAGCTTGCTTATTTCCTCTATGAACTTTTTCTTTTCTTCATCAGCCCACTCCTGGTTTTCCTTTCACACATTAAGATGATCATCTTATGTTTTGTTTATTCGGATGATCATCAACCTACTTTTGTATGTCCATCTTTAGAAGAAGAAAATTTTCATCCTCCTCATGTTATTGATGTTGATCCTATATCTTCACCCCAGCCTACTCATAAGGATGATCTTTGTATTCAAATCGTTTCTGATTTTAATCAACCATGTAACCTCGAGGAGATTAAAACTGATTCGAAGCCTTCTCATATCTCAGCACCTTATGCCATTAAAAATGAACCTTTCCATCAGCCTATTAATTCTCATGTTCAGACTACTACTTTTCAATCTCAAATCATAAATAAGTTGTTTAAACCTTTGAGGCTTCCATATCACCTTAATCCTTATCCTCTTGATTTCTATTAGTATCTTCCTTGGTCTTCTGTAGAAGATCATGTTTCAACTGAAAAGCACTTGGAAGATTTTCACAATTTCATTGATAATTTTGAAATGGTACATGAGGATGTTGTTTTGAGGTTGTTTTCCAAATATTTGGTGGGGGATGTTGCTTTGTGGTTTAAAAATCTATAAGTTGGTTCTATTGGTTCATGGACTAATTTATATAATACTTTTTCAATATCTTGGGGTAAGAAAAATTCCCTTGATCAACACCTCGCTGATTTTCATACTTTGAGGAGATGGGAGGAAGAAGCTTTGGTTGTCTTCAACAGAAGGTTTTATAGTGTTTATCATAGTATGCCTTTGGAGATCAGGTCCACTGAGATTGCTTCCATGGTATATTATGTTATGGCTCAGCATTCAGATCTTGTTATTTTCTTATTAGAAAGGAATTCATCATATTTAAGACAGTTTTTTGAAGATGCAAAAGGAGTTGAGGAGAATATATGTGCTTCTAGAAGGGTGCAAGATCCAATTTACTTTGAATATCTGCATGGGAAAGAGTAGTAAGACAGTAAGTATGGATCAGATCTAGAATAACAGCAGGGATGTAAGTATATTTCAGATTTGGATCAGAGTTCTTCATCATTGACATATGATTCTATGGACAGGTATGCATATCAATTTTACGATCAGTTTTCAAACCATGTTGAGTATACAGTAACCAATGATAGCTTAGACAAATACATATTCTTAGCTTATCATAATCAATGTGTTTCAAACATTGCTTCACCATTATCTTATGATCATATTTATGAAAAAGGAGTTGCTTCTCCTCGGCATCTTAATGGTGACATAGGAATTCAGTTCCCTTTTTTGACTTATGATGAGTTTAAGGAACATAAAAAGGATATTATTTACAATAAGAGAATGAAGTTGAAGATATTTATACAAATCGTATGCATAAAGAAACATTTCATCAGAACTCAAATCTCATTGTTCAAGAATTTGAGGTTGTCTTTGATCGCAATAAAACAAGTAATGTCCATGGATTGTTTCAAGAGGATTATGGGACTATGAATGAAACAGAAATTGTAGATCAGCCGTATGGTCTTCTATATCAATTAAAACTCTGACATGTTTTTTAGGACCCAGTGGCCATTTACATGGACTCAGAGGTTTCAAAAGGTTTCATCCTTCTAGAATTTGAAATCAAAGTAGAATATGCTTTGCAAATTAATTTCCTGCTTCGAATGATAAATTCTTCTTTGATTTTTATCTACCTGCAAGAAGTTGTTACAGTGGGATGGATGCTATCATGGCTTCACTGGAATTATGATTACACTTTATTGGGATGTTTCTACTGGTAAAATGTAGAAGTAGGAAGAAGAATAAGCTCGCCATATGAGCATGTATATTCTTTTCAGTTTGTTCTCTTACAGTAGTATTTTGTCATTTCAGAGACGTGTGCTCAGAGTTTGAGAAAATTTCATATATTTGGTATAAGAATCCATAGCCCAATGGATAAGGAACTTAGTCTTTAGTTCTTGGAAAATCACAAGGAAATGCCATCCCCCAGTTGGAGCCATTGTTTGTCTTAGGTTTTTTCTATCCTTCTTCTATAATTGATTGTTTACCTTAGTCTCGCTCTTGTTCTTGATTTTTTTTTAAATATTTCTTTAAAACTCTAGGTTAGTTTTCCTTTTATTTCATGCATTACATATATATTAAGTTTCTTTAGCCAAGCTCCAATAGATCATTAAGTATTCATTTAAAAACATTATATATGGTTATTAATATGAGTTGGAAACACATGACAAAGACTCAAGACGTAGGTATGCTACCAGCTTGTCAAGGAGATAAAGGTTTACAGGTATGCTGTCAAGGTGTTAAAGTTTTGCAGACACCATTATCATGCTAGAATTCTTCAAGCTCTGTGCTTATTTCCTTAATCCGACATCTGGCTTCGAGCAATATTGGAGTTAAAACATTTGAACAGAACCATTTTCCTTCATTCTACATTTTGTACTCTGTAAAAGGGTACGAAAATATGGTTTTACAGCAACACAAGGTTCTTTATTCTCAAACATTCTGCTCCAGTATCACGTCTACATTTTACATCCCATCCATGAAAATTGTGGCATTTAGATTTTCCAGTTCGGAGCCACCCTTGGGACAAGAAGTAGTGCGACACATGTTCGATTGTGATAGCTATATGTGGAGCATGCAGCACAGCAAGGACAATTGGTTCAGAATAATCAACGTTCCATCAGACACGATGGCAATTTTCAACTGGATCGATCGGATATGTCATTTGAAGAATCCCATCACCACAGTTCTCGTTCACTTGTTGTTCTTCATCCTAATATGGTACCCGAAGCTCATTCTTTCCACTATTTTTTTTTACATGTTCTTGATTGGAGCCTAGAATTTTATATTTAGACCTCGAATTCCTCTGCACATGGACGCTCGTATCTCATGTGCCAATGTCGTCAACTCAAATGAACATGACGAGCCGAAGTCTAGAGATTGTGCTAATAAGATATGACTGACTTCGTTCCTTTGCAGGGAGAATACAAATTGTATTGGGAGACATGGCATCCCAAGGCAAAAGAAAAAATCATTTCTAAGTTGTTGAGATCCTCGAGTGATTGCTAGTTTCATCATATTATGTTTGGTGACAACCATTTTCCTTGCTATTTGAGTTACTCAATATGAGTTGTCCAACTATTTAAGCTTCAAAGCAATGGTTTGAAGGAGCGCTTTTTCCAGAGCTTCATAGCATAAAAATCAAAATAAATGTCGAATTATAGAAAGTATCGATCAACTACCTGCGGCTTGCATAGTTCATAAATTTCCACAAGTTTGGAATATGAAAATGTATTTATTTTTTAGAATTGTGCTCCACGAATGCCTAGTATATTGCACGTCATTTATGAAAATAAGCACATATCAAAACTAATATTTTATTATATCTCTTAAAAGATTAATGAAGAGAACTATAATGATATAAATGTCCATGAATTTGTGGAAACCGTCATCAAATTCATTGTTTCATCATCACGCTATTGAGGTGATTTTTCCATGATTGGATAGTTCCATAATTGAAGTGAAGATTGTTGTACCAGAATATCGAGGAGCAACAAAGCATATAGAAGATGAAGTAAATATTCCCTTTGCATGCGCACCCGAATGAAGTCATCTCATAAAGAAATCCTATCAGAATGGAAGTATTTGGGGGAGTTTGTTTTGGTTACTCAGATGCATGTCATTGTCTATTTAAATAGAGTTTGATTGTTAATAAGGAGGACAAATGGGAGTCGAGAGACTGGGGCTTATGAAGACCTACAATTATTTATGTGTAAGATCTTTTTGTTTTATGAATGATTAATGTCTATTTGGAGCTAGGTTTTGGACTTATATTATGTTTATTTGTTATACACCCGAATGGCACCTCTCCGTCCGAGTGCCGACATACCTCATGTTGGCACACAAAAGGACACTTATGGACAGAGGTTTGCCTAAAACACTATAGATTGGCTTGTCATGAAATACATGCTTCCTTCATCCAGCTAGTCATTTTACCATTTTTGCCATGTTGAGATGTATTCGCGACTCTCTTTATCGACAACTCGCGCATCATTTGCAAGTCTCCTTTGTAGCAAGTCACGAATCCATGTATTCGCGGGTTGCGCTTGTACATAATCGTGAATCATTCACGGGTTTCTCTACTACAGACCCGCGAATGTGTATCTTCACATTTAAATATAAAACACATGCTAATGGGTGATTAGTTAACTCATTTAACTTAAATCCCTTAACTACTACAACTTCCCCAACCTTCGAGAACTGCCTTATTTCACCCATATAAATACAGGCCTTGGGGAGGGTGTTGATGACTTACACTTGGAGAGCAAAGTTATGCTGGTGGAGTTTATATAGAAGTCTTTGGAGCAGTGGAACTCAGAATCCTTTGGTTGCAAAGGAGTCCTTGTCTCAGGAGTTGGGTTGTATCTGAACTCTTTCCATTATTGATAATAAAGAGATTACTTCTTCCATATGTGTTTCATGTGTATTGGTTTGATAAATGTTTATGCTTATGCATCTTTTATGTGATTTATCTAACCTGCTTATACATATATGAATCATCTTGTATCTGGAAAAGTGTTTCTTGACAGGTGAAAGAGGAGCAATCTTGAAGACTTTGGAAGTGGAATAGAGAGGAAGAAGATTAGCAAGGATCGACCTTCATTTAACAAGTAAGTCCTTTTAATCTTCCTATTTCTTATTCTGCACTTAAGAAGTCAATTGTCTGCAAGTATTTGAGTATGTTGGTAACCCCAAACCTTAGGTTATTAGGTGTATAATCCTGTACAATAGAATTGGCGACTCCGTTGGGGAGCCCGGACTGCTGTAGGTTGTTTTCTGTCCTCCTGACCAGTTTTGCTTGTGAGTCTGTTTGTGATTTTTATCCTGTTTCAATACTTGCTTCAGCATTTGAAAGTCTTGGGTTTTTCTTGATTTTTTGAGAAAAATTTTATACCCATTCACGGGTTGCCTATATATACAGTCACAAATACTGGTTTGCATTCGCGGGTTGTAATACTAGACATTCGCGAGTCACTCGCGAGTTGCTCTTAGTGATAGTCGCGAATACTCCTGGAAGTGGGGATTTTTAAGATAAGTTTTGCTTGTTCTTTTCTTTGTTTGGTCCCTGTTTCTGAGTGGTCTTTCTTTAAAAATGTTGTGTAGTGGGTCTGAATATTGTTGGTGATCACATTTCCTTGCTTTTTCGGAAGCTCTTGAGTCTTTTTGCTTGGTTTGTTTATTGCTTGCATACTGAAGTGTTTGGCCTATTTTGGGTTGTGGGTTAAAGTGTCTTGGTCCAGATCAGTGATTAGGGTCTTGGGCTCTGTTTTTCGAGTTTGTCTTCTGACAGTGGCTGGTTGTCACTTGCCTTTGTAAGTCTGCAGTGATTCTTTGTCATTGTTAGCACCCAAGCTAGGGTTCCTAGTCTTCCTCTATTGGTTGTCTGTTGGTTCTATCAGCCTGTTTGCTTCAGTTTGTTACTTTTATACAGTTTATAAGCGTCAAGTTTGATCAAGCATAGTGCATTGTAGATGCATAGTAGAGTTTTGATTATTTTTAAAAGTGAAAAGAAAACATAGTTAAAGCTTTTGCATTGTGATTTTAGCATAAGTAGTGTTTATTTCAATTTAAAAATATTATATCAAAAACTACAAAAACATAGGCTTAGTTTCTTTCATCGTTGCTTTCAATTCATCAATACATATTTGCAAACATTAAAAAGAAGTTTGTTTTTATAATGGTAATTTTTCTTTGAATACACCTTTACTTTCATTTTATTTCTTGTTTGAGTCAAAACATCATACAGTATACCACTCCATTTCCTCTTGAGTAAAGAACAACCCTTTAAAATGAACGCATAAATTAAAATTTACTAGTAAGTTTTTGTTTTAGGGGCCTTTCACCTACTAGCTTAGGCTAGACTTGTGGACTAGGAAGTGTAAACTTCCCACAAGTTATAAACTCAAATGTAGTGGACCTTTCTTTAGGGAAATCCTTGACTCTATCACTGTATCTGGGAAGCTCCTCTCAAACGGGAGTTAAGCACTAAGCCGCGTGGAGGCTTGGATAGAGGAGATAACCCTCTGAATCCTTGTCAAAACGTAACCCAGGACTTTTACGCATCTGGGGATTCTATCCTAGATAGAGTTTCGGGCTCATCTACCCTTCTCATGTGTACGAGTTCGGCTGACGACTGTCCCCCCAGACTGTTGGTATTGCCAAGGTAGCCTTTAGTCTCTTGTCTTTTTAGGGTTCATACCTAGGTAAACCAGAAGGCTATTTCTAGTTCACCTTGAACGGGCTTGGAAGGTAACCCTTATTGAAAGTGTAGGAGGGCGGTGGGTGATTCCTCCGCTTGTGCCTAAGAACCACTTCAAGGATGCCAAGTAATCGTTCATTAGCTTTCTTCGGGAAAGTATATCTTTTACCCTGGTTTGTTTGCTTGAGACTCTAGGAACTTTTTAGTGTATGCTCTGTGGTTTTTCCTGTGTTTAGTTGGCCTTAGGGTGTGATTTGTTAAATTTCTAATTCTAGAGGACCAACCTATTAGAAGGTCAAGAAGGTTGAGAAACCTTCCTCCTATCACTGCATTAGAGCCTCCACCTTTACCTCAAAGGTGGAGATTAGACACAGATGGTTCATTCGAACCTATAGGAATAAGTGAGACTCTTGGTGAACTGGAACTCATTGCTAACCGTTTCAATCTTGACACAGTTGAGATAGAAGAATTGCAGACTGGCGAGTTTGCAAGAAATTTTAACTCCCCCTTGACTGATTTAAACGATCCTGTGATCGTTCAGGTTAGACCTTTTGATTCACCAGTGCTAGGTGTCCCTATGGGTAGAGTCATGTCTTTTGCGGAAGAAAGTTCTTTTGTGTTTACCTCAACCCTTCCGGTTGAAGCGGTACTACCTCCCCCGGTAAGTACCCCTAGATCTAGTTTTCCTTCTACACCTTTAACTCCAGCGAGCCGGGTGGTTCAACCACTGGTTCACTCAAACCTAGGAGGTACTTCTGGTAGCACGGTTACTGGGATCCCCAGTATACCTACCATTCCTTCTTCCTTCCCTTACACTACCCAGAGTGGTCTGGTAGGATCGTCGGCTTATGTCCAAGGATTTACTTGGAATGGGGAGCACATTCCCCCATCCAGTCCATACGTAGGTCAATCTCCTTCATATGTAGGAGTGCATTTTGGGAGCAATACTTCTTACAGGCAGAGCTTCCAAACCCCTATTTCGGTCCCATACATGAGCTCTCCCTTTTCGTTGTTTAGTGGAGGGATACCTGCTCCAGTCTTTCAGACCCCTGCTTCTATGGGGACGGCCCGAACCACTTACACTGCACCTCCCACACAAAATCCTATGGCTTACGGATGGAATCTGTTTCAAAGAAACCTTCCCACTTCATAACCGGTGGCTGGGGGAAACCCCACTTTTACCCATGGGCATTCGGGGGAAGGTCCCTCAAATCCCCAAGTTGGCACATTTACTACCCCGGTTAGGCCCAAACTTCCTTTCCTGGCAACTTTAAACTTTCCATACTTGTCAAAATTGATGAATGACCCGGTGAGGAATGACCCCTTGTGGCCACCTGTTCCCACCAAATAGCCATCGGACATCCCTAAGTTCGAAGGTAAAGCTGGTGAAGATCCTGGGGCACATGCCACCACTTTTCACTTATGGTGTTCTTCCAATTCGTTGAATGAAGATTCAATTAGATTGAGGCTATTCCAGAGGACCTTGATAGGTATGGCGGCAAAGTGGTATATCGAATTGCCTTCTGCTGCCTTAAGTAGTTTCTGGGATTTGGCTAGTGCTTTCCTTAGCCACTTTCAGCTTCCGGTTCGATACGATTTCGGAACGGACTTGTTGTCTACTTTTATAAAAAACAAGGCTACCCACATCTCGGATCATATCCAAGAGTGGAGGAGGTGAAAGAGCCTTATCAAAGCCACCATTCCTCCTGAGTTTCTATTAGAATGGTTCCTTAAATCACTGTTGCCATACATATCTAAGGATGTTTCCACATCGGGAGTAACGAATGAAGAAGAAGCCATACTCAGGGCCCAGCAGTTAGACTTGATTTATTCACAGTCTGGGATCTTGTATGAATTCATCCCTGAGGCACCAAGGCCTTCGCATGAAGCGAAGAAGCCTAAGCCTGGACCCCATGCCGATGGTGTGGTTGGGTCTGTCAACTCTCCCACCGTAGAGTCTTTAACTAAGAAACTTCACCAGTTGTCTGTGAAACAGTCTACGGCAGAGGTAGAAAAGGTTGCCCCCTCTCCCCAGAATGCAAATGTCTTTGCTCAAACCTCTCAGAAGGGCAATCAGCAGCCCGGCGGGAAGAAAAAGAAAGGTAAGAAGGGAGAGGGAAACCAAAACAAGACAAATCCCGCGAACAATGTTGATGGGGGCAAAAAAGAAAAGAAGAAGGTCAAGTTCCCTTGTAAGTTGTGCCAAGAGGACCACCTTACTCACCTTTGTCCCCTTATGGATCAAGCCCAGAAGCTGCTCAAAGCTCAACAACCAGCTGTCCCGAAGGATCCTTTTCCCCAAGGATAGAACTCTGCTTCAGCTTCTAATGTAGTAGGGGGCACTCAAACTTCCCCTGACCCTAATTATATCAACATGGTTCGATCTTCAACTTTGTTGCAAACCAAGAACAAAAACTATGAAACTGAGACTTCTGAGAAGGGTAAAGATGTAGTTAAACCTTCCAACCCTCTCACAACAGAGAAACCTACCGAAACTATTCCGAAGATACCGAAAGGTGTTTTCAAGAATACCTTGCATAACCCCAATGCTAGGGCTACTTCAAACTACTCAATGGTTGAAGATTTAGCTCAAACCTCGTGTGCAATGTCATCTTTAGAGGTGTTACAGAGTTGTCCTGCCCAGTGGGATGCTCTCTTAGAAGCTTTAGGTAGCATGGATTCTTCGAGTCTCATGGCAAAATTCAATCTGTCTGATGTCAAAATTCACCTTCCTTACCATGTAGCCCTATCAATAGATGCCGTCCATGGTGGTAAGACCATTGGAAGGGCATTTGTTGATGAGGGAGCCTCTACATGTGTTATGTCCCTGGCCTACTGGAAAGCTCTTGGATCCCCAGAGCTGGTCCCATCAAACACTTTACTTGTTGCTTTCGATGGAAGATCCTTCCGTCCTCATGGTATCCTGCCAACTTTTGAGATTAAGTTAGCAGGAAAAGCAGTGTCTGTTGAATTTGAAGTGATTGATGCTCCCTTGGACTACAATTTGCTTCTGGGAAGGAATTGGACTTATGCAATGTCTATTGTTGCATCGGCTGTTCTTCGTGTCGTGGTTTTTCCACATGAGGGAAAGTTGGTTACTGTTGACCAACTTGATTTTACTCGAAAAGGCTGTTTAGAGTCTAAGGAATCCACTGTGCCATTGGTTGATCAGGCCAAACCTGCTGCACAGAGCTTGGGAGCTGGAATGTATGTATAATTGATGGGAACATTTGACCTTCTAGCCTCGGTGAATTACATTGGTTCTACTAGTGTGGGGAAGTCCATCACTACAGTTGTTGATAGGACTGATCCTTGGGTCCTCCCAAATCCCCATGAACCAGAAGTGCCCTTATCGGCAGTAGAGGTAGCTTATCAAGCCGCCACTCAAGCTGCTGTTGATCCCATTCCAAATCCTCTATCAATCTCAGATTATCTGGAAGAAGTCTATTTTCCCACATGGGCAGAAAACTCTTCACATTCCATAGATTGATTAGATACCATTTTACCTTCCAATGAAGCTATTCTGGAAGCTATGAGTGGACGTGATAAGATTTGTGAGGATCTTCATCATCGATCCTATTTTCTTCCAAATCTAAGCAAGATAGAAAACCAAGAGTTTAAAGTGAGACTGTCAGAGGATATTGAGGTACCTATCAACCCTTTGCCTAGGGAAGGGGTGTTTGCTGAGGGGAATATGGAAAACATTTCCACCACTATACCTATCAATATCTCTGTGAATCCAGATGTCGTGGAAAACATCTATATAGGTGCAAACTGCTCTCCGGAGGAGATTGCCATCTACACTGCCCTTTTCAAGGAATTCCGTGATATCTTTGCCTGGTCATATGAGGAGATGCCAGGCATTGATCCATCTATTGTTCAACATGAAATCCGAACCTATCCTGATGCTAAGCCGGTTCGACAGAAATTAAGACCCGTGAACCCGCGTAAAGCGGCGGCTGTGAAGGAAGAAGTTGAAAATTTGTTGAAAGATGGTTTTATATATCCCATAGCTTTGACTGAATGGGTATCCAACCCTGTTCCTGTTGATAAAAAGCAAGGGACTATTCACGTTTGTATAGACTTTAGAGACCTCAATAAAGCCTGTCCTAAGGACAATTACCCCACACCATTTATTGACCAGATCATAAATGCATGTGCGGGGAGTGAGGTGTTTTCGTTTATGGATGGTTTCTCCGGCTACAATCAAATCCAAATCAAACAGGAAGACCAACATAAAACTTCTTTCATTTTCCCTTGGGGTACATTTGCGTATAGAAAAATGCCCTTTGGATTGAAAAATGTTGGGGCCACCTTTCAACGAGCCATGAACTTTGCTTTTCACGACATAAAAGCCATTGTCGAACCGTACCTTGATGATCTGCCTGCACATTCTCGCAAGAGGGTCCAACATCCAGATCATTTGAGGTTGATCTTTGAAAGATGCAGATACTATAAAATTCACTTGAATCCCCACAAGTGTGCTTTCTGTGTCGAGTTAGGAAGATTACTCGGATTCATTGTTTCTAGTAGAGGCATCCAGGTGGATCCATTAAAAGTTGAGGCCATTGTAAATCTTCCTCCTCCTCGTTCTCTCAAGCAACTTCAAAGCCTGCAAGGAAAATCCAACTTTCTTTGACGTTTTATCATTAATTATGCCAAGATCACTAAAGGTTTCATGCGCTTTCTCAAACAAGACACTCCTTTTGTATGGTATGGAACCGCACAACTCGCGTTTGAGGCATTGAAAAAATCTTTGTTGTCGACTCCTTTATTGCGCCCACCAGATTATTCTAGGGATTTTATATTATATCTGGCCGCGTCGGAGTCGACCATTGGGGTAGTACTAGTCCAGGAGGATGATAAGCTCATTGAGCATGTCATTTATTATCTTAGTCGTGCTTTGGTCGGACCTAAGCTTAGATACTCCCACGTCGAGAAGTTAGCCTTAGCAGCTGTTTATGCTCTGCAGAGGTTGCGTCACTACATTTTACTGAGGACCACCATAGTAGTGGCGGATGTGAATCCGTTCCAATATGTTTTATCCTGACGGATTGTTGGAGGAAAATTTAACAAGTGGATAGTCATTCTTTAGGAGTTTGACTTGGATTTTCAATCCACTAAGTCTAAAAAGTCCTTAGTTTTTGCTGAGATAATAGCAAAATTTCCCACTGAAGAAAATGTAGCGGTTGAGGATGACTCATTCCCACATGAGCACATCTTCTTGATATCCACCTCTGATCCTTGGTACAGGGATATTCTTATATATCTCCAGACTTTGAAGTATCCTACCGCTTACTCTAGGGAGGAACGACGTAAGTTACGCCTTCATGTAAAGAACTACCTCATTATAGGAGATACATTATATCGATGAGGGGTAGATTCTGTCTTGCATTGCTTCCTTACTCATGAGGAAGCGGAGATTGTCCTAAATGATTCTCATAGTGGAGCATGTGGGGGTCATTTATCTAGGTTAGCAACGGCCCAGAATATTTTGCGTGCTGGTTATTTCTGTCCCACGATATTTAAAGATTGTGTGGAAGCCCTGAAGTGCTGTCATCCATGTCAGCTCTACACCAGAAAAATGCGGTCGCATCCTGCTCCGTTATTTCTTGTTGTGTCTGTAGGCCCCTTCATGAAATGGGGGATCGATTACATGACATGCAACCCAGTCTCGGCTGGGGGGCATAAATATATCATTGTCGCTGTTGACTATTTCATGAAATGGGCAGAGGCAATGCCTACTTTCAAAGACAATGGGGAAACTGCAGCTTTCTTTGTTTTCAATCAAATTATTGCAAGGTTTGGTATTCCCAAAGTGATTGTCACTGACCATGGCAGTCATTTTCAAAATAACATGATGACGGAACTGACCACCATGCTCGGATTTCGACAAGAACATTCTTCTCCGTACTATCCGCAAGCAAATGGTCAGGTTGAGGCTGTTAACAAGACTTTAAAAACTATCCTTAAACAGACAATTGATGCAGCCCGTTCTAATTGGCACATCATGTTATATCCTGCTCTTTGGGCTTACAGAACTAATGTTAAGACTGCCATGAGTTATTCCCCTTTCCAACTCGTTCACGGGGTGGAAGTAGTTACTCCGATTGAATGCAAAATCTCGTCCTTAAAGATAGCCATTCATGTATTACCTGATATGACTGAGCTTGAAGAACATATGGTACACTTGGAACACCTTGATGAACAACGTAGAGATGCGTTGACTGCGAATCAGGCTCATAAAAATAGGGTTAAATCTCAATATGATAAAATGGTCAACCTAGGGTTTTCTCTGAAGAGGAACTTGTCTTGCTTTGGGACCAAGATAAAGAACCTCTGGGGGCAGGAAAATTCAAGGCTATGTGGTTAGGACCCTATGTCGTGTTGAAGGTATTAAGTAAAGGCGCATATGAATTAGTGGATTATGATGGGAATAAGCTTCCTGAGCCTAGAAATGGGCTCTACCTGAAGAAGTACTATGCCTAGGCTTAGCACTTGTTCTTGTATTTTTATTGTATGTATTTAATGTACAAAAGGTTGTCAGTTTTGTTTTTTATTATCTGTTGGTTGTTGCGGATGTCTTCCGAAATGTATGTAGGTTTCGCTGATGGCGCCATCCATCACACTTGCAACCTGGCCTCAGCAGCATGGGTTATCTATTCTCCCACAGGACAGCTTATTGCCGTAGGTGGCGCTTGTCTAGGTCCTACTTCTAAAAATGTTGCTGAGTATAGGGTTGTAATTGAGCTCCTATGGGATGCTTTGTCACGTGGCATCACCCAACTTGAAGTCCGTTTGGATTCTTAGTTGGTAGTTTCCCAGCTCAATCGAGCTTATCAGGTACGAAATCCTACCTTGTTACATCAGTTCATGCAAATTCGTTTATTGGAAAGACATTTTGAAGTTATTACTTTCAATCATATTTCACGAAACCAAAATTCATTGACTAATGCATATGCTAATTATATTTTGGATTGGCATCTCACACACATTTCATAAAATATATAGCAAACATGTAAAGAACACTTGTCAATAAGCCGACAACCAAAAATATATAAATATATGTAAAATATCTGTCTGTAGATAGATCGAGTCTGATCCGTAGATCTCGTCATATACAAAATATACAAAAATGTGGATCATCATCCATAAAAATTCCCTAGAACTAAGCCTAAACACCCTGGACATTGGGACCATCTTGGTCCCCATGATCTCTAGGCACCCTGGCTTCCTCAGCCTCCTTGGCCTCGGCAGCCTCCACCGCATCTCTATATACAAGTACTGCTCTAGCTACTCGCCTGAACAGACGTAGCCAAATCGGTGGAACCCCTACTGCAAACTCCTGCATGGCTATAGGTATATGCTCAATCCGTATTGTAGGTACTCGCTGGGTTATCCTGGCCAGCTTCCCCTCTAGTACCCGTACCAATCCCGGGTCTCCTCCTAGAACCGGACGCACGAACATAAGCGGGTGCCCTTCAGGGCGGAATGGTCCATTATCTGCATTTTGAAGCATGAATAGGATTAATACATTTAGATATGTATGTATTCTATCATTTGAAAATTCATAAAAATTTGAAAATGATAAAAAATTTAAAAAATCACTTACCCATCTCGCCCCATATTCCTCCTGGAGGGAGGACAAGGTCGAGGTCACCTCGAAAATCCATCCCAGCGTATGGAAACTGTTCCAACGTCGGTAGCTGTCATTTCCACCATATATAAAATTCATCATCGTAGACGCTGTGTACTATGTCTCCTCCTCCTTGACGGAGGAAGATGTCTCCCCACCGGCTCAGCCTCGGCTGACGTGGATGTCTGACCTGTAGTGGTATAGCAGGGCTTATGGCTGGTACTCCCGAAGAAGAAGAACACTACTAGTATGCTGGCATAGCCAAAATTCTTGCGTCTTCCTCTCCTACAGTCATATAGTTGCCTCTTCATGATGGGGAGCACTCTCGAGCACCAATCATAGAGAGCACCTCTAAAGCAATCAACTGCCACCCTCATTTGATTCCTGGTGGCCAGATGTAACCCTGATGATCCTGCAAGTCTCACAATAGTACTAGCTAGTACCTGGAGTGTGAAATCTTGGATGTCTACAATAATAACACTGCTGCCCTTCTTTTGCGTACCCAGTGTACAGAACATGTCAACATAGTTTTGGACACTCAAGGGGTCCCCGCCCCGGCTAGTGCCCTCCAAATTCACTGGTGCCCCCCGTTGTGACAACCCGGTTATGAAATATATATCTTCCACGGTAAGCTCTAAGGTATCACCTTGAAGATTGAACATCCCCATGTCATGATCCCAGTAATTGACCATGAATTCCAGTAAGCAGACATTTACCCGCATGGGCGATGTACAAAACAACTTCAGCAGCCCACAAGTCCTCAATGCTTGTATTGTGGGCACGCTTTGGAGCGCCGCATGATCCATTATTTCATGCTCTCTTTCCCTCCACTCCAGCACCATATTTTTCCTGGCAAATACACATAATTTGGTTCATTATTTCATCATAAAAAATTAAAATTTTTGCATAAATTTTGAATTTTTCCCTATAGCGCAGCATTCGCGACTGTCTACTTAGACAAGTCGCGAGTCATTCACGACTCTCCTGTTCAACAACCCGCGAGTGAAATGCATATTCGCGACTCTTACGCTTAGCAACCCGCGAGTGCGCATTGCCATAATTTAGGATGATGCAAAATACTGAACTCACCTTTAAATTTAATATTTGTTCATATCAAATTGACGAGTTCAGGGTTTATAATTACCTGAAGCTGACAGATTCCAATTCTGACGGTCCAATTGTCCATGGTGATCGATCAACGGTAGAGGGTAAACTTTCCTTTTTGGTTCAAAAAGTTCAAATGGTGAGAAATGTTTTAATTTTCAAACTATTTATAGAAATAATATTTCGTAAAGTGGGTCTTTTGATATAGTTTGAAATGTCAATTAACTAATATCACCCTCTTTGTTCCTTGGAATAGGTTTACCAACTTTTACAAAGTGTTGATGCTTCTATAGGGTGGTTTTGCTATCTCCAACACATGTTGATATCTTATCACTCCACATTAACCTTAGTATTCAACGTTTTTCCATGGACTATGGTATTCTAAGCCATTAGTCCCTTGTCTCTACCATTGTTCTTCTGTGGCTAAGGTCCTTATTTCATGAGTATCCTCTTTTTATGCCCTTGTCATCCTTTGGTACTCATACCGTCACTGTTTTAGGCCCAGGATTTTCCTCATAGCTATTTTTCACGTCAAATAGAGCTTCTTCTTAATCTCTTTTTACAAGCTATCCCTGTATAGGACTCCCCAACCTTATGGAGTTTCTTTAGGCCCAGGTCTGACTCCTTCAAAATAGACTTGACTGCCGAGTTATCTCGTCCGTTCAAGCTCGTTAAGAATATGTGAACGGGCATCCGCATTGGTGGTAGGTTATCTCTTTCTCGGACCATGCAGAATAATACGAGAAAGGATCACTCTCTTTTCTTTTGAACTGAGAAGAGTATTCTCAGGTATAGGTTTATCACTTTTTCGGACCTAAGGGACTAAATTTACAGAAAAGGAACACCCGTTTTGAGCTTAGTTTTCTCTTTTTCGTGCTCTGGACCCAAACATGAAAAAGATTCCGAGTGTACTTTGTGTCTTTGTAATGCTCGTTAAACACTCAACAACAAAGCAATGAGTTTATTGTTGTAAGCCCCATTTCTCGTAACCAAATGGATCTTTCCGAGTGATCTTTCTTTCCTTCACACTCATAAAACTCAAGCTATCTTATGCTGTTCTGGAAGGAGCGTTGGGTAGGTGGTAATTTAACCTTTTTCGGACCTCCCTGACCAAGTATGAAAAAGGTGCACCTTTTCTTCTTCGGAAGTTAAGAGAGTTATTCTGTGGTTTGTTTTATACTTTTTCAGCCTCAGGAGACTAAATTGGATGAAAAAGGACCCCCCTGGAGTCTTCTTTGGAGTTTTCAGACTCTCTAAATGTGAAAACACTGTTTGAGCATGTACTAGTTCAGGCTCATTAAATCCACGAAGCAGTGAATCAAGCATTATTTTCCCATCTCTTCAAGCTTGTTAAAAAATGAAGAGGGAACCGAGTTTACTTTCCTGGACTCGTTAAAATTTAACAGGGAAGGTAAGGAAGAAGTTTTCTCTTGTTTTCAGTAATGGCAGCATGTCGTCCTTGAACATAGCACTCTTTGTTTTTCGATATCCATGTTTCAGTATACACTTGTGTTCAGCTATTAATTTTATTTTCTTACTCCTCCTCTTGTCCATTATACCTGGGGAATCTGATCATGTCTCCTACATGACAGATAAGTCTAGTTTTTCTATCTATCCGTTGTACGCTGCCTTGGGTCATCTCTGTGTTGTGCTCACTGTTCAAGGACTCTACCCAATGTCTGATCTATAACCTGATCCCATCATTGTTATATCTTTTATCTATTTGTGTCTCCCATATTTTGCCCAGTTCCTAGTCACTCTTGTGATCTGTTGGAGGATCTGTTGCCTTCCTTATCATAGCATGGTTCCATTTCAGTAATTTCTGATGACGAAGACCTAGAGTTTTGACGATCATACCTCTGGATTCAGTTTCATCATTGGTGAACTCCTTTGCTTCAGTTGTCAATTATCACCTATTGGTTGACAAACTGTTGAATCCTCTCCATGTTCGACTTCAGCTTACCCTTATTCACATGGCTTGGATTGTACTGGTTCTTTGGGATCCTTTATGAAGACCTTAGTTCACACATATGGACTAAGTTGCGCAAGATTATGTTCGATCTCTCTACATAGCTTCCAGATCTTGAAGACTCATCATTATTGTATATTGTGGCTTCGATCCACCTTTGTAATATACGTGTTTCTATACCCGTATCATATGATGTAATCAAATATTGTAACGGAGCTAATGTTCCAGTAAATTGAACATAGTATCCTCAGATGTAATTTTGTATATGAAATTCCTATGTTTTGTTTCAAGTACTCTCTCTGCTCCATTGGATTTCTGAGTTCTCCAAAGATAAATTTTATAATGTATTTCGGCCATCGTTCCCCTCTGACCTCACACATTAGGGGGCATCTGTTATACACCCGAATGGCACCTCTCCGTCCGAGTGCCGACATCCCTCATGTTGGAACACAAAAGGACACTTATGGATAGAGGTTTGCCTAAAACACTATAGATTGGCTTCTGATGAAATACATGCTTCCTTCATCCAGCTAGTCATTTTGCCATTTTTGCCATGTTGAGATGTATTCGCGACTCTCTTTATCGACAACTCGCGCATCATTCGCAAGTCTCCTTTGTAGCAAGTCGTGAATCCATGTATTCGTGGGTTGCGCTTGTACATAGTCGCGAATCATTCGTGTGTTGCTCTACTACAGACCTGCGAATGTGTATCTTCACATTTAAATATAAAACACATGCTAATGGGTGATTAGTTAACTCATTTAACTTAAATCCCTTAACTGCTACAACTTCCTCAACCTTCGAGAACTACCTTATTTCACCCATATAAATACAGGCCTTGGGGAGGGTGTTGATGACTTACACTTGGAGAGCAAAGTTATGTTGGTGGAGTTTTTATAGAATTCTTTGGAGCAGTGGAACTCAGAATCCTTTGGTTGCAGAGGAGTCCTTGTCTCAGGCGTAGGGTTGTATCTGAACTCTTTCCATTATTGATAATAAAGAGATTACTTCTTCCATATGTGTTTCATGTGTATTGGTTTGATAAATGTTTATGCTTATGCATCTTATATGTGATTTATCTAACCTGCTTATACATATATGAATCATCTTGTATATGGAAAAGTGTTTCTTGACAGGTGAAAGAGGAGCAATCTTGAAGACTTTGGAAGTGGAACAGAGAGGAATAATATTAGCAAAGATCGACCTTCGTTTAACAAGTAAGTCCTTTTAATCTTCCTATTTCTTATTCTGCACTTAAGAAGTCAATTGTTTGCAACTATTTGAGTATGTTGGTAACCCCAGACCCTAGGTTATTAGGTGTATAATCCTGTACAACATTATGTTCATTAGTTTTGTTTGAACCCTGGTTTATATTGCAATTATGTAGATGTCTTCTATATAGATGTTGTATTTACTTGTGAATGTTTATGTTTGCATGAGATTTGGGATGTTATTTCAAATGTCTGTACTTTTATATATGTTACAATAATAAACTGTCTGTTTATTACTTGTTTTTATATATTATTGAGTCTGTTTATTACTTATTTATATATATTCTTAAAACCTTGTTTCAATTGCTTAAAACTGTGCCATCATTCGTACTATAAATTTGCTTCCTTATACATATTTGTACATAAGGTTATTAGATGATTGTATCTCTGTGTATGGTTCTTACTATATCTTATTCTTATGTTGTTAATCCAAAAACCCCAAAAGTCATCTTTGTATGTTGAGGTTCTTGAACACTACTGACCTTGTATTCTAGGTAGCACACTTTAGGGAAAACACTATCCTAAGCAAAATGAGGTAACAACAAAAAACATGAATGTTTTCCCACACAGGAAGTTCTGAATGCCTGAGAGAGCTCACGTCAAGGAAAAATGGTGAGGAAAACATGAAAACGTGGAAGCATGGTAGAATGGCATACGTTTTTGGGTTTTTACTTGCCCAAGGAGTCAAAATGCATTTCCCCAAAACTGATGGCTTCTCCAATTCGAATTTGGGCTGTCATACCTTACCCATCCCATGCAATAACCAACTCAACCAACTTCGGGTAGTAATAAATGATTGGGTGAATAAGAAAAGAAAGGTAGTTGACAGTTTTGATGGGTTCTCCCTTTGACATTTGCCTTTTCGCCATTGGACACAAAGGTTTGAATATCCCCCCCCCCCCCCCCCCCCCCGCCTTATCCTTGTGAGATCATACCCCCATCTCATAATTTGTTGCATTGACATAGTTGGTTGTGGGTTTTTAATTAAATTGCATATTTACATGATGTCCACAATTATAATGTGTCGGCTAGCACACAATACCATCGACAACGATTTTTTTAATCGCCGAAACATAAAACACTAAATCGATGGTGGAGATTTTTCCTTTAGCTCCACACAATGATTAATTACAATATATATATCATATACATTTAATGCAAATGGGTTCAAAACCGGGGTGTTACACAAGAGAACACTAGGACTTCTTCCAACCACAAGGATGTACTAAAATTGAGAAGGGTTTCTAGGGAATGAAAACCCCAAATTAAACACATTCTCGACATGACACAAACAAAACTATATGAGAGAGTACATAATGTATTGAACTTATGTAGTGATCCTCAATCTATAAATTAAATCACAAATGATATAGGAACCTTAAACTCATGAAAAAAACAAAATAAATCCACACCATAAAGAACACAACAATATTGAAAGAACCCTTAAGGTAGGATAACACCATAAAATAATCCTTATCGAAGGAATCACTCCACAAACCATGCTTGCTACAAAAGAATACATCTGATATATCTCAATAAAACGATACTCATGATACTCCCTAGGTACAACATATTATCCTCCATAGATACCCCATATTATCTTCCCTATAATGTCTAAGAGAAAAAATCAATAACCAACTACAATCTAAAAGAAAATAAAAAGGGGGATGCACAGATTGATTAGGTAAATCACATAAACAAGCTGAAAGTGAAAATTATGGAAATCAAAATAGAGTATACTAAAAATTGACAAAATTTCATAATTCCATAGTTGGTCTTAGAAAAAATGTGGTCATGTTGTTTACAAAAGAGAAATGGCATCGTGAACATGGGCTTAAAAAGATCATAAAAAATGCTTGTGGTCAAGGATAAAAGAAATCATTTCCCACCCAGGTCACCTAATATTGATTCCTCCAACAAGTAGAAAATAAAAATATGCAAGTGGAGATAAATTACCATAGAACATTAATTAGGAATGCACACAACCAAGGATGAAATAAGGGTTTCATCCCCAATACAGTCACACAAATATCTATTATTTATAAAAACTAGTAGTTCATTTAGTTTTCAATAGATATCCTTGTCCCATTATGTCATTATTATATAATGGGATTATTCGCATTTCAATTCATTTCTCAAAAGATCCACTCTAGGCCACTACACCATTTTTGGAAGTTGCATAACATTAATGAGCTGAAAAATTAGTGGGTTTTTTTATTTTAGGGCCAGACCAGAGTTTTCAAAGGATTTAGTGTTCAACGCATATAGAAATTTAGGAAAGTACCACCTATTGAATTTTATGATCAAAATTAAGAATTGACTTAGTTCATGATGGTAAGATTGAGGTCATATGGTGATGGGAATAATGGGAATGAGGGATAAATATACCAAAGTGATGTATAAATCTAAAGTGCTCTTGACAAAGTACTTGTGTAGGGGGTCTTTGTCCTTTGTTGAGGATCATCTTTCGCACCATTCATATGCTTAAATTCACAATAATAATGGATATTGAGGCATGTATCATGGTTAACAAAGAAAATAAAGTACCTTGGGCCTAAAAGGAAGCTTCAAGAGATCAAATGCCATGAACTAAACCTTGAACACCCACACAAATGCTTTATAAGTTATCTTTGGCCTCTGATTAGGACATGGAAACCATTAGGAGTTTTTTCTCTGCACATATGGGAGTTAATGCCTATACCATGGCCAATAGAGGAAAACAAAGACCTTAGGACACAAATTAATATTTGTCGTGCTTAATGGCCATGAACAAGGCCTCTGACTGGGAATATGGGCACCATTAACATATTTTGAACAATAAGAATGAGTCTCCATCCCTCTACCATGGCCAAGGAAGGAAAACAAGGGTGTGATAAATTCAAACCATGGGAGAATCTAGGAGCGTTAGTGAATTGGAACAAGATAATTTTGGATTGTCTAACCATCAAATGAAAGACAAATTACACACACAATGTGAACTAGAACAAGATAATTTTGAATTTTATAACCATAAAACATGTTATTATCAGGTATATAATACAACATAGGATTTTCGTGAGGCTTTGGAAGCCATTTGTGAACATACACATCAAAATTGGCATCAAACCCCCCTACGTGGACCAATCAAGGCCCAATGAGCCCAAATAGCCACGAATTGCTAATTGGACATGGCTAAAGTGATGTGGGTCAATTATTACACCTTGGACATTGTGGGTGTGGAAATATGGGTGTTTTAGAGTTGTAATGCAACATTTAATGCACCAAATCAAGCCAAAATTGGCCAAAATCCCACTCTAGCGCTCCAAGTCAACCTAGTTGTCCAGATTCAATGCATGGGAGCATACCAGCAATGATGAGGGTGCACATGTGGCTGGTTGACTGAGATGGAATTATCATGTGGGTGTGAAAGGACCAATTTGACTAGGTATTTGTCCAACTAAGCCCCCCTAATCCACCACATAGTGTATTAAAGATTAAAAAGCAATAAAATTGACTAAGTAGTGTAATTAGGGACTAATGAGTTGGATTACTATTCTGAAACCCTCCCTTAATCCAAAAACTAAGTACAACTCACAAAATGATGGAGGCCTTGGAAACAATGGCTCGAGTCACCTAAAATACATAATTCAAAAATTACAATTTATTTGTCCATATGAACTGAGGAAAAGAAGGAAAACCTCATGGGACAAAACCTTCCCTCAAGAATGGATATGGGGCTGGACCTGCAACAAATAAAAGAAAATTACCATCCTTCACTCACCCCAAGCAGATATCTCAGGTAGGTTAATGTCTTCTCTGTGAAAGCCTTGGTAAAAATATCACCAGTTTGCTCGGTGGATGGGAAATACTGCAGTGAGATTACCCTGTCATGCACTAAGCCCCAAATGTAATGCATGTGTATCTCAATATGTTTTTTCCTCTGTCTCTGTACTAGAGCAGTAGATATTTTGATGGAACTTTGATTGTCCACCCAAATATTGGTTGGAGAATCAATTGTGACACCAAATTCCTGGAGAATTCCCTACAACCAAACACACTGTGTAGCAACATTGACTGCTGCCCTGTAGTTGACGTTTTCTTATGAAAGTGAAATGGTGTGCTATTTCTTACTTGACATGAAAATGGGACCTTCGGAAAGCATAAATACAAAACCTGAAGTTGACTTCCTATCAGTTGGATCTCCAGCCCAATCTGAATCAGAAATCTAGCTAGTTGAAGTGAGGAACTAGCTGTGTAGTGCACCCCAAAATTCTTGGTTCTCTAGACATACGAAAGAATTATTTTTTCTGCTATCCAATGGATTTCATGTGTCTGGTGCCTATTTCTTGCTACATCACTTACAACATAATACAAATCAGGTCTTGTGTGAGTGAGATAGAGCAAGCTTCCCACTAGTTGCATGTAGAGTGTAATATCCACCAATGGAGAATTGCCAAATTCATGCATTTTAATACTAGAAAGAAAGGGATACTTGGATGCCTTACACTCAGCCATGTTAAACTTATTTATTAGGTCTGAAGCATACTATGGTTGACTCAGCTTGATGCCCCTTTCATTTTTCTCAATTTCCAAGCCCACAAATTGCCTTAGCAATCCTAGGTCGGTCATGACATATTCACTATGCAAAGATGACTTGATTTGGACAATTAAATTGGTGCAGCTACCTGTAATGAGGAGATAATCAACATCAAGAATAGTGACCTAAAAAATACCATCATGTTTCTGAAAATACACATTAGGGTCTTATTTTCATCTAGTGAAACCAAAGGAGAGCAAAAGGGCATCCATTTTTGCATACCAAGCACTGGGGGTTTGCTTGAGTCCATACAAAGATTTCTTCAACATACATACCAATGAAGGATCCTCTTGGAAAACTTTAGGCTGTTTCATATATATTTCTTCCTGTAGCTCACCATGTAACAAAGTACTCTTAACAACCATGTGGTGAACTTCCCAACCTTCACTAGCTGTCAACGCTAGAACTAATCTAATTGGGTCGATCTTTGCAACCGGTGCAAAGGTATCTGTGTAATCAACACCATGGACCGGAGAATATCCCTTAAAAAATAATATTTCCTTATGTTTCATATCAGAACCATCAGCAGCAATTTTGGTCTGGAAAATCCATTTTCATTGAACAAGCTTCCTCTTGGGAGGAAGGGGAACCAATTCCCATGTATTGTTCTCTTGGAGGGACTGAAATTCATCTTCCATTGCTGATTTCCATATAGGGTCATTACAAGCTTGCTGATATGTATGAGAATCAAACTCAACCATCATATAACAGTTCTCAGTAAGAGCACTATCACTTGCAAAGGAATCTCTACTAGTTTGTGATCTAGTCTTCCTAGGCTCATGGGGATTGCCTGTCAATTCCCTAGATGGTTGTAAAATTTTTTTATCCCACTTGGGCCTAGATGGTGAGTCATATACAACAATATCATGTTCAAAAACATTTGTATCATAAATATAAAAAAAAAATAGAGCATGTATTGTCACTTACATCTTCGAATGGTTGAGGAGAGGAGCACTCCCCTGGTGCAAGCTCGAAATCAGGAATTGGCTCTTCTTCAAATTTCACACTTCTATCAACAAATGTCTTGCAAGTGGAGATGTAAAAGAGATTGTAAAATTTTGTTTCTTCACCATACCCAACCATGATTCACTCCTTGATTTGTGGTTGCAAGGATTTCCTCTTTTTAGAGGGAATTTTATCCCATGCTCTAGTCCCAAAAATTCTGAAATTTGAGACATTTGGCTTTTGACCAAACCATGCATCGTAAGGTGTCATTCCTTTTACTGATTTGTGAAAGGATCTGTTTTGTATGTGAACAGTATTAATAATGGCTTCAGACCATATATTGGGACTTAGATTTCTTTCTTCTATCATGCAAGTGGCCATCTCCTTGAGTGACCTATTCTTCCTCTCAGCCACACCATTTTGTTGTGGTGTGTAGGGAGTTGAGTGTTGCATTTGGATTCCACTCTCCTCACAAAGTTGTTGTAGGTTCTTGTTCACATACTCCTTCTCATTATCAGTCCTAAGGACCTTAATCTTATGCCCACTTTGATTTTCTACCAATTCCTTCCAAATATTCAAGTGTTCAAACACCTCAGACTTCAATTTAAGGAAGTACACCCAACAAAATCGAGAGTAATCATCTATGAGTGTAAGCACATACCTTGATCCACCATATGATGGAGTGGGAAATGGACCAATCAAGTCTGAATGCACTAACCCAAGTGGTTGGGTTTCTCTCCTTGCTTTCCCTTTCTCATATCCTTTCTCAGGATTCTTCCCAACTATGCACCCAATGCATGCTCCATTTGATGATCTAATTTATGGAAGACATTCCACCTTCTCATATCTGTGTAGTGCCTGCAAGTACTTGTAGTTCATGTGACCAAAATTCTCATGCCATAGCTTAGAAACCTCATTGGAATGTGAGAGAAGTGCTTGGTCATTGGAAGTGGGGAGGAAACTAGAGAACTTGTGCATCCTCTCATGGTGATCTCCATACCCAGTTGCAATGACTTGGTCTGTTGAGATATTTGTAATATCTACCATGTCTAGAGTGAAGGTTACTCTCTTTGGCTCTCTTGTATGGGTCATCCGATAGACTGACAACAAATTTGCTGTAAGTTCTGGTACATACAATACATCACTAAAGTAGCCATGATCTAAATAAATATTCCCAACCCCCTTAGTCTGGAGTTCTGAATCACCCCCCATTTGAACTGTTGGGCCAACATTCAAACTCATGGATCATGAGAAGAGCTCTCTCTTCACCATGTGCCTAGAATCACCTAAATTAATGACAAAAGATGAAGAGTTAGAAGTACCTGCCACCAAAGCATGACATTTCTCCTTAATTCCATTTGAACTGGAGTTGCCATCCTTCTTCCTTGCACTCTCAGGACTGGAATGTTGTTCCTCTCCAGCAGCTGCACCATGGTGTCAATGGCATTTTTCATGCATGAGATCTCTAGATGCCATCCTTTGTGGAATTAGGTGCATTTGTCCTTCTATTTTCCCTTCTTGTCCTTCTCCTTGGAAGGATTCAAACTTTCATCACCGGATTTGGGTTTTTCTGGGTTTTTCTTCTTCTCTGGAAGCTTCTAATTCTTGGACTTGGGATTTCCCTTTGAGGAATTAGAAACTCCCACTACTAGTGCTTGATCCTTGGTCTTGATGGTTCCCATTTGGACAAGCTTGTCTTGCTCTTGAGTGAGTGACTCCATGAAGTTTGCTAGACTGGGCATTTGCCAGTTTCAAAGTGTTAACTTGCCGAAGTGGAATGTACTCACAAAAACTGAGAACTCTGGACCCAAATTCAAAAGTATATACAAGATCAGTTGGTCCTCTTTCTTTGCAATTCCACACTACTTCAACTGCAACAAAAGTGACTTAAACTTGGTGAATAATTCTTGGATTGTGTCATAGTGCATTGGGCTCAAGCTGATAAGCTCCTTCTCAAGTTGGTGACCATGTAGTTCATCAGTTTTCCCAAACAATGTCTCTAGTTTTACCCAGACCTCATTGGGTGTTTTCAAATAGTCAATGTGGAACAATATCTCTCTCGAGATGCTCAGGAACAACAATCTAAATGCCTCATCCAATTTGTTGAAGTACTTGGCTTTCTCAACTGCAGAATTTGCTTCCACCTCAGTGCCCATGGTAACTCTGTAAAGCCCTTCAGCTCTCAGTTGAATCACCATCTATGTATTCCAATCAAATAAATTTAAGGGTGTTAGCATGATGTGGGTAGCCTCCATTTATTCCTACATTGTTGATGAATAAATTGTCGGATGTTCTGCAAAACACAATTTGATTTTATTTAGAACTCCACTAAAAATGCAACTCAAATCACTCTGAATTGATATGCAACTCAAAAATATCCAACAGAATATGATACCATGTGATAAATTTGAACCACGAAAGAATCTAGGAGAGTTAGTGAAACTCACAAATCAAATTTGGTGCAAAACTAGTAAAAAACCATCAAATGAAAGACAAATTACACACAGAATGTGAATTGGAACAAGATCATTTTGGACTATATAACCATGAAACATGTTATTATTAGGTATATAATACAATGTAGGATTTTCATGAGGCTTTGGAAACCATTTGTGAGCATACAAGTCAAAATTGCCAAATTGGCATCAAACCCCCCTAGGTGGGCCAATCAAGCCCCAAATCAGCCCAAACAGCCACAAATTGTAGACTAGATGTGGCTGAAGTGATGTGGGTCAATAATTACACCTTATACAGCACGGGTGTGGAAATCTAGGTGGTTTATGTTGATGTATTTGTAACTTCAGAATGTATTCATTCGAATATCTTATGTATTATACCTCGATGTTTATTCCTGGAAGTATCTGTAATGTATTTGAGTCATGTCATGCCCCAATGTTCCTATTTGGATATTCAATAATGTAAACAATTCATGTCAAGTCATTGTGGGTAACCCTCCTATTGATCAAGGGTTAAAGTCCCCACAGTTGTGGGGCCTTAGGGTTATTAGACTCTACTAGAGAAGTCAGCCCTAGTGAGTTATTGTCAAGTTGCGGATTAGTATAAATAGAGAGTGAGCCTCTATATTTATCACAAATTCACTCACACTCAGTTGTAGTGCATAACTGAGAGAGAAGAAGTTGCTAGGACAAGAGAGAGAGAGAGACCACTACTGTCGGGAGATCATCTTACTGTTTTTGGGGTTTTGCTTTTAGTGCTGATTATATCTTTAAGGAAGTTGTGGGGTTTTCTCCTTTATGTTTTCCCTGAGGAAAAAAATTGTGTTCATTATGTCTTATGTTTTATTGTTGTGCTTGTTATTATCTCATTTAAAGATCCTAATATAATGTTAGCTTAAATGATAAAAATCTAACATGGTATCAGAGCTAACCTGAGAAGAAGACACTGTGCAACTGCAGAAACTAGGGATTCCTCTTTTTGGATCTCTCTCCATGGATTTTCAGAAAAATAAGGTTGGAATAACTCTCCTCTCTAGGGCACATCTTTCTGTCGAAGCAGAATCTGATTTTGAGCATTTTCATTTTTTGACCCGACACTACTACTGGAAATTAGGGCTTTCCACAGAAGTGGAATTTTTGAGTGATCCCAAGCCTGGATTGATCTACTCCTCAAAATCGAATTTTAGAGATCAAGATCAAAGTTTTTGGTTGGACAGAACTCCAAGAAAGACAAACCCTAATCTACTCCTGAACCAGCTCTGCAGAAATTCAGCTCCAAATCCAAATCTAACATCTTAACCTGGTAAGATCTAAATCTTTTGTATTTCAATTTGAGGTTCTCAGTTAATATGTCTCATCATACCAAGCTTGATTAAAATATTGAGGGAGGTGATAACTTCCGATCCTGGAAGCATAGGATCTCCCTGGTCCTGGAAGAAAATGAGTTGGACTCCTACATCAATGAGGAGGTTCTAGTTCCAGAGGGAGATGAGGCTAAGGCCTTACACAAAAAGAAGTTGGCCATGGCTAAGAGGATTATTGCTGATTCAATCAAGGATCACCTCATACCACAGGTGTCCTCCCTAAAGACACCTAAATCTATGTTTGATGCGCTGACCAAACTGTTTGAAGGAAAGAACATAAACTGGAAGATGACTTTGAGGAACCAGTTGAAGAACGTGAAGATATAGAATGCGGAGACCATACAGTCATACTTCACAAGGGTCTCCCAGATCAAAGAACAACTTGAAGCAGTGGATGAAGAAGTGGAAAATGCAGAGATTGTAATGACCACCTTGAATGGTCTCCCTAGATCATGGGACTCCTTTATTCAAGGGATCTATGCCAGAAAGAAGCTAGTCAAGTTCAGCAGATTATGGGAATAATGCTCTCAAGAAGAATCTCAGATAGAAGCTCGAGAATAAAATATGGGAAGTGAAGATCAAGCTCTCACATTACACTCCAAGAAAAGAAGTTCTCATCACCCCAAAGGTAAGCACTTCCATAAAAGTAACGCTAGAAAATATTTTTCTAGAATCAGATGTTATACATGTGACGAGAAAGGACAATATGCTAGAGAATGTCCTAGAAACAAAAATGTCTCTCACAAGAAGAAGGGAAACAAGAGAATACCTCATGCTCATGTTGCAGAGGATAATGAACCTTCCACAAAGAGAATCAGACAAGAAAGTGATGATTCTTCAAGTGATGAAGAATATGTCTTGATTTCTGCTCTCACGGGAAACATTACACATGGAAGAAATGATTGTCTTATAGACAGTGGGGCTTCCAAACATATGACAGGATTCAAAGATCCCTTTGTGAAACTATCATAACATGAATCACCCCACAAGGTGAAACTTGGAGATGACAACTAGTATCCAATAAAAGGTAGCAGGGAATCCTCCTATAAGCTAGACTCTGGAAATTCTATGATGATGAAGGATGTATTGTTTGTACCAGGACTAAAGAGGAACTTCCTCTCCATATCTGCATTAGATGCAAAAGGCATGAGGGTTGCATTTTTATATGGCCAAGTTCTCATGTGGCCAAAGGGAAAGACTATTTATGATGCAGTAGTAATTGGGGAACAAGAGGGAGGTCTATACAAATTGAAGGGCCATCCAAAACAAGGCTTAATCCATGACACAGTAGAGCCAAATGAACTTTGGCATAGAAGGCTTGCACATGTGCACTACAGAGCACTACCTCTTGCAAGCAAAGCTGTTGAAGGACTTCCATGAATCCAGTCAAAACATGACAGTGTCTGCAAAGGATGTGCGAAAGGAAAGAACACAAAGAAGACATTTCCAAGTAGTGAGAGCAACGCAAAAGGAATCTTGGAAATCATTCAATCCAATGTATGCGGTCCGATGTCATTGTAAGCAGGAATATTTCACCTTTTGCGGATAGAAGTTGTTCCTCTGGTCTGAATGGTTCAGATCCAGAACAAATGAGTGAACGACAAAGGATGACGACCCTCCTTGGATGTCATAGACACCTGGAATGCCGCTTCGATAGTGAACCTGTGTGCCTGCAACTAGATCAAACATGCAAACACATCAAAGCTACCAGAACATCATCTACTTATCCATGTTAGTGACTAAGGAATCTAACAACATGTACATGCGAAATCAAAACAACAGTAATGTGGGATGGAAATCAGCTTTGCATTAAGATGTATGGAGAATTTTACAACCATTTCCTTAGTGTCGACATGCATCTCCATGAAACCAACAATTCATCCCCATAAGCTCCAACTTTTCTCTCTATGCTCTCCAATGGCTTGGGCCAAGTGGTCAATCCAACAGCATAATAATACCTCTATAGTTCTCCCCCTCAACCATGGACATGAGCTTGTATTTATAAGGCTCAATGGATAGGAATGGTTGAGATATTTGTGAGTGAGGTGGCCTCTAATATCCTATGATGGGGGGTATCGAGCTCAACTGACCCACTATGATAGGGATAAGGAAGGACACGAGGCTCATGATCTAGAAGCCTCGAGAAAATTCTCTTTTTCCCATTTTACCTAGGGTATTGCTTTTCTCCCCTTATGACAGAGTGGTTTAGATAAGAAACGCTTATGGACAAAAGGCCACAAGTGATGGCACCGCTTATGGAAAATAGGATACAGGCGGTGCGAGCAAAGTACCGCTCATGCTTAACAGGGAAAGCGCGGTGCTAAGTATTTTCATGTAAGATTGACAAACAACATGGGTTTCCACTCCAAGTGCTGGCATTAAGGGAAAATATGTAATTCAAAGTTCTTATCACATGGTGGTGACAGGATTTGGGTCTAACCCCCCAAAGCGTGAGTCTTAGAGGGATATGATAAATGAGAGCTTTGAGAGAACAAGTTGTCACTTCGAGGTGAAAATGTCAGCTCGGTCGGAGCATGTCGTCCAGTAGGCATCTGTAGTACATCAATATTTTTTATTTATAGACACAAGTAACCAACTCATGGCTGCGGACCAATACAAGGAAGATCCATGGGAGGAATAAACAAGCATGGCTACTGAAATACAACGTAGATCCATGTGATAGAGGACTCAAACTTGGACATATCTACTAGACATACAATGTATATCTATGTCATACAGACGCAAATTTGAGCATTGCCATGACCATACAAATGTGGATCCATGCTAGATATACAAAACTCCATTGCAACCTGGGGAAAAGAAATGAGTGCTAAACAAATACCCAGGGTCTTTGTATCATCTTCCACAAAGTATGATTCTATCCATGTGATTACAATGATATGAATTCGAACATGGTAGAAACCACTTGATTACCGGTTAATGATGTGAACCATTAACAAGTGCGAGGGAGATCACCATTAATGTCAATGATTCCCAAAGTACCCTAGTACAATCTACTGAGTGTGAATAGATGTCCTGATTTCAAACAATCAGTCGATTCTATCGATCAAAGGTCAATGATGTGAACCTATGTCGAGAGTGAGAGAATCTATCATTAAGGCATATAGATCTCAAGGTACTAAGTTTTTGTTTCTAACACTGTTTCCCAGATGATGAGCTGATGTCGACAAGAATAGTCTCGTCGAAGGAGCGCCATGATGAGTCCCACATCGACGACATGAAACTCGGAACATAGTTCTAGAATAATGTGAATGTAGTAACCACAAGACTGACTCAAAAGTACTGACACAGAGACTATTTTGACTGCAGAGGTAAACTTCTTCAATTTCCCTTTGAACATCAGGCGACACGACACAAGACTTGGCAGCATGACTAAACAGGACATACTCACAATGCGACAGTGGACAATGCATTCTCTTGAAAGAATCAAAGGAGTGACATGACTCATGAAATTAGATCATCATGGAGGTCAGTTGAATACCCAATTGACTGAAATGATATGCAAACAAGTGCCATGTTCAAAGGTAACGACAAACTACTGCCATTTATTTGCAAAATGATTCTCTTCCCATTTCCCCCATCATGATTGATGAGTGCCTCTTTTCAGTTTTACGAGTTCAAAGAGGGTAACAAACACTCGGTATAGCTCATCCAAATATGAGTCCAAACTCATATGTTTTACAAACTTGAGATAGGAATGGTTCATTCCCAAAAGCGGGTCTCTCAATGTTTAATTTAACGAGTCCAATGAAAGAAAAATCGGTATCGTTCATGCTTAGAGAGTCTAAACAACTACGGAAGGACACTTCAAAAGGGTCCTTTTTCGTATGATTTAGTTCCTAAGGCCCGAAAAAGTGTAAAATCATACCTTAGAGAACTCTTCCAGTCATGGTTGGCTGGAGTGTTCCTTTTTTGTAACTAGTCTATCCGAACCAAAAAAGAGATAACCTACCGTCGGAGAGACGAATCTTCAAATGCTTTAACGAGCGTGAAGAAGACAAGATCGCTCGACAATATTTTCGTATTTAGGGAGCCTAAAAAGAGTTTAAAGAGGACTCCATGAGGTTTCTTTACACAATGTTAATTTTTACGAGCCTGGAAAGAATCGAAAACGGACTCGATGACCTTTTCGTGTTTAAGGAGCTTGAAAAGAGTTGAAATAAGACTCCATTAGAAATTTTCATGTTTGAATCCATAGCATGAAAAATTAATAAACTAAGCTCAAACCAAATTTCATGTTTTAGCCAGAGCACAAAAAATGAAAAGTAAGCTCAACACCATCTTACTGTTTTTAATGAGCTCGAAGATCATTTGAAAGAATGCTCGAATATTGGTTTCATTTTTACGCAAGCTCGAAACCAACGGGTAAAATATGCTTGAAAAACCCCATTAACATGATATACATAGGTTGGAATATTGCCCCCATCATGATTGCTAGCGAAGCTTACCCCTAGCATGGTTGCTAGCAGCTCGACATGCCCCCAAGCTTTGTTTCATTTGATGATTCTTCTTCCATACCTAACCTAAAAAACTTGGTTACTAATGAGAAAATGTTCACCAGGGAGGTAGGAAGAACGAGAATCAGGCAGGTGAAAAGAAGGTTCAAGTTCTAACACTAAAGGGAAGACTTGACTCAAGGGAAGGGGGATCTATTTCATTTTTACACAAGCTTGAAACAAAAGGTAACTATGCTTGGAACATGGTTTCATTTTTATGTAAGCTTGAAACCAAAAGGTAAACTATGCTTAAGGAGATCCATTTCATTTTTGAACGAGCTTGACATAGAATGGGAACTTTCTCATGACATGGTTTCATTTTTATGCAAGCTTGAAACCAAAAGGGTAAACTATGCTTAAGGAGTGGTTTTATTTTTTAGCGAGCTTGAAACCAAAAGTAAACTATGTTCTGAAACCTGTTCCTACCCAACATGATATCCAAAGGTTGGTAGGTTTCCCCCAATTCATAAAAGCTAGCAACTTAGCTCCATTATGATGTGCATAGACTAGAGCCATGCCCCCCATTTTACCTATGATGGGAAGAAGCTAACTAGAAGAAGGGGAAGGAACCAAAAGAACATGTGGAACATTCAGGGCAGTCTGATTACTAGGAGTAATGCGATGGTCAAGTGTAACAAAGGAAAGCTGATCAATGGTCACAATCTTCCCATCATGGGGAAAATGAATAACTCTAAAGAGTGTGGACACAACAGCCTTCATGGCATAAACATAATTACGTCCAAGGAGCAGATTGAAATCTAAAGGACCTTGGACCACCATAACATCAATGCAGACAGTTTTCCCTCCTAATGTAATAGGAAAAAAAGGAAGGGTCCCTAAAGGTGCAGTAGGTCTTTGATTAAAATCCAATATCTGATTGGTGGCTGGCACAAGCTGAGGAGAACCTAAAGCTTGCCAAGCAGTTGAGGATAGAATACTAATAGAAGCCCCTTCGTCAACAATAGTGCGAAGTACCCGCCTAGCAGTAACATTCACAACTATCTGGAAAGGAACACTCGAATGAAGACGAGACTCTGTTAGGTTACTCCAGTCAAAGTAAATAACCTCACTACTCGGAGAGGGTTCTATCGAAACAGACAAAATTTCCTCTTGTTGAGAACAATCAAAATGAAGAATAAAAATTTCAGCAGGATTTAGTTCATTCTCTACTGGAAGAGAAGAACAAGACAAAGATTTGGTCAAAGAGACTACTTCAGTATTAACCCTCTCTAAAGAAAGAGTGGGATCGAGTGGAAATGACATCGACTCCACCACTTCACTCTCCGAAGGAAGAGTGGGATCAATTAAGGATGGAACTGAATTGATCACTTGGTCAACCAGCGAGGAATCGAGGGATAACTTACGATCACTTGTTGGAATAACTTGTTGATGATCAGTAATATTTTCCAACCAACACAAAGCTTCATCCATGCTTGGACAAAGAAAAGTATGATGCATAGCTTTGCATATCAAACAAGGATACAAGAATTTACCCTTACGACCTTTTACCAATGGGTCACTAGTTGAGGGAGTATCGTCAACATGATGATCAGATGTTGATGACATAGACGGTTTGGACCTTTTATACCACTCTTCTTGTACACGAGAGAGACCGGGACACTCCTTAAGAAGGTGGCCCCCCTTGTAAAGCTTACAAGGGAACTTGGGTTTTCTGGGTGTTCTCTTAGAATGGGCACCATCAAGAGTAGATGATTTTTTCTTTTTCTCTTTCTTATCCTTCTTCTTCTTACCCTTCCCTTTCTTCTTCTTCTTATTATCCACATGACTACTAACCATAGAGCTTTGGTCAAGCGAAGAAGAAGAAAGGGGTGAAACAACAACCGATGAAGAAGGAGAGGGATTACGTGGAGTTCGATCCTCTCCCGAAGGAGAGGTGACATTTGAGACATTAGGTGTAATAAGAATTACTAGATTAAACAACCGTACCGGTAATCCTATAGTTATTCCAAGAAGATTTAGAGTGGCAATAAAGGGAGGACCAATACCTTCACTTGGAGGGAATACAAAAGGTACACCTTGGAAAGGGACCTCTTGAGTGGTAGTCCCAGATTGAGATGTCATCTCTAAACTCTCTAATAACCCCCTAACTACCATGCACAAGCAAGTACTACTCAAACTAAAAGCAACAAGCAAACATGTGAAAGGAGTGGATAAGAGTCAGGAACCTCACAGGACAAGCCAAAAGGATAACTCAGATGGTTTGAGGATTGCTAAAAGGGTCTCCCGATATACACAAGGTACATGGGAGCTCAAATCAATAGTAGTGCTATGTAATGCATAACCATTCACAAGGGGCCTTCTAATATACAATCAAGTACGTGAAGTACCTTTCTATATACCTCAAGGGTACGTGAAAGGCCGTTCGATATACCGATGGTATGTGGAAGAACCACACGAGTCCCGAGATGTAATGCGGACAAGTAACGACATCTCCTACGCTTAACGACGCCTAGACACATCTCTAAATTATCACTCAAATTGCTAAAATTTTTAACCTAGTACTACCGTTAATTTTATCTTGTGCGTTTAGGTGGAACCATCAAGTGAAAACTTGAAATTAAAGAATATGCACACTGATCTATATGATAATGCAATTTTTCCTCTTCAATGAAATTATACCTAAGAGAGGGAGAGATATGTACTTTTCTTCCCAAAAATGCACACCCAAATGCAAATGCAATTCTATCTTTTCAAATGAAAAGGGAAATATCAATGCACCCCAACAATCTTCATGGAAAATAAAAAAGAGATCTAGAGAACATCAAACATAAATAAACAAAAAATGTTTCCTATCTTTTCATGCTTGAAAAATATGCATAAAAACTTAACAGAAAGACGATTTCACTAACGTTTCCAAACAAAACTAACTCTAATGCACGCAAAGCTGAAAACATATATTTCTTCTTAGTGAAAGTAAGATCTATAATTTCAAACAATCATGCACAAAACAAGAAGAAAATCATTCAACAACGCTTGCAAATAAAGAAAAGGAGAGAGAAAACTAAAAATTCTCTTTGAAACAGACAAGGAAACGAAGAACCAATCTTTCCTAACAAGCACTGAAAAAATCAGCATGCAAAAGGAAACAAGAATCGCCCCAAGCAAAGAAAGACTCAAAACAATATGGATCACTCACGCATTCCAAGTTCAAAACAAACCAAAGCATACACAAGAAAACGAAATGTATATTTCCAATTCCATTGAATAATATCTACAAAAAAGAGTAAGAGGTTTCAAGCAAAGAAAAGATCTCAAAAGGATAATCTATCTCTCAGCATGGATCTCAAGAAACATAAGCATTTTTTTTTCAAAAATACACTTCATTTTCATCAAAAAGTAAGCCAAAAACACACAAAAATCAAAATACAAAGTCTGAAATGGGGCCTACCTGGCACCGCGTAGATGAAGCTGTTGACAGGCAGTTTTGAAGTAGAACCGCTCCTTTCTCACTGGATTCAGGCAGTGGCACAGCGTATTGCTAACTGGAATCAGGCGGTGGCACCGCTCATTGCCAACAGAGCATGTGCGGTTCCCTGAATCGATCCAAAACATAAAGGAGAATGACAGATCAAGTCAGAAAAAGATTAGATCAAGGTAAAAAATGATAGATTGAGAATAAAAAATAGCATAAAAGGTCTAAATAATTCAAATCTAGATAGATCTGGAAGTTTCAAACCAAAATTCACTGAGTCAGATAGCAGATCTGACTGAAGAGAGTTGCAGATGGAGCCTGGATTCAGAAAAGAGTTGAAGAACTAAGGAAGATCAGATCAACTGATACATATATCTAGTCTCCAATGGAGTCGCCAGATTTGTAAGCAAGAATATTTCACCTTCTGCGGATAGAAGCTATTCCTCTGGTCTGAATGGTTCAGATCTAGAACAAATGAGTGAACGACAAAGGATGAAGACCCTCCCTGGATGTCGTAGACACCTGGAATTCTACTTCGATAGTGAACCTGTGTACCTACAACTAGATCAAACATGTAAACACATCAAAGCTACCAGAACATCATCTACTTATCCATGTTAGTGACTAAGGAATCTAACAACATGTACATGCGAAATCAAAACAACAGTAATGTGGGATGAAAATCAGCTTTGCATTAAGATGTATGGAGAAGTTTACAACCATTGCCTTAGTGTTTACATGCATCTCGATGAAACCAACACTTCATCCCCATAAGCTCCAACTTTGCTCTCTATGCTCTCCAGTGGCTTGGGCCAAGTGGTCAATCCAACAGCGTAACAATACCTCTATAGTTCTCCCCCTCAACCATGGACATGAGCTTGTATTTATAAGGCTCAATGGATAGGAATGGTTGAGAGATTTTTGGATGAGGTGGCCTCTAATATCCTATTATGGGGGATCTCGAGCTAAACTAACCCACTATGATAGGGATAAGGAAGGACATGAGGCTCATGATCTAGAAGCCTCGAGAAAATTCTCTTTTTCTCATTTTACCTAGGGTATCGCTTTTCTCCCCTTATGACAGAGCAGTTTAGATAAGAAATGCTTATGGACAAAAGGCCATAGGCAGTGGCACCGCTTATGGAAAACATGATACAGGCAGTGAGAGCATGGTACCACTCATGGTTAACAAGGAAATCTGTGCGAGCATGGTACCGCTCATGGTTAACAAGGAACGCACGGTGCTGAGTATTTTCATGTAAGATTGACAAACAACATGAGTTTCCACTCCAAGTGCTGGGATTAAGGGAAAATATGTAAGTCAAAGGTCTTATCACATGGTGGTGACAGGATTTGGGTATAACAGTCATCCAGTTCATTAAGCGGGTATCTATACTATGTTTCTTTTATTGATGATTTTTCTAGGAAGACATGGATATACTTCTTGAAGAACAAAGATGAAGTATTCAGTAAGTTCAAGGAATTCAAAGCCTTGATCGAGAACCACATAGAAAAGAATATCAAAACCTTTCGATCAGATAATGGTGTAGAAGTCACATCAAATGAATTCAAAGCATTATGCAAAGATTAAAGGATTAAGAGGGAGTTAACTACTCCATATAATCCACAACAGAATGGGGTTGCTGAAAGGAATAGTAGAACGATCATGGAAGCCGCAAGGGCCATGCTTCATGATCAAGATCTTCCCATGCATCTATGAGCAGAAGCTGCCAGAATTGTGGTAAATGTACAAAACTATACTCCACACAGAGTACTTGAGAACAAGACCCCTGAAGAAGTTTTCTCTGGCAAGAAACCAGAAGTCAGCCATGTCAAAATATTCGACTGTCCAGTGTACATACATATTCCGAAGAAAAGAGAACAAAGCTATATCCTTTAGGAAAGAAGGGTATATTTGTGGGATACTTTGAAAGCTCGAATGCTTACAGAATATAATTCCCAGGATTCAAGAAGATCGACATCAGCAGGGATGTAACATTTGATGAAGACTCAGCTTACAAAAAATCCAGAAAGAGACATGCTGAAGAACCTGAAGAAATAGAAGCACCCAGAATTCATGACACAACCATGAACAAAGAAATTCAAGAAGAAGATCGAGAATTAGAAGAACCTCAAGAACATGTAGATCCACCTCAGGAGAAGAATCCTCAGAAGAGGAAACCTGGTTGGGTACGAGAATCTATACAAGGTGCAGAAAGATATGGGGCTCCAGAATAAAATCACAGAGAAAGAAAAAGAACCAGGTCCTGCTCCAGTTATGTATCCTTATTATGTGACTTCATCGATAAAGAAACTTCCAACTATGAAGAAGCGGCAAAAAGGAAAGAATGGAAGGATGCTATGATCGAAGAGCATCAATTGATCATGAAGAATGATATCTGGGATATTGTCCCAAGACCAGAAGGGAAGTCTGTTGTAACTTCCAAATGGATCTACAAGATCAAGCATGCTGCAGATGGTAGCATAGAAAAATATAAAGCAAGATTTGTGGCTCATGGCTTCTCCCAGAAAGAAGGAATAGATTATGAGGAAACTTTTGCACCTGTAGCCAGATACACTTCCATCATATTAGTACTTGCTCTGGCTGCAGTGATGAAATGGAAGATACACCAAATGGATTTCAAGACTTCTTTCTTGAATGGTGTAGTGGAAGAGGAAGTATATGTGGAGCAGCCACTCGGTTTTGAGACACATGACAAGGAGACTCATGTGTGTAAATCGAAGAAAGCCTTGTATGGTTTGAAATAGGAACCCAAGACATGGTATGGCAGAATTGACAGCTTTCTATCCAGTTGGGCTTTACCAAAAGCAAAGAAAATTCCAACCTTTACTACAAGGTTGAAGATGGTAGCCTAGCGATACTCCTACTGTATGTAGATTATCTATTTGTGACAGGTATGGATGGGTTGATTTCTGATACAAAGAGGAAGCTTGCTGCTAAGTTTGAAATGAAGGACTTGGGTATGATGCACTATTTTCTAGGCGTGGAGGTGTGGCAGAATGCAGATGGAATTTCCCTGGGACAAGGGAAGTATACGGTAGAGATCCTAAAGAGGTTCTAACTTCAGAATGTATTTGTAACTTCAGAGTGCATTCATCCGTATATCTTATGTATTGTACCACGATGTTTATTCCGAGAAGTTTCTATAATGTATTTGAGTCATGTCATGCCCTGATGTTCCTATCGGGAGATTCAATAATGTAAACAATTCATGTCAAGTCATTGTGGGTAACCCTCCTATTGATCAAGGGTTAAATTCCCCGCAGTTTTGGGGCCTCAGGGTTATTAGACTCTCCTAGACAATTCAGCCCTAGTGAGTTAGTTTCAAGTCGGGAATTAGTATAAATAGAGAGTGAGCCTCTCTATTTGTCACACATTCACTCACACTCAGTTGTAGCGCATAACTTAAAGAGAATAAGTTGTCGGGACAAGAGAGAGAGAGACTACTATTGTGGGGAGATCATATTACTATTTTTGGGGTTTTGCTTTTGGTGTTGATTCTATCTCTGAGGAAGTTAAGGAGTTTTCTCCTTTATGGTTTCCTCGAGGAAAAACATTGTGTTCATTGTCTCTTATGTTTGATTATTGTGCTTGTTATTCTCTCAGTTAAAAATCCTAATATAATGCTAGCTTAAATGATAAAAATCTAATAGTTTAGAGTCTCAATGCCGCATTTAATGCACCAAATCAAGCCCAAATTGGCCAAAATCCCACTCTAGCGCTCTAAGTCAACCTAGATGTCCACATTCAATGAATGGGAGCACACCAACAATGATGAGGGCACACATGTGGCTGGTTGACTGAGCTGTAATTCTCACATGGGTGTGAAAGGCCCAATTTGACTAGGCATTTGTCCAACTAAGCCCCCCTAGTCCACCACATAGTGTATTAAAGCTTAAAAAGCAATAAAATTGACTAAGTAGTGTAATTAGGGACTAATGAGTTGGATTACTATTATAACAAATGGATATAATCCCTAACCAAATCTTCTTAGGGTCTTGACCATCTCAAGAAAGGAATAGGGTCTTAAAATATATCCTCTTTAAGGGATCTCTAGCCTTTAAGTGGGATATGGGCATCATTCATAAGTTTGGTGTGTTAACAACCTAAGTTATTTTCTAGTTTCAAGAGGATGCTTCATTCTAAGTGAAATTATTTTTCCATTTTCCCTAGTTAAATTAAAAAATATATAAAAGTGTATTTAATGATAATAAGGTCATGTAAGTCCATTGAGGTATTAGTTGTATGATGTATAACAATGCTTTAGATTCAACAAGATGGCCTACATTGGGGACTCCTCATTTCGATTTTTACCTAACTTTACACACACACACACACACACACACACACACACACACATATACATATACATATACATTCATTCTAGTGGAATATTGTACGAGTGGTATTACACTTTTATTTGGAAAGCATGTTTGTTGTACTCAAACCTTATTCCATGTGCCACTTCTATACGTAAATGGAAAAAATAAGAAATCAAAGATCTAAACCAGCATAGATCCAAATCCTAGGCTCTATCAAGGGCCAAGAGGGATCAAATCTTTAGAGGTGCAAACCTCTTCTTAAGTATTGCACTCAACTATCATCTTTGGTGTGATTCAGAACAAAAGACATATCTTTTTATTTAAGGTCAACATATAATATTTTTATTATTAATATTTAATACTATTTATGGCGGACATATAATATTTTTTATTATTTTTTATTTTGTTACGAAAGAACATTACAACATCTCCCCCATACATGGTTTTAAAACTATGTGCAAGGCCCTTCTAAAACCATGGGTTGCAACGACCTCCTAAACCATGTACAATAAAACCATGGGTTGTTTAGGAGGCCTTGCACATGGTTTTAAAACCATTTGCAAGGCCTTCCTAAACCATGTACAATAAAACCATGGGTTGTTTAGGAGGTCTTGTACATGGTTTTAAAACCATGTGCACAGCCAACATTTTTTTGCGGATAATTCAATTTTTTATTTTTTATTTTTTTGGTAAGTAGGAACATTACAACATCTCCCCCATATTGTGTTGTTTTTCTGAATGACAGTTTTTTTGGACGATAATTAAAATTTTTATTTTTTATTGTTTTGTTAGGTATGAAAATTGCAACATCTCCCCCATATTAGGTTGTTTTTGTGGCCGACATTTATTTAGGAGGATAATTAAATTTTTTATTTTTTATGGTTGACATTTACAAGAGGAATGTTACAAGATATTCCCCATACTAGGCTGTAGAGCACCTCTCGGCGCAAAAACGGTATAAGATTACAACAATTTCCTTGCATTTGCAATTAAATTGAAGTAAAAATACAAGCACCAAATTATGTGGAGTATCAAACGAGCTAGAGAAATAATTGTTACTTGTTTAAGGTAAAATTTGTCGTTATCTTCCCATTATGTGTTGCATAAAAATGACTATTTTTGGGTTCTTGAAAAACCATAAATTTCTTTTCATAGGTTTTGTGAAATGAAGTTTATTAATTATGTTAGCATTTACATTACATAACAAGTTTTTCCTACTACAATGCATGAAATAAATGGATTTATGTTTTGAATTACTCTTTCTTGAATATAAGGGTCGCTTCTAAGCAATATGAAAGTATAATGTACTTGGGAGGATAATATAGGGTACATGGGGAGGTACTCAAGGAAGATTATTAATGTAATGTAGTCATAATCATGGAATACGCCCACTTGATGGTTAGTGGATAATAAATAGACCCATTGAGTAGTTAAAGGAAATGGATATGATAATGAAGGTTAGTTGTCATAGACCTCTAGGAATACCTATACGAAACTATAAATGCACATGACTATCATTGTATTGAGATACAATGCATGTTGAAGATTATATTTCAGCGGATATGATCTGTTAAGTCATTCATTCCATAAAAATATTTGATAATATTACTTAGTGTTAAAATTTCTCACTATATTCTTATATTACCTATTTCATAAATGCAATTCAATCATTTTTTTTTATCTACCAAACTTCAACTACAACTTATCTTTCATAAATTAAATTTTATCTTTTATCTACAAATTTCACTTACCTAACGTATCCTACACTTTCTCATAAATTTCACTTACATAACGTATCCTACACTTTCTCATAAGCCTTGAAACCAAAGACTTCTCCTCTACTTATCCTCGGTGTTTATTGTTGATGAAATAGTCATTGATGCCAACATGGACTTGCAGTGGTCCCACAAGATGTCATTGATGCCACCAAGTCCCACCTACAGTGCCTTGATCCCTTATAGAGTGGGTTTGTGCCTTGAAGCACCTTGTACCCAATTGACAAGGTCCATGTACACACAAGGCTGGATCTTGAAGCCACCGCTTTGCTGAAGATGTTGAAGACCCTGTTGATGATGCTGAAAGACCCTAGAGATGGTCCTGAAGCCTTGGTAGACGATGGAGAAGCATTAATGACCCATTATGTGGTAATTTATGATCTAAGGGGGTCATGGTACCCCTGGAGATGGTCATGAGACATAAGGAGGCTTGGCACCCCCACAAGAGGTGTCATGATGGATCCTGACCCTTGGAGGTCCCCTTGCGTGGTTAAGATGGTTGAAGAAGCCTATGAAGCTTCTTACTTGATGAAGAAACCTTGAAGAGTTCCTTGGACCCACAATTGATGGTTTAAAGGTCCTTGTACTCTTGATGAAGATGAAGTGGTCATATGGAGTCTTGGAACCCTTGGAGATGGTACTAAGGCATAAGGAAGATATTGAACCCACTTATATGATGGTATGATGACACTTGGACACTTAGTTACATGTGGATGATGGGGACCTTGGTCATGCATGCTCTTGCACATGGAATGTCCTTTGAAGCCCTCTTGTCTTGATCACAATGTCCTTGTACCCTTGTCACCTAAAGGAATGCATGATGGGGCCCTTCTGTGTTGGTGATGACCTTGGAACCCTTGTTGAGGTCATGGAACTCTTGTATGTTGAAGATGACCTTGTATGGTCTTTGACATGTTATGGAACCCATGAAAATGCCCTTGCTTGTTGAAGAAGCACTTGAAGAAGCCCACCTTGAAGATGAGTAAGCATTGATAACCCTTGGTCATACTCTTTCATATGGGATGATGGCATCTTGATGATGTGGAGGACAACCTTGCTCATGGTGAACTTGATTGCATACAACTAACCCTAATGATGACTATTTTGTGGTGACCTTAATAAATGAAGAAGTGTGGGGTGACAACAAATAAGAATACATGCAACAAACCCTAAGACCCTTGCTTATGGTAAGGAATGGAACAAAATAAGAAAATTACATAACCCACAACATCCTTTCAAGTCGGCTCCAAACAAAAAATCGAATTAAAAATAAAATTATTTTTATGATAGGTTGGCTCAAAAATTTGATGGAAAACTAGTATAAATACCCCATCACGCTTTGATTTTTTATGTGTGAAATTTGGAGGAGCTCTGAGATTTTTTACTGAGGTTCGGAGGTGGCAGCAGCAGGTTCGGAGGTGGTAGCAGCAGTTCGAATTTTTGTAGCAGCAGACTAAAGTGAAGGTGCAGACTCGAAATTGCAGAGAAGTCCTGAAATTGCAAAGGGTATAAACAGTCCTGAAATTGCAGAGGTTCAAAACAGTCTGAAATCGCAGAGGATCCAAAATTACAACAGGCATCTTTTTTAATATTTTTATCTTTCTTGGGGAATAAACAGCAGCTAGATCCGAACCTTCCACATAAATTTTTGGGGAATAAATTGTCACGTTTTGGAGCAGCATTCACTTCACACAGTCCCAAAATGACCATCAATTTTGTGTGGCCCTTTTGATGGTTATTGCTGGAGTTGGAACAGTCCACCATACAAGCTCTGAAAGTTGAAGACTGATTTTTGTGAAGTTCCAAAGTTAACCCTTGAAGGCACCCTAAGGTTGAGTGCATCCCAGATTTGCAGCAGTAAAGGTGGAGGGTTTCCACAGTACACCAGTCTTGAATTACAGGCATCCACAAGCATACAGGAGCAGACATTCGGTGACATCAATAACAATTTAACCTTGGTAAAGCTCGTGGTCTGAGATTTTCAAACAGTCAGTTTTTTTTTGGAGTAGTTTGCTTCGTAAAACTAAGCCCTAACTCAGTTTGCCAAAACACCAGTAAAACGACCATACCGAAGAAACAATGACCTAGGGTTTTGAAGGTAATCCTCTATCTTAGTTACAACCCAAGCTTGAAGTGTGACATACATAGGTGTTTTGCACAGGTAAAGGTAAGTTCTGTGTAATGATAATATGTTGATACAATGGTGTGATTTAGCATGATGTTGATATGATATTGTGATACAAGTACATAGCAAACTTGATGTTGACGAAGCCTTGTAAGTATGATGATAAGTGGAGAATGGCAGGAGTCTGATTTATGACTTGTCTTTTTATGAACCTGAGTGGAGTGCTTGTAGTCTGAACCAACATCAAAGTTTTGTTTAAGTTGAAAATATTTGAGGACTTTCTTATGAATTCAAGTATGAATAAATTTTGGAGATGTCTGAAGCAGTCATAGCAGTGTGTTAGATCTTTTGTTTTTGGGCATAGAAATTCAGAGCAGACAGATCCCTCTTTGATGCTTTGTAGAAGAGTAAGGTCTTTTGCAATAGATCAATACAACCAAGGTGAGGAGTCTGAAGGACTTTATTCAAGGTATATTGATACCTTCAGATTGAAATGTACGATGATGAACACTGTGATGATGATACTGAAAACTCTATGAAGCTATAATGACAGTCTACTGCAGTTTACAAAGTTGAAGCTTGACCATGATGATATAAACCCTGTGATGATCATAATGCATATCCTATGATAACGTATGATTTATGTATGATGGATCCTTGTACAGAATGATGTGACAGTACCCTATGACCATGACGTTCCAAACCTGTTTGGTAATCTTGGAACCTTGATGAAACATACATGCCTTGATGATGATGATGCGTTGATGAACAGTATGTTGATGACGTGGTTGATTAGCAGCAGTGAAGAGGATGAGCATCAGATATTGAACAAGATTGAAGATTGAAGGATCACAGTCCATAATGCTAAAGAGATATGTTTAACTTGACATGATCAGTGATATGCTGAGCATGCTCAGTGATATGTTCAGTACACATCCTAGATCTATTGAATGGACAAGCAAGGTATGAAGATGATGATGAACCTTTTGGTGCATACAGTGGTGAATAATGCAGTGAGAAGATTGAGAAGTGTGTTGCAGCAGTGTTGATGAGAGTGATGAGCAGATGATCAGCAGTATTGACCAGCAACAGAACAGATTGAAGAGACAGATGATGTTGATGTGACAATGAGCTTTAATTGTAAAAGCAAGCTTGTCTTGCTTTTGAGGTTATGATACCTCAAACCCTTCTTAGCAGGGTCTAAGAAAACCAGGCAAGGGCCTGGATGCAAAGTAGGTGCTCTTTGTATCAGTAGGTGCTGATTTTACCTAACGGTTGTAGCCGGACCAAAACTAATACAAAAAGATTACAAAATTATATGGTGTTGTGTTCATTTGTATTATGGTTCTTGATGATTCAAATGCTTATGATATGTGAATGATGAAGTGAACGATGTTTATGAAATGATTATGCAAATGGTAGAATAGTGGAGTGATGAATTAGTAGTTAATTGTGATAAGCTAAAAAAAGTTTTAAAATTGGCTTTACACTGATTCACTTCCCCTCTCAGTGTCTAACATTTATAATCATTTCATAAATCTTAGAAAATAAAATTGTAGAATTCATAGACTTCTCCTCTGCTTATCCTCATTGTTTATAATCATTTCATAAATCTTAGAAAATAAAAATGTAGAATTCATAACCAGTTGAAATACACTATTCACAAATTGATTGATAATCATTTCACTCGAAAATAAAAATGTCTCAATTCGTGGCCACTTGAATTACATTATTCACAAATTAACTTTGTCCACATTATATTAAATTGAATGGCTAACTACTTTTACTATTATGGATTATTTAAAAGTTTTACTTCCATTTTAATTCTAAAAGTCCCTTTCGATACATATGAACAAGGATTCTCACTCTTGCTCTCTTTGACTATCAATAAATTAAAGTGTTAGACAATGAAAAATCAAAGTAATGAGTGTTACTTTGGTGTGACAGTAAGTTATTTTTTTGTGACTAGAAAGACCAAGGAAGAACTATTATTAATGGTAAAGGTTTGGATGATACTCCATTATTGAATATGTGGAAGGGCCACTCAAGATTGTATGAGAATTTGAGATTGACACCAAAGTGAATCATATATATTTTAAATTTGGATAATATTTTGAATCGTTTTCCATCTTTTCATTGGAAACACCCATGTTTCGTGTGTCTTTCATCAATCCACTATCTATGCTAGTTTAACAATGAAAATAAAATAATATCCCATATTCGCCAAAAATTAAAATTCAGTGAATTTAGATATACAATTTAGTAAGAAAATAAAATTGCATTAAAAAATTAAATGTTTTTTTTGGATTGGATGTAAGTTGAAAAAGAGATAAAATGATAATAAAGTATAACATCGTGACTTCATACTTAACTATGCAAATAAAATTATATTTAAATTAGGATTTGTAAATAAACCAAAAATTAAAATGGAGTAAATTTCGAGATACAATTTAGTAAGAAAAGAAAATTATTAGCAAGTTAACATGTTTTTCCTAAATTTAGAGAAGAGATACAATTCTAATGGTTCCTCGTTGATTCATAGTCTTGTACTTCATATAGCAAGTTAACATGTTTTCCCTAAGTATAGTCTCCAAATGTGCTTTTTTTCCATATCAGATGTAATATGTTTCATCTCCCAAACTGCTTTGCATGTACACCAATGTTGTTATGCAACATTCCTTCCAGTTCCATAAAATACTTCTAAATATTCCTAATCATCAAATCATTTAGATACCCTCTTATATTTAACCTTATCACAATCACCCTATTCCTATATTGTGCTCATGCTCCTGCTATTCTCTATTGTAAAATATTTTTGACCTCTAATCTAATTGAACTTTCTTCTTTTTCTTGTGAAGTGCATCGGGGGGGGGAGTTGTTTTAAAATAAGGTTGTACCAAGTAACCTCACCACACCATTCCCTATTGTACCTAGTTAGTTCCTCAAAATTCATTTGGTTAATCAATTATGTCATCATCAAGACATTTTCATCCTTTGCAGATTCTTCCTCTATTGAAATGTCAACATTGATGTTGTGCTTAGAATCACTGTCATCCATATTTGATTCTTTATAATCACAATTTCTCCATTGGGTTTCTACACGATCATCTCATCTCTCTCTCTCTCTCTCTCTCTCTCTCTCTCTTTCTCTCTCACACACACACACACACATCCTCCTTTGATGTTCCTTTTTTCTAGTTTTTCTTCTTCTTCTTCTTCTACTATTGCACCCTCCTCTAACACACTACTCAATTTGGCATACCCTTCTAGCATGCTTCCATCGCTATTAAAATATTGAAGCCCTATCTATAACATATTCATGTTTATTCCTCAAACTCTCCATCCTTGTTTCACGTCTTTCTGCGCTTCAGGGTTCATCTTTTACTAAACTTCTATCTTAGTGGACTTCCTTCTTTCTTTCCCAACACCCCCCCTCGACGCGATGGTTTTATGCTTCCATCCTATCATGTTTCATACACATCAATCCTTTTTTAGCAAATAACATCTTGATCCAAAGTGGTATTTCTACCAGCAATATTTTTTTAAGTCAAATATGGTTTGTTAAATGATTCATTCCATAAAAAATATTTGATAACATTATCTTACGTTAAAAATTCTCACTATATTCTTATATTACCTATTACACAAATGCAATTGAATCATTTTTTTAATCTACCAAAATTCAACTAGAGCTTATCTTTCACAAATTAAATTTTATCTTTTATCTACAAATTTCACTTACATAACGTATCATGTGACTTTCTCATAACTATGGTGAAACCTTGAAAGGCTTCTCCTCTACTTATCCCCACTGTTTATAATCATTTCATAAATCTTAGAAAATAAAAATGTAGAATTCATAGCCAATTGAAATACAGTGTTCACAAATTGATTGATAATCTTTTCACTCGAAAATAAAAATGTCTCAATTCGTGGCCACTTGAATTACATTATTCACAAATTAACTTTGTCCACATTATATTAAATTGAAGGGCCAACTATTTTTACTATTATGGATTATTTAAAAGTTTTACTTTCATTTTAATTCTAAAATTCTCTTTCGATACACATGAAGAAGAATTCGAGTCTTCTCACTCTTCTCTCTTTGACTATTAATAAATTAATGTGTTAGACAATGAAGAATCTAAGTAATGAGTGTTACGTTGGTGTGACAAGGTTATTTCTTTTTGACTAGAAAGACCAAGGAAGAACTATTATTAATGGTAAAGGTTTGGATGATACTCCATTATTTAATATGTGGAAGAGCCACTCAAGATTGTGTAAGAATTCGAGATTGACACCAAAGTCAATCGTATATATTTTTAATTTGGATAATATTTTGAATCGTTTTCCATCTTTTCATTGGAATCACTCATGTTTCGTGTGTCTTTCATCAATACACTATCTATACTTGTTTAACGATGCCAATAAAATAATGTCCTAAATTCGCCTAAAAATAAGAGTGAATTTAGATATATACACATAGAGACATATGATTGGGTTTGAAGTTGAACTTTGAAAAACACACACAGACATATGATTGGGTTTTCGATTCCATTTTCTCCATCTACGGATCCATCTTGCAAAGCTAACTCACAAACTGCCACCTATTACCTAAAGAAACAAAAAAGAAAGAAAACATCCCTTAACTGCATTGCTCTTGTGTCGAGCCTTGGATAACTCTTAACAACCCAAATTCTACCCTCTTTTTGTTGTTGCAAATTTACGAGAATTGGAAGATTCAACCATAGTATTGAATGCAGTTAGAAAAAATAATGATTATGGGTGTGTGCAAGAAGATGAGGGACCTTTTAGATGCAATCCTACTTTTAGGAAACACGTTCGCTTTACATAATGCTTGTTTTGGTTAAGCTCGAGCCTGACATGTTATATGACACGTAGGTTAGGCTAAGCAAAACGCGCACGCATTTTATAGTTACAAAACGTGCACACGTTATGGAGAAGCAAAACACACACATGTTATGGAGAACCACAAAAAAATGGTTTTAGTGCATGGATAGGGAAATGAATAAAAACAATAGTTTGCATCATCAAGACTTAGGACCTATAGTAATGTTTTAACATCATCAAGAACGACATCTCAAACTACCATGCCTAACCTCCCAAGAGCATAATTTTTCTTTGTGTTGTAATATGGACACCATTAAGAGGATTTAAGAACTAAGTATGGGCCATAGTCCCTTGACCATTCTTGGGGGAGGAAACTCAAGACTTATGCCCTAAAGATAGTTTTTAAGTATTGAGGTCCATGAAAAGGCATCAAACCTACACATAGGACCTCCGTATGTGATATTTTGCATCTAAGATAGAATATGCAGTGCATTAGAATTCTCTTAGCACTAGGAACATATCCATAGACATGGTTGAGGGGGGGAACCTAGTCCTTAGGACCTAGTGGAATCCTATAGACATATAAGGCCAAGAACAACATCACGCATAGACATATCCTCAACCTTTAAGTTGGTATATGGCCATGATTAGGATTTTTTTAGCATTAGATATAGAGGATAGGGTGTTAATCATGGTTGGTACAAAAAGCTTTAGTTTTAGGTTGTAAACCAGCTTTTAGGGCTCAAGGTCCATGAACGACACCTTGAATCACCATAGATGACCTCTCAAGTTGATAGTTTTGATTTGAATGGGGATATGGGAACCATTAGGGATTTCTAAGTACTATGTATGTGTCTTGGGACCTCAGACATAATAAGGGGGGGAAACGTAGGACTTATCCCCTAGAGGATGCTTCTAGGCATCTAGAGACATAAATGATGTGTTGAACAACCTCAGCAAAGCCTTCCATGGTATCATTTACCTTGAAATGGGGATACTAGTGCCAATAGAAAAATTTTTAGCACTAAGTATAGATATTAGGCCCGACCTTGACATGGGTGGGGGGAAACACTTGGTACTTAGGCCTTAAAGGAAGTTGTTGACCACTTAGGGCCAACATTGATTCCTCCAACCACCACACATGATGTTGAAAGTGAATCCTTTGAATCTTAATGGGGATATGCATGCCATCATCATTTGTTGAGCACTAGGTATGCATCTTAAGGTCGTGGACATGGTCGGGGGAGGAAACTATGACCTTAGGTCCTAACTAAAGCTTCAAGGCATCCATGGATAGGAAGGATTCCTTAAAACATCACATGGCATCTCATAGGTATATTTGGACTATGAATATGGATGTTAGTGGAATTACGTCATTTTGAGTAGTAGTTATGGGATCTACGAGACATGATTGAGGGAATAAGCTTGTGCCTTAGGCCATAAATGAATATTTGAGGCACCCATGTTAATGAACAATTCATTGAAGCACCACACATGACATACTCAAGGTATGCTTGGGATTCAATAAAATATGCACATGCCTTTAAGAGGTTTTGAGCATTAGATATGGGTAGTAAGGCCTCAACATGGCTAAGGGAGGAAAACTAAGACTCAATACCTAAAGAATTGTTTTGGCATCTATGGCTACGCATGTTCCTTACTCACTATCCCTTGATTCCTTACTCATTGGCCATCTTTGCCTTTGTATTTCCATCTCTCTCTATCTCTATGTGTGTGTGTGTCCCTCCCTCACTCCCCTTCTCTCATAACATCTCTTCACCTTCTTTATACCTCCCTCACGATCCGTCCCTCCATCACTCTCTCTATATCACTCACCCCTCCCCCCTCTCTCTCTATCGCTCACCCCTCACCCTCTCTCTCCCACACAATCTGTGTGTGTGTGTCCCTTCCCATTCTCTCTATCTATATCTATGTGTGTGTGTGTCACTCCCTTACCCCCCCCTCTCTCATATCCTCTCTCCACCTTCTATATACCTCCCTTGATGTCCCTCCCTTCATATCACTCTCTCTATCATTCACCTCTTCCCCTTCTCTCTTTATCGCTCACCCCTCTCTCCATATCTCCCACACAATCTCTCTCTCTCTCTCTCTCTCTCTCTCTCTATGTGTGTGTGTGTGTGTGTGTGTCGCTCCTCCCTCTCTCTCTATATCTATGTGTGTGTGTGTGTGTCCCTCTCTCACTTCCCATCTCTCATAACCTCTCTCTACCTTCTCTATACCTCCCTCACTATCACTCTCTCTATTTCTCACCCCTCCCCCTCTCCATCTGTCGCCCACCCATCTTCCTCTTTCCCACACAATCTCTCTCTCTCTCTCTCTATGTGTGTGTGTGTCCCCCTCTCTCACAAACTCCCTCCGTCTCTCCCTCTCTCTCCACCTTCTATTTACCTCCCTCTATCAATTTCTCCCTCCCTTCTCCCTTAATTACCACCCCCTTGTGCCTTTACCCCTCTCCCTATCCTTTCTCTCTCTCTCAACTTTTATCCCTCCCTCCCTATCTCTTTTCACCCTCCCTCTCCATGCTTCTCTCTCTCACAACCTCCCTATCTCTCCATCGCTCAACCCTCCAGCCTTTGTCTTTGACACCATCTCTCTCTCTCTCTCTCTCTCTCTCTCCCTCCCTCCCTCTGTAGATTTGCCTATACATGTGTGTCACTTTCCCCTTTCTCTCCTTATTCCTATCCCCCCCTCTCTCACACATGCCTTATATCCATCCCTCACTATCTCTTTCCTTCACTCTATCTCCATCCCTTGCTCATTGCCCTTCCTCCTTGTCTATGTTATTCTCTCTCACACTCTCTCTACATCATTATCTCTCTCTCTCTATATATATATGTTTTCAACTTATCCCTTCTCCTCAACCCCCTATCTCATTATGACCCCTATTCTCTATTTTATCATATCTCATTCCCCTTCCTTCAATTTCTCCCTCCTGCCTCTCTCCTCCAACACACCCTATTCCTCCTTTAATAATCCATATCCACCTATCCATTCACCAATCCTTTTTCTCATCAAACCATCACCCACTTCCTCCCCTCCACCTTATCCCCCTTTGTCACTCAAGTCTCGGGTATTGATTCTAACCCTATACATCTTCAACACCTCTTCTCCTCCTAATATTTCTCTCAATGCCCTCTCCCCTTCACACTTATAACCCATCATGTTCCCATTCCATTCATATTTATCCACTAGAATTTACAACATCCTCCTAGGACCTTAACCCTTCCCCACCCCCTCTCAACTATTAACCACACTCACTCGAACTTACAACATCCTTCTAGGCCCTTGACCCTTCTCCATTTCCTCTCAACTATTAACAATCCCCACTTGAACTTCCAACATTCTCCTAGGCCGTTGACCCTTCCACACTCCCTCTCAACTATTAACAATACATTTGATATCTTGCATATAATGCTAATCTTTTTTGCTCTACACAACGCGTGCGCATTATAGAACTACAAAACACACATGCGTTTTGTAGTTATATAACACACGCATGTTTTGTAGTTCTATAACACGCATGCGTTTTCCAATTCTATAAGGGTGGAAAATGTAATTTGAATTTAAACATGCCAATTCACTTGCTCACATGTCACCAATAGTCATATGTGTATGGTTTGGAGTTTGCTTCGGTAATACCAAACCTATGCTATGGTATATGATAAACCATAATTAATTGGTCATTTCTTCTAGTTTCTGAAGAAGTCGTTGTTTATGCACTCATTATAGTATGCTACACACAATCATTTTTGACAAAATCTTAAACATAAATATCATTTTTTCTGTAAATATGTAATTTTTTCAATTTCTATTGTGTCCTAATTCCTTAACTCAAAAAACATGTTGTTAGTGTTTTTTCCATAACTTTTTCAAATCTTAATTGTTTAAAAAAAAATCTATGGTGCACTAGAAGACACTGACCTCTACATTCTATAAAAAACCCACTTCATGATTATTTCATTAAGCCTTCAAAGGCTGCACCCACAAAAGACGTACCATTTTCGAGGAATCATCACTTAGATAATTATAAAAACATTAAACATTACTAATTTTAGTTTTGAAAAATAGCACTGCACTAGTGCTATATGTTCTCTACATGCATGCAAAAGTTTGTAGCCTGAAACCATCATTTAGGCCCTCAAAGTCTACACCCAAAAAAACATATACCTTATCATTTGCTTAAAAAATAAAAAGTGGTTGTTAGAAAAATGAAACTTGACATAGTTATAAAATTTTCAATACATAAAATCTTTTTTACTCAAAGAAAGATATTTTGTGTAAGTATCTTAAAAAATACAATTAAGTTGAGGGATGCCTAATTCATTTCATCTTTTTTACTCAAAGAAATATATTTTGTGTAAGTATCTCGAAAAATACATTTAAGTTGAGGGATGCCTTATTTTTCACTTTTCTATTGCATCTAACGTGCCAAAGGTGACCCTCATTACCTTGTACTCACCCTTATGTTATACCTATATAGCCAAAAACTCTAAAACATTATTGACCCAGAAACAAAATTTTTCGTTATGAATTTTTTTCCTATGGAATCATATTCATATATGTATAAGATACTAGGTAGTTTGGGGAAATTGTATGGGGTTTTGAAATAGTCTTTATAGGCTTTAAAATTGGTTTTGATTGACTAAGAGCTCATCTTCCTTGGATGAAAAGAAACAAGTTAACAACCCAAAACAAGTCAAAATTGACCTTTCAACTATTTTTTTTGAGACATTTTCAACATTTTAGTGAATATTTATGATGGTTAATTTCAATTTCACACTATATTTGATGAGCAAATGGCTAGCAAATTCCATCCTTAATCTACCCCTTGCAAACTACCACCTAAATATTCATGTGTATAGTTTTCTTTAATCAATAAACTCACATTAAAAAATAATAACAAATGATCACAACGATGACACATTCAGTGATGCTGGTGGTCCTTCTTACCTATTTGACAGACGAATAAATTAGGCCAAGTTTTACCATTTAAAAAAAATTATTCTAAAGAAAAATTGTTATTTTCGGAATGCTGTTATTTTCTACTTTCAAAATGCAAATTCTAAATACAAATCCTACGTGGACTTAATTGTAAAGTTAACCTACTCTTACAGCCTTGAAAATCTGATCTAATTTATCAAGAATATGAAAATTTTGAAATTCTAAATACAAATCCTACGTGGACTTAATTGTAAAGTTAACCTACTCTTACAGCCTTGAAAATCTGATCTAATTTATCAAGAATATGAAAAGTCTGATTTATCTAGGATATGAAAATAACTCTGACATCTTAAACAAACACTTTCGAATAATAATAATAATAATAGTGGATAGAGAAAAGGTAAATTGATGATAGAAAGATGAGAAAGAATCTAGTTGGCCCTTGCTTTGGACGGTCGAACCAAACCGACCGAGCACATCAAAGGAAAAGCTAAAGCCACTACTCCACACCCAACGCTACTTCGCTCTTCTCCACATGTTTTTCTACTCCCCCACGGGGGAGGCCCAAATTGTTCGGCGACGAATTGGAGGTGGCCACCTTACCTTTTCAATTCACTCTGCGCTGTACGAGACGTAGACACAGGCATCCCACTGTTAATAAAAAAGATCGATTCGTAACACTGTCTTTATCAATTAAGAATCTCTCAGGGCCTTAATCTCGTAGTCGAGAGAGGTTTCGTTTGCTTGACTTCCAAAATTAAAATCAGCTGTTTTTGGAAGATGACATTTAAAGCTAACTATGTTAAAGTTGTTTTTGGCACTTAAAGCTAACTATGTTAAAGCTGTTTTTAGAAAATGACATTTCAAACCAACTATGTTAAAGGTTGGTGCGGTCAAGCTCAGACTAAAAGTTCGTCCAACAAATCACACAAAACACTTAACCAACCAAAATAAATCCTTACAATCAATAATACATAATAAATTCCTCAACATCCAGTAATTAAGAAACCCTCATTAAAAAACCCAGATTGTCATGTGGGATAATTCGGTTCTTGGTTTCTTATAATCTTCCACGTCGAGAATCTAACGGCGCAGCTTTAAATCTAAAAGTGAATTCCATTCTTCTGACCTGTTACTGCGCCTTTTTTGCTTTGCACCTGATCCCCTTCCTTCCTTCCTTGATCTCTCGGCCCCGCTGCAATGTGACGCAAACAATTGATTTTTTAAATGTCAGGGGAGTGGATGAAAGCCAACGGAATACACCTTTTTTTTTCCCGCTTTTACTATGCTGTAAAAAGCCACTCCTGTAGGAGCGGGACATTATATTAGAGAGGAATTCGTTCATCTTACTCGATTGCTTTTGGTTTTCTGCTATGTGAAGCGATTAAGTATTTGTATACCATCAAACTTGAAGTGATATAGAATAAGGTTTGGTCGGAGGGAATGTTAACCATTATTATCATCATTATGTATATAATGCAGCATACTTAAATCTTCTTGCGACCTGGTTTTTATTGTCATTCCGCTGGACAATAAGGTCAGTACATTACAGTACAGAGACTGTTCTTTGTATAATGGTCTGGTTTGTTTTGTTTTCAGGTTTTTGTTGGGTCCCTGTTTCTTGATCTTGATCTTCCTATTTATTCATTGGAATCTTGAATAGACTCTGAATTGGATCTCCTCTCCTTGTCTGTTTCAGCAAACGTTTAGCAAAATGAAGAGAATTGATATCTTCTGTGCGTCCCCGGCATCGACTGCAGTCTGCCCGAGTCACAAACAGCAGCCTCTCGTTAGACAAGGAAGCCAGTCACGGTTGCTGGAGCGACAGGGCAGCACAGCTTTCGAGCCAAGCAATAGTCTTCCGGCGGATCAGAAGATTAGAAAAGATCAGCGACCTAGAAGAAGCACAGAGAGTCGACCAAGTAACACGGATCTGAACCCCAATGGAATCGAACCGAGTCAGAAAGGATTCGAAGAGAAGGAGAGTCGAAGGTCCACGCACAGGAGGCGTAGTAATTATTCTATAAGCCGCTTTAGCTGTAGCGCCATTGATCAGTTGGCGATTGTTCCGGACCGGTCGTTTCCAGTCAAAAAATGTCCAGTTGTTGTTAATAACGATATTCCTCTGCCATCTTCTTCATCTTCGGCAGATGCTACAGAGGTATATTGTTATGCAGCGCGCAATGATCTGTTCTTCATATCAATCTCTAACTGTGTATTGGATTGAATCTGTTGTGATATAGTGAAAATACAATACATTCACTGTATTTATATGTGAGCTTCTGGGCAATATCGTTTCTCAAGAAGCAGCACTTAAACATGAATATTTTGTGGTACAGGTTGTAGTGCTGAAGGTGTCCCTCCATTGCCAGGGCTGTGCAGGGAAAGTGAGCAAACACATTGCAAAGATGGAAGGTAAGAAGAATCTTTACTTGCATTATGCTTTTTATTAAAATACATGAGCTAGTTAAGTGGTAGCTGGTAAATTGATAGCTAATTACTTAATTACTTAAATCTTACTTAAATCTTAAGAGTTGTCTTTTATCTATGTTTCAGAAGAATAATGTAAGATAAAAAAAGAAAAAGAATATAAAAAATAATTGATACTTATAAATGGATAACATGAATGGATCACAAGAAAAATGTTCTGATAATATGTAGGCCATAATATGTAGGGAGCAATAGATAACTCACAGTTGAATGTTTAAACTAAAAGAATATGAGGAATAGAAAAATAATTTCCATTTTATAACTATTTCTCAACCATTTGATCACTATCCACCTGATCCAGTAACAAACTATGTGGATAATTTCCATTTTATAACTATTTCTCAACCATTTGATCACTATCGACCCGATCCAGTAACAAACCATGTGGATATGCTAGTTAATATTGAAACCACAAACTATGTTGGTATGCTAGTTAATATTGAAACATAAATAACTACCAGTTTATGGATTTTAACTTAACTCATAGCTTATAGATGTTCATCGACCACACGTTAAATAGCTATACTCCATCATGCTACAAAGTTTAATCTGATTTTCTTTTTCCATTTTCACCAGGTGTGACATCGTTCAACATAGATGTTCCAAAGCAGAAGGTGACAGTGGTGGGAAACATTACTCCTTCAGGAGTACTGCAGAGCATTTCCAGGGTTAAAAACGCTGAGCTCTGGTCCAGCTCAAAGAGCAACAACTACTTATAAATAATATTACAGTGATCTGAGGCCTGCAATACTATTCCATCTCCAGAGACATTGCAGGTCCAAGACAAGTTGTAAGAAAATAGAATGGTGAGCACTGAGCAGTCTTAAGGTCGAGACGTACAAGACCAGTCTGGGTGTGTCATTCGGAGCAATATGTGCAGCTTTACTAACTTCCCGAGCAACCTGAGCAGAACAGCGGCACCATCAGAACACCCAAGCAGGAACCTGACTTTTCTATATCGAGTGTGATCCATTTTGGACATTTTAATGTTACAATCATGTTTTCTAGTTATTATCGATATTAAGAAAGGTAATTTTATAATTAATGCTATGGAATCTTATTAAAAGTAATGCTATGGAATCTTGCAGAGTAAAATAGGGATTATAAATGCCAGTAAATGCACTTACCTTTCTAATATTCAACATGGGTTTTTTGAAGTATCTACGCGGCAAACATTAAAAGCACACGAACAACTCTGAACTTTTTCATGGAACTTTGTTTTTTCTGAATTTTTTCAAACATTTAGTTATATTAATTATTATTATGAGGAAGGCGTGCAACGTGAAAACATTGAAATCATACATCGTATAAGTAAAGTTTTTTTTTCAAAACGAAACAAAAAGTTTGACTTTCATATTAAAAGGTAAAATTGTAAGTAATTTTAGTTCATGGGTTAGTTTAATACTTTATGGTTAAGTTTTCGAGCTGGTTATTTTGTGAATTTGTGGATCTTATTTTATATATCTATCAAAATTGGAATCAAAAGGTTTATATAGAATATTATCGCTAAAGTGTTTGAATAATTTTTTTTTTATGATATATTTAATAGAAAAATAAAAATAAAATTTATTATAACTTATTATGAAAAACAAAAATTATTTAAAAGATATTAAAAATATATTTTTTAATTATTTTTTATTTTACTTTTTTTAGATTGTTTTTTAATAATCAATGTTTATGGTTATTCATTATATTAAGAATGATAGAGAATTAGAATATTATGAAAGGAAACATGAAATTTAGTAATAATCATTTTAAGTTAATGAAATTGCATGTATCAAATGTTAATATTGCATAATTTAGTTGTAGTGATAATGACAAATTAAAGTGTTCAAATTCTTATAGGATTTATCTTTCTTCTTCATAGAACATTTAGCCTTCCTCTTAGAAATGTAGTTGATGCATTATCGCAATCTCCCTCACCATTTGCTGAAGACATGGTGTTGACGAGGAGTCCATAGGTTATAGGTTCATGTTTGATCCAATCTGTTAGGGTTTTTTTTTTTTTTGACAGAAACTAGGAAATGTATAATATTAAACAGGCTATGCACAACCATACATTACATAAAAGCATTCTCTAAGAGTTCATGCTGTTCTGAAAAGGAAAAGGCAAAACATGGCCAAAGAGATGACCATAAAAAGCCAAACAAAGTTTTTACATAGCTGCCAGAAACAGAGGTAGTATATACCCTAATAAACTGCTGATTAAGTAACGGAAAAAAAAAACATGGACTATCAAAACCATTAAAAGTTGCTTGGGTGCTTCAGTGGCTGAACGACCGATTCCTCCTCCATAGGAAGAGCTGCTGCTGCGGGATTTTCATTTGCTTGACTGCCTTGATTCATGTTTACCAAATGCTGGAGGTCCTCCTGAATCCGGTCCACCTTACCCATTATTTCTTTGAGATTCATCTCTATGTCGTCAATCCTGGAGTCATGGTTGTTGATCTGATAAGAGGTGTAACTAACCACCTCCACCAGATTCTTGATTTCTTGAGCAATCTCCTTACTGTCCATGATGCCAATAGCCACCATTTTGTACAAACGCATGAGATTTTTCTTCAAATCAACAAGACCGACATTTTCATTTGCATGGTCCATTCTGTCCTATTTGGAATTGGGGTTGGCAAGAGCTAATCTGGAGAAACTACTGTGGAGATCCCTTATCGTACCTTCGAACTCTTGAGCCTGCTCACCACTAGAAAGACCACCGAGGACAAAATTGAGAGTGCTAAATTCCTGCTGGAGAGAATCACTTTCTTTCTTGCTACGGCAGGAGAGAGTGCCAACCGCTCCTTCCTTCCACCTAGAACAATTACACCCAAAAATCGAATTGTTGCTTGCTATGAAAGGATGACCTTCAATGGGGAGGATGAACACAACGCCTGAGTTTAAACGCCACAAAAGACTGTCGTCTTATGGAGAGCAGTAACAGGTTAAGAAGGAAGCTAGAGCCAACCTTTCCTTAATGAATACCTTGGTCAGAGGCAAAGACTCCCATGGGATCCCCTGAACATTGCCTTCATCGACACCTGAAATGATAGCCAGCAGAGTTCTCTCCGGAGAAAACACAAAGCGAGAGGAAAGCACAAAAGGAGCATGGAGATATGGGAAACTTCCAGAGGAAGCCATAATGAAGAGGGTGAAGAGACCTGGAGCATGCGAGCTGGTAATGCAATTACGCTGAGAGAGATGGCTCATAAAAGCAGCGAGGATCGAGGTAAGGGCAGTGAGGAGTGGAGACCAGGCGTCGACAAGGAAGGGGCGATTCTGATCTGTGTAAATTTGTTTCAGTTATCAGGGGTGGTAGGTGCGGGGGGGATCTTACTGGATCCCAGAGGAGAAACAAAAAAAAACTTTGATTGGGGGCCAAGCCATAAAACAAATAATGAAGCTGAGTGGATGGCTCTCTTGTAGGGAATGGAAATTATAGCTAATACAGATCTCTACAGGATAATGATATTCGGATATTCAAGACATGTCATATATAAAATGATCAATGGATATACCTTCGGATCCATAAAGTGTCGACGGCTATATGATAAAATCATCCCTCTCCTATTGAAAAATTATGAATTCTACCACATTCTTCGTGCAAATAACACTGCAGCAGATGCTTTGGCCAATGTAGGGGCCTCCTTCCCTCAGGGCCACTATTGTCTCAATGGTTTAGGCATAAACCCCAAACCCATTCCCTAATGAACTTGTGGTATCAAAGGTTTGAATTTTGTGGTACCAAACCCATTTCAATTTATTTATGTGAAGGCTCAAAGGTTTCATCATGTCAATTTGTTAGGGTTATAAGCAAGGTTTTTCTTGGAAAAATCCCTAAGGATTAAACTCAATCAATTTATCTGTATGCCTAAGGTATGATGTTAAAGGAAATGCCATAGGTAATAGGTTCAAATCTCAAGGAGTCCCTTAAAGTTACCAACCAATATTATGGTTCACAATTGAGTCATCCTCCATGGGGCAGAATTCTACGAGGTTTTAATTGGAATAAGAAAAATAAGGTTTTAGATGATTATGGTTATCTATTCTATATATTTGTTTATGTTATTGTTTTTGTAATGTTAATAACCAAAATTAAGTTGAGTCTTTCAAGTCTAAGTATGATACTTTCACTTGTTTAAGAAAACATTATTTAATAAATTTGGGTGAGTCTAAGCTAATGATGATCTCTCATTACATGTTATTGGCAATTTAAATATGAAAAAACAACAATAAGTAGATTTGGAGGGATGATTCTAAGTACATTTACAACTAATTTTTATTTATTTATGTGAAATATTAGTTTTTCTAACAATGATATGCTATTTTTTTGCAAAATATAATGCACACATTTGTGTTTTTTCGTTAAAATATTTTCTACAATTTTAGATAATATTCTGTTATTTTGCACCATTGTTTTTTTCAATAAATACACACACACATTGTTTTTTCCAATAAATACACACACACATATTGTTTTTTGAATCTCTTGATCCTGATAGGGTTAGGTGATAACAAGTTTTAGCAAGAATTTATAAATACGTTTTTATTTAAAACCTTAATGTCCATGTTAAGACAAAAATGAACATAAATATGAAACACTGCTATTTTAAAAACATCATATATTTGGAATCTGCATAGTTAGATATGGGTGTGCACATGAAGTTAATGCTAAAAAAAAATGACAATGCACAATTTGGGAACACAGTCACACAAGAATGTGCATGCAATCTTTAAAATGTGCATGCATTCATTTTACAATAGCTTTGGTGTCTTCCAAACCACCACCACACAAAACAAACTGCCCTGCACTTTTCCAAATGAACATGCACAAGAACATACACAAGATTTAGGAACACACATGCTCTAGTAATGCATGCACTTTTTAAAAGATGCAAGTGTTATTTTTAATATAGAATAATACATTTCAATAATTTTTCCATAACATACTACCACAACATCATTTTTTGGTATTACTTAGCTAGTTGGAAAGGTCATAAAGAGATCTACATGTTTATCTTATTATATTTTTTTGTTTCTACATAAATAATTGCTTATTTTCCAAAAATAATATAAAAATGATTGTATAGGCCATGATCTATATTTCAAACCACCGTATAGTCACTATAATAAGGATATTTGGCATTCGATGGTAATTTTGGTACCCTTGGGATTTTTTTTAACACAAGGGATAGGTTTTGTAGACTTTACCATTGTAACGGGAGGAAAAGAAGGGAATTATGCTACAAATGAAGCTTTTATGGATTATTGGCCATGAACAAGGCTTTAAGGCATCACACAAGCCGTATAAAGGCCCTATAAAGGGGATATTTAGCATCCAAGTGAAGTATGGTTGCTCCTATAATGTGTTGGATAATAGGGTTGGGTCTTGAGGCCTTAAAAATGGGCATGGGAGTAATTAGGCCCTTATTCCCTAGGTGAATTGTTTAGGGAATAAGCACCATGTCATGTTCCCTCAAATTGACCATTAAAAGTGTTGACCATGCTAAGTTCCTAGGGGCTCAAGTTGTTATTAATTATTCCTCCTAGGATAAAGTTTTACTAATAATTGTTCTAAGGCATGTATTTAATTTTATTTCAGCAATTTTATTTATTATGCACAATAATGATGTGGAATTAAGGCTGCCATGTCAGGAGGGTGCATCAAGGAAAGCTAGTCAACTTTCATTGGTAAAAATAAGAAATTCCATGACAAAAGCAAGCAAGAGAATAAAGGGAAGTTTCCTAAAAGTAGAAAAAGCAGCAAGAGGTAAAAGCAGGAAAGTTTTTTAAGGAAAGAAAGAGTTTCCTTATGAGCTAGGAAAAGCAGAAAGTTGTCATAACTCAAAAGAGGCATCTTTTGACTAAGGGAGGGTGCAGTTTCTAATTGTGAAGGATGATTTGGAATTAGAAACAATTCCACATGGTCCTACTTACCTAATTTCCCAAAGGGGGCACTTTTGTGGCTAGGGTTAAGTCACCCATGGGGTTGACTTGCTCTCACGGGTCACCATTGGCCTCAACTTACTAAGCAGGTCATCCATAAGTATATAAAATATAAATTCAAACCCATTGCTTCAGTTTGGTTGATGATTTGATATTGTGGTTATGCTATGTGAGCATACTCTCTGAGTGTTGTGCCTCAGACCATTGGGTGATGATCCCCAAACCCCTCCTCCCTTCTCTTCCATCTCCCTTTCTCTTCTATTGCAGGTATGGAGTGCTACATTGCAGCCAATGAAGTATGATCAGAGTTATTTTCAGCCTCCAACATGTTCAGGTTGAGATACAGTGAAGCCCATGCTTCACCTATGCTCATAGCCGCTTTTGCCGGTCATGTTTTGGGCCTCCTGCCCCTTTATTTTGAAAGCCTCTTTGTAATGGTCAGTCAATAATGTTATTTATGTTATGTACTATCAATATATTCTGAACATTACATTTATCAGGTTGAGATATCTTAGACCCTGCAGAATATTATCTTAGCTTCATAAAAATATCCTATTTTATCAGTGTATGGGGGGATTAAGGGAATATGAGTGTTGTAATGAATCTTTCATGATGGGGAAGGGATTGAAATAATTATTCATGTTCAGAGAGATTATATTTATCTCTTTTATAAATATCAGGTTTCACATAATTGGATTTAACATGATTTAACAGTTTTTTAAGACCCTAGCTAGATTACTAGTTTTTAATAACTAGTTTTGGTAAAATTGATGTAAAACCATTTATGTGAACTCAATATGAGCTCTGTCAGTTCCTGTGGGTCACTAACAGTCCCAACTTCCCATATAAAATTCCAGAACCATTTTTATTTGGGTATGTACCACCTTTTTGGATCCTCCTCTACGTAGGGTTTTCCTTGGCCAAAACTGCCGTAAAACCCCAAATTCATCCAAAACTTCTCAGAACCTTCCAAAATCTATGAAAAATATATAAAACATTTATTTATGCTATATTAACTTTGGAACAAACTTTTTCAAGTTTCCATAACCCCTTGTTGAAATAGGCAGAACTACTCTCCTTAGTTGCACGGTTTGGTTGCCCAGAAGTGTGGTAGTAGGTTTCCGCAGCGCGGATTCTGAAACCTAAATGGAACCAGATATAAATGTGTTAGGGGAGAGGAAATTCAATGTCTAACATATCTTTGTTTGCTTCCCACTGATCACTCTTTTCCTCTGCAAAATCTCCTAGAAGAAACCTTTGTTTTTGCCAATCCGAGAAGGCTCTGTGTGAACCCCTTAAATTTCAGAATTATTTAAGAAAAATTACAGAATTAAAGTGTTCAGGTCTATACACCAGACTTAGGACATCACACACTATAAGCAAGTCCTCAAACCACAAAACATGCACTATATAGGATATCATTATTCTTATAGTGAAATATTAGTGTCGATATGAGGGATTGGTTCCAAATATTGGTTGGGAAAGAAATTGGGGGAATTCGATCCTAAAAAAATGTTATTGAGTTAATAGGTGATAATCAATGCCATGAACCGTGACATACAACCTTTTAAGTGGAAATTTGATCCAGTGGATTATTCATCTTCAAAATTTACACTGATCCAATGTGGTACAATAGTTATTAATCTATGTTTTTTAACTCATATGCTAAACACCGCGCAGTTATAGTCCGCGCAGTTACAGCTGCGCAATTATAGCCCGCGCAGTTATAGCCGCGCAGTTATAGCATAGCCTGCGTAGTTATAGCATGGGCCGCGCAACTTGCGCACCGCCAAGTGGAACATCGCCTGGTTCGTGAAAAGCCTGCGCGGTCACATATGCTATGACGTTTAAGGATGCTGCGACGTTGTGGAGCTCAGTTATACGCTGCGATGTTTGAGGATGCTACGACATTGTGGAGCTCAGTTATACGTTGCGACGTTTGAGGATGCCATGACGTTGTGGAGTTTAGTTATATGCTGCGACGCTGTGGTTACTGCGACCTGTATATATAGGTTGCTGCAACATTTGTGAAGTTGGTGGTGACATCAAACGGTTACGTTACATGTGGCATAGCCCGGTTGCAGGTTATTGCAATGTGTTGTGAGTCAACACATGTGTGTGGATTTAGTTGCAACGTTTCGGGGATATGGAACGTCATGGTAATATAACGCTTGGGCAGCGATTTGGCAGATTGCATGGTTCAGTTTTAGCATATGGTTGTAACGATAATAAAGAAGATAACAATTGTGATGATAAAGATGAATCAAAACCCGTTACTTATCCTGGCATTGAACATTAAATCGAGGATTTTTGGCCACATTAGAGGGAAGGAGGAAGAGATTCAGATTGTGTTAGAGCACAGAGCTTCGTTTTTCTGTTAGGAGAAACTTGGGAAGTTGCTGCGAAGTGCCCAGATGCTATTTCTTTTAGAAGTCGACATTCTCTGTTATAATTTAGCTTCTTTGCCTTTCGAAGGCTAATTGTAATTTCCAGAAGAGAGGTCTTAAAGACTTTGTACAACATTCTGTTTATAGTTGCTGAAGTTGATTCCAGAACCATTTTGTACCATCTTAAAGAGATTAATTGGATCGGTACCCATTGGAGAGGGACCCGGAGACATAGCCCAGTGGAGGGGGTGAACTTCGTTATCAACTTCTGTTTGTGACTCTCTGATTCTGTGTTTGTTTTTCCCACATATGTTTATCGATTTTGCTGATTCATTTCTGTTTAAGCATTTAATTTTTGTCAATGCTGTTCCATGAATTAAACAACTGATAAACGCATTCATTAAACTTTTTAATGCACATAAGTTGAGATCCGACAGATCATATTATGGTATCAGATCAGGTTAACTGCTGGTGCAAGTTTGTGAATGCTTACCAGGTTCAGGTTAAAGCGTGGTGAAGGAGAATTAATTGAAGGAGATCCTGAGATAGGCTCAAGGAGAACATTCTCAAGAACCATGTCTTCTCCATGAGGGGAAGAAGAAGGACATACAGAACGGGAAAAACCTGTTATTTCAGAAACTGAGTTTTTGGAGGCTTTTATGAGCATGAAAGCCATGATGGAAATTCTACTCGATGAACGAGCAGAAAGGAAGAAGAAAGAAGAAGGATATTCATCCAAAGATGCAGAAGTGAAGAAGGAAGAAAAGGGTAAAGGAGTGGGAGGTGATGGTGATCCTCCTGATACTAATCAGACTTTCTCTTCTTCTCATACTTCTCATTCGAATAATGCAAATCCTAATATGCCTTATTTCAAATTGGATGTTAAATTTGAATTGCCAATTTATAATGGAGATTTAGATGCTGAAAAGTTAGACAATTGGATCAAGTAGCTTGAAGTATATTGCAGGGTGCAGGGCATTACTTATGACCCTTCCAGGATTCAATTGGCCACTTTGAGAATGAGTGGAATGGCTCTTACTTGGTGGAAGAGCAAGATTCAGCAAGATCTTCGAAAGAATGGTAAAATTATTTCAGTTTGGAATGAATTCATTGAAGTATTAAGGAAGCAATTTTATCCTTTAGGTCATATGCAGCAATTAATAATGAGCTGGCCAACTTTTAGACAAGCTAAAGGACAAATCATTCAAGAATATACTCATGAATTTAGAAAGAGGGCTATTGCATTGAATGTTGCATTGGATACGCAAGAAACTCTTCTTAAATATATTGGTGGCATGCATTCTTATTTACGACATACCTTGTTGATGTTTAACCCCAGTACTTTGGATGATGTATGTGTTCAAGCTACACATTTAGAAGCTAGGGGCAAGCATGCTAATGATACTTTTGTGAAGAAATCTTTTAAATTTGACAGCAAATCGAAAGGTAAAGATCAGGGGAAAAAGAAGATGGCTACTGTTAAGAAAGAGGGTGAAAAGCCTACATGTTCGCATTGTCAGAAGGGGCATGATATCTCTAAGTGTTGGAAACTTCATCCGGAGTTAAGGCCAAAGAAGTACGGAGGAAATAAAGATAAAGGAAAAGCAAAAGCTATTGCAGTAGTTATTCAAGACTTGGGATCCGACTCAGGTGATGAAACAAGGGTTACAGCTGTCGGAATCCAGGGTAAGAATAAAAGTATCTCACTTCCCATTGATGCAAGATCAAGTTCTAGTGCAAGTACAAATCTGCCATCTACTTCTAAGCAAAATGATAAAAATAGAAGTGCACTGTTTCATATTCGTGTCATTGCAAATCACACAAAGATTGATACATTGTTTGATAGTGGTTCACAAGTAAATCTGCTATCAGAAGAAGTGGTTAAGAAATTGCATTTAGTTACTATGCCTCATGAAAAACCCTATCCTCTTGGTTGGGTTACTAATGATACACAGTTACAAGTTACAAAAAAATGTGTATTGAAGTTTGCAATTACTGAAAAGTTCATGGATGAGGTAGAACTAGATGTAGTACCACTTGACATTTGTGGAATTGTACTTGGGAGTCCATATTTGTATGACCGAAAAGTAGTCTTTTATAGAGAGCATAATAAGTATCATGTTTTTAAATATGGTGTAGAGTATATTGTACGAGCACATAAGACAAAAACCAATCTAGCCATAGTCTCTGTAGGACAAATGAAGAGGTTGGTAAACGCTAGTAAGAACTTTGTGTTAATAATGGTTAAGGTGAAAAGTGATGAGATCTCTAAATATTTTGAAGGATGTGACCCTAAGCATAAATTTGAACTGGTTGAAATCATTTATGAGTATGATGATTTGTTGCAAGATCCGAAGGGGTTACCACCAAAGAGAGAGATTCAGCATGAGATACATTTGCAGCAAGATGTGCCACTCCCAAACATAGCTATGTACTGGATGTTTGTAATGCAGAATGAGGAAATCAAGAAGCAGGTTCAAGAGTTGATTGAGAAGGAGGTCATCCGGCCAAGTACTTCTCTTTGTGGCTCTCCTATAGTCTTAGTTCTGAAGAAGGATGGGTCTTGGAGGATGTGCATCGACTATAGGGCCCTTAACAAAACCACCATTAAAAACAGGTATCCTCTTCCTCGCATTGATGATTTGCTTGATCAGTTGAAACATGCAACTTACTTTACAAAATTGGATCTGCGTAGTGGGTATCATCAAATCCGTGTTGCTGAAAATGATGCCTGGAAAACAGCGTTTAAAACAAAACAGGGTTTGTATGAATGGCTTGTGATGCCTTTCGGGCTTAGTAATGCACCTGCTACTTTCATGCGGGTCATGAATGATGTCTTTCATCCATTCATTGATGATTTTGTAATTGTATACCTGGATGATATCCTGGTGTTTAGAAAAACCTGGGAGGAACACATGGTACATGTGAAGAAAGTTTTAGATGTACTAAGGAAGGAGAAGCTTTATGTAAAAATGTCTAAATGTGAGTTTGCTAAAACTTCTTTAGTATATCTGGGCCATATTATTGGTGGAGGCCACCTGCGAGTGGACCCATCCAAGGTTGCTGTCATTGTAAACTAGCCACGGCCTAACACTGTTACTGAAATCAGAAATTTTTGGGTGCGGTTCAGTATTGGAGGAAATTCATTTCCGGGTTTTCTTCCATTGCTGCTCCATTACAGGTGTTGACAAGCGTTAAAGAAATTTTCTAGTGGGGAGGCAAGCATCAGAGAGCCTTCGACACTTTGAAGGAAAGGATTAGCACAGCACTAGTTCTGACGTTGCCAGATTTGCAACAGTCATTTGAGATCGAAACTGATGCTAGTGGGTTTGCCATGGGAGCCATTTTGATGTAAGGGAGGAAGGCAGTCTGTTACCATTCAGAAACGTTCTCTACTGCGGTAAGTAACTATCTGACTTATGACAAAGAATTGTATGCTTTAGTACAGAGTGTGAAGAAGTGGAAACATTATATCATGGGAAAAGAAACAGTCATACATATTGATCATTAGCCACTTCAATATTTACAATCTCAAACTAAAATACAACCAAGTAGGCATTTAAGATGGATGGGATTCTTATAACAGTTTCATCTCGTAATTAAGTACAAAAAGGGAATTCATAATAAGGTAGCAGACATGTTATCAAGGCCTCCTACAAATGCTTCAATCATTCTTCAAAACAGTTCATTAACACATGAAAGTTATATTGAACAGTATGTAGAAGATAAAGATTTTAAGAAAATATATGCATCACTAATACATGGTTAACAGGAAGAGAACTATTATGTGCATAATCAACTCTTTTATGATATCGGTAAAATCTGTATTCCAGAGAAAGAGAGAGTGCATGTGATTCGAGAAGCACATAGTTCATTGATTACAGGACATTTTGGAGTAAGTAAAACACTGTCATTATTGCAGAATCACTGTTATTGGCCTCAGATGCAAGAAACTGTAGCTAAATACATAAGAGGTTGTGTTATGTGTGCAACGAGTAAGCCTAGTAATAGGAAATTGGGTTTCTTCTCGTCCTTGGGAAAGTATTTCTATGGACTTTGTAGGAGGACTACCTATGTCTAAAAAAGGGCATGATTACCTATATGTTGTTGTGGACAAATTCAGCAAAATGTGTATCTTAATGCCATGTAACAAACAGATCACTGCTGAACAGACATCTCATCTATTCTTTCAAAATGTTTGGGTACATTTTGGGCTACCCATGTCTATTGTATCTGATCGGGATTCCCAGTTCTTGGGAGAATTCCGGTCAACTTTATGGGAGATTATGGATACCAAACTTAAGAAAAGTACATCTTTTCATCCACAGACCGATGGGCAAACAGAGGTAGTAAACATAACAGTGGTTCAGTTGCTCAAAGGATATTGTAGTAAACATCCTAAACTTTGGGATGAGCAGTTGCAGTATATACAACATGCTTACAATCATGCAGTTCATTCTTCCACGAAAAGATCTCCTTTTGAAACTTGTTTTGGTTATCTGCCAAAAACAATGATGGACTTCTCTTTTGGCAAAGATACAGTCAATGGACATCATGATGCAGATAAAGCTCTAAGATTCATCCAGAGAATCCAAGTGATGCAACGGGAATTTCAGGAACAGTTGGAGAAGAGCCAGGCAAAGTACAAAGCCAGGCATGACAAGCATTGAGTTGATCATCAATTTCAGGTTGGTGATAGAGTTTGGTTACATATCACCAAATAAAGAATGAAAGGTGAAGGTAAAAAGCTTAATCCTATCAGGTATGGTCCTTTTGAGATCTTGGAAAAGATCGGTACTAATTCTTTTCGCTTGAATTTACCTCCATACATGCAAATTTATTCAGTTGTCAATGTTGAGAATCTTAAACTGTATGAGCCTCCTATGATCATGGATGAGGAAACTGACATACAAATTCCTTCAGTTGATGATATGGCACCTGAATACATGAAAGAGTTGCAGGATGATGTTATTCTTGACATAAATGCAAGGAATTAACGAAGGGGGAATGCTGAGTACGTTCGAGTGGGGCTTAAAGGCATGCATCCTAGCAAAGCAAGATGGATGGAGATTGGAAAAGTGAGGGAGTTGTACCCTCGCTTACTTGCAGAGTGATTCAAGCTTTTGGTGGTACAAAAGCTCTCCAATGGGGAGGAATGATACGGTGGATTATTCATCTTCAAAAATTACACTGATCCAATGTGGTACAATAGTTATTAATCTATGTTTTTTAACTCATATGCTAAACATCGTGCAGTTATAGTCCGCGCAGTTACAGCCGCACAGTTATAGCCCGCGTAGTTATAGCTGCGCAGTTATAGCATAGCCAGTGCAGTTATAGCATGGGCAGCGTAGCTTGCGCACCGCCAAGTGGAACATTGCTTGGTTCGTGAAAATCCCACGCGGTCACGTATGCTACGACATTTGAGGATGCTGTGACATTGTGGAGCTCAGTTATATGTTGCGACATTTGAGGATGTTGCGACGTTGTGGAGCTCAGTTATACGCTGCGACGTTTGAGGATGCCGCGACATTGTGGAGTTTAGTTATATGCTGCGACAATGTGGTTACTACAACTTGTATATATCGGTTGCTGTGACATTTGTGAAGTTGGTGGTGACATCAAATGGTTACGTTACATGTGGCATAGCCCAGTTGTAGGTTATTGCAACGTGTTGTGAGTCAACACATGTGTGTGGAGTTAGTTGCAACGTTTCGGGGATATGGAACGTCGTGGTAATATAACGCTTGGGCAGCGATTTGGCGGATTGCATGGTTCAGTTTTAGCATATGGTTGTAATGATAACAAAGAAGATAACAACTATGATTATAAAGAGGAATCAAAACCTGTTACTTATCCTGGCACTGAACGTTAAATCGAGGATTTTTGGCCACATTAGAGGGAAGGAGGAAGAGATTCAAATTGTGTTAGAGCACAAAGCTTCGTTTTTCTGTTAGGAGAAACTTGGGAAGTTACTGCGAAGTGCCCAGATGCTATTTCTTTTAGAATTCGACATTCTCTGTTATAATTTAGCTTCTTTGCCTTTTGAAGGCTAATTGTAATTTCTAGAAGAGAGGTCTTAAAGACTTTGTACAGTATTCTATTTACAGTTACTGAAGTTGATTCCAGAACCATTTTGTACCATCTTAAAGAGATTAATTGGATCGGTACCCAGAGACGTAGCCCAGTGGAGGGGGTGAACTCCATTATCAACTTCTGTTTGTGACTCTCTGATTCTGTGTTTGTTTTTCCCACATATGTTTATCAGTTTTGCTGATTCATTTCTATTTAAGCATTTAATTTCTGTCAATGATGTTCCATGAATTAAACAACTGATAAACACATTCATTAAACTTTTTAATGCACATAAGTTGAGATCCGACAGATAAAAATTTGACATGCACGTTATATATATGCAAAAGAAAACATTTTCACACAATGGAATGTGTCTCGAAGATTAACCAGTGATCCGGGAAACAACCCAAGGATCCAATGACTAAAATGCATTCAATGTGAGTGTGAAGATGCCATCATGCTTATCATTATTACATAATAATGTTGCAAATTCATAATATAATGCTTAATTAATAATTTAAAAGAATAAATAAGTTTAATGCAACAATTATGACAATATTAAAATCAAAGGATGAAAACCCCGACAAACCAATCTTGATAGCGGAGTTCATCCCCAAGTCTCTGGGTCCACTTGTCCAATGAGGACCGTGTTAGAATAATCAACCCATAGTTAGCTACCTTAGACATTAATTAATCCATTTTTGTCTTATTTGCCTAGTTTTTATGTTCCATCATATGCAAGTTGTCATCTACACATCCATAGTGGTCAAACTTGCTAATTTTGACTCATGGAGCACTTGTGAAAGCTCATGGAATCAAATCTGCTTTATTCCTAGCCTTCCTAGCACCCTTCTGCTTTTTCTGCTTTATTGCCTGCTTTTTCAGTGCTTTAAGGCAATTGGGAAAGTTTGACTAGGTGAGGTGAACTAGTTTTTTGTCCTCCACATCCTCCACTCTTTTCTCCTATGAAAAGCATGTATGAGTTGTCCTTCCATTACCTTAAGCTTACCCAAGTGCTTTTTCCAATTCGTGAGCTCCTTGACTATTTTGGAAACTACTTTATGCACCTATGGGGGATTTGCTTAATTTTAGTAAGCCTGCTTTTGACTAGATTTGAATTGCTTCCTCATGCATTCAAATCCCTTATGTAATTATTTATTGTGGCAGCCTATTATGTTACAGGGTTAGCTATTGTACACTGATTTAATACAGTTTATTGTTGAGCTCCATATTCAGTCTCTTTTGTGGGTGATTTTGCATGTACAATTGATCATTGTTGTGAGTGTAATTGTTCTATCACTGGGTTCAATTTCCACATGGTATCAGAGCCTTTGTAGATCGATTTCTCTCCTTCCAATTTGTTTTGCAGGTTCGACATCAGTGACTGGGAGCCTTCTACTGACAACCGGGACAATTTCTGAGCTATGGATCAATCTTAGAAGATCATCTTGACTCCCTTCAACTTCTTTGAATGGAAAGCAGAGATGGAGGTACTGTTGAGAGTGAAAGGCCTCTACAGAGTGACTATGGCAACAGAAGCAGAGCCCAATGCAGCTACAGAGAAGATAAAATGGCACAACAGGAGGGATGAGGCCTATGGTCTCTTGTGTCTGAGTATTTCCAGAGACCTTATTTTCCATCTTGATGGATTGACATCACCGAATGAAGTATGGGAGAATCTTGTTGATATTTTTGGAAAGACAGATGAGATGAGGGGACATCAAATCGAAAATGAACTGATCTCCCTGAGTCCAAATAGCTTTGAATCCCTGCAACTCTATTTCTCCAAGTTCAAAGCACTTGTTTTGCAGCTAAAACAATGTGGGATCGAAAAGAAGGATGATTAGCTGGTCTTGGCCATACTCTCAAAGCTTGGCCCTAACTATTCAGTGTTTGTTTTGACCTTCTATGCCACAAAGTTGACAGCTCGAACCTGGAAGATGCCTATCCTTACAGATTTCATGGAATCTCTCACACAAGAACAAGACAAACTGGTGATGATGGGCACCATCAAACCATCCAAAGACCAAGCTCTAGTTGCTGGAGATTCGAGGGTGGATTCAAAAAGCAAAAAGAAAGCTAAAAATCCACCTGAGCAAAAGAGAGACAAGAACAAGTCTCCAGAGGAGCCTCAAGGTTCCAAGAAGAACTACTAGAAGAAGAAGAACAAAGGAGAAATGAGCAAGTGCGCATACTGCAATAAGGGCAATCATACTGAGAGCTCCTGCATGAAAAAGCAAATAGACATGCTGACCCAGCTCCTGGAGAAGAATGGCATCTCCCTTCCAGACAGCTCAAAGAAGAGAGAAGGAGGATCAAGTTCAAAAGATAGAGAGAGAGTTCATGCATTGGTTGATGGCACATCAAGCTCACCTAGTTTCATCATTGATTCTGGAGCTTCAAGACATATGGTTTCGACCAAGGAGGAATTCTCCTCACTTGACATGTCGAAAGGTCCACCAATAGTACTGGGAGATGACTCTCTCACTGAAAGTTTGGGCAAAGGGAGGATTGATCTTTATCATGGTCAGTTCAACAATGTGTTGTATGTTCCTGGTCTTGCCTCCAACCTCTTATTAGTGTATCAGATGACCCACACTGGGTCTCCAAAGAAGGTCATATTCTCCCCTGATGAAGTTGAGATCATAGAGATCTCAAGTGGTAAATTCATTGCAAAAGGAGTTGAAAATCATACTTCGAAGGTATACATGTTCTCACACTTCCTACCCTACTCAAACCCCTCTACTCTTATGATTCATGCTAATGAGGCAAGCAAGATTTGGCATGAAATATTTGGCCACCTAAATTACAAGTATCTTTCTGATCTTAGTGATAAAGAAATGGTCATAGGGTTACCCAAGATAAAATTTTCCAAAGGAGTTTGTCAAGGTTGCATCCTAGGAAAAAACCCAGAGCATAAATTTGAGAGAGCTAGTCATGAGAGAACCTCTGCACCCCTCGAGTTGATCCACAGTGATGTTGCTGGCCCTTCCCTCATATGTCCATGAGTCAAGACAAATATGCATTGACTTTCATAGATGACTTTTCCAGGTATTGCTGGGTTTACTTCCTGAAACACAAGTCTGAAGTTTTTGGCCTCTTCAAAGTCTTTAAGGCTTTGGTTGAAAACCAGTCTGGGAGGAAACTCAAGGTCCTCAGATCTGATAATGGTGGTGAGTATGTCAAGTCTAAGTTTATTCAATATTTTGTAGATGCAGGTATTCAGATGTAGCATTCTATCCCTTACACACCACAGCAGAATGGTGTTGCTGAGAGGAAGAACAGATCACTGAAGGAGATGGCAACATGCATGATGGAGGCCAAAAATTTGCCACCAAAGTACTGGGCTGAAGCTATAAACTGTGCATCCTATATCCAAAATAAGGTGCCTCATAAACAACTTGATGGTATGACTCCTTTCGAAGCATGGAGTGGGCACAAGCTAGATGTGACCCATTTCAGGATTTTTGGCTCAAGGGCTTGGGCTAGAATTCCAACAAAAAAGAGAATGGCTTTGCAGCCCCAAAGCCAAGAGTGTCTATTTGTTGGGTACTCTAAAGATTCAAAAGGGTACAAGATGATCAATTTGAGCAGAAACAAAGCCTTCATTGAAAGTTGTGTTCAGTTTCAAGAAGAACCCCTAGCAGCAGTGGAATTTGGAGAAGCCTCTTCACCCGCAGATCCTTTGAAAGTAAGTGAAGAGATTGTTGAGCATGCTGATTCTGATATGTCTAATAATGATGAGTTTATTGCAGATCCTAACATCCCTACAAGTCCAAAATGGGAATCCAATACCATTCATGCAGCAGGAGAGCTAGCTGGGAATCCTAATGACCCTAGGAGGACTAGATCTCAATTTGAGAGTGCTCTATGCATGAAGGATCCTATGTTTGCTGAGAAATGCTATCTGATGGTGGAATCAGATCCTTAGACATATGAATATGCAGTAGGAGATCCAAGATGGAAAGCAGCCATGAAGGAAGAGTTGAGCTCACTCCAGAAGAGCAACACTTGGGAGCTGGTTGATCTTCCCCCAGGGAGGAAGCTAGTTCAGTGTAAGTGGGTGTACAAGACCAAATTTGCTTCTGATGGTTCACCTCTGAAGTACAAGGCCATATTGGTAGCCAAGGGCTACTCACAGTTTCATGGCATAGATTACAATGAGACCTTTGCACCAGTGGCAAAGATGGACTCCATCAGGCTAGCCTTAGCCATTGCAGCTTCAAGGAAATGGGAGGTACATCACATGGATGTAAAGTGTGCCTTCCTGAATGGAGATCTCACTGAATATATATACATGCAGCAGCCTCAAGGATTTGATACCAACCCATCTCTTGTGTGCAGGCTAAAGAAGTCATTGTATGGGCTAAAGCAAGCCCCTAGGGCTTGGTATGCCAAGATTGATAGCTTTCTGCTATCACTGAATTTTGTTCGATGAAAATCAGATCCAAATGTCTATTTGAAGTTAATTAATGGTTCATTAATGATCATTGTGTTATATGTTGATGACCTCCTCATAACAGGAAGCTCAAAGGATGAGATTGCTTCCTTGAAGGGTGCAATGAACCAAGCCTTCTCCATGACAGACTTGGGGCTCTTAAGCCAATTCTTGGGGCTTGAGATTTCTCAAACCAAAGATGGAATTAAGGTGCACCAGTCCAAGTATGCCTTGGATTTTCTGAACAAATTCAGAATGAAGGATTGCAAGCCAAGCAAGACTCCTTTCCTTTCAGGAGTGAAGCTTGAAGAAGCTGATTCTTCACCTATGGTAAACAATACACTGTATAGGCAATTGATTGGATGTTTGTTGTATCTTACACATACTAGACCTGATATTTCTTATGCAGTAAGTGTGGCTTCTAGATACATGGATCAGCCTCATGAGATCCATTGGAAAACAGCCAAAAGGATCCTTAACTTTGTTCAGGAAACAAGGACACATGGGATCTTCTATAAAGCAAAATCTGATCTTGATTTGATTGGGTTTACTGATTGTGATTGGGAAGGTGATAGCACAGAAAAAAAGTCCACATCAGGATATGTGTTCATGCTTGCAGAAGGGCCAATCAGCTGGTTAAGCAATAAACAGAGTGCCATTGCACTCTCATCTACAGAAGCAGAGTACAGAGGAGTTGTTAATGCAACAAATCAATGTTTATGGTTGTAGGGGTTACTTGGAGAGTGTGGCTTCGAATCAGAGTACTCAGCTACCATCTACTGTGATAATCAGAGTACGATTTGAATCTGCAATGATCCAGTTCAGAAGCAGAGAACCAAACACATTGAGATCCATATGCACTACATCAGAGAGCTTGTGCATGATGGCACCATTCACCTACTCTTCTATTCATCTTCAGAACAAGTAGCTGATATCTTCACCAAATCATTTTGTGAGAAGACCTTCAGCAATATCAAATCACTGCTGGGGATTGCTGATCATGTTGTGAAGCATGAGTGAAGACAAGATTTCCAAATTTTGTTTTACAGTCCATGTTTAAGGGAGGATTTTCCCACTGGGTTTTGCCTCTTTCCTTGGTTAAATGGACATGCAGTATGTAAAGGGTGACTAAGCCTTGTTTCTAGGCCCTATAATTTTCTGATATATTACTCATAAGTCAGGCTTAAGGGAGGGTGTTAGAATAATCAACCCATAATTAGCTACCTTAGACATTAATTAATCCATTTTTGTCTTATTTTCCTAGTTTCTATGTTCCATCATATGCAAGTTGTCATCTACACATCCATAGTAGTCAAAATTGCTAATTTTGACTCATGGAGCACTTGGGAAAGCTCATGGAATCAAATCTACTTTATTCCTGGCCTTCCTAGCGCCCTTCTTCTTTTTCTGCTTTATTGCCTGCTTTTTCAGTGCTTTAAGGCAATTGGGAAAGTTTGACTAGGTGAGGTGAACTAGTTTTTTGTCCTCCACATCCTCCACTCTTTTCTCCTATGAAAAGCATGTATGAGTTGTACTTCCATTACCTTTTAGCTTGCCCAAGTGATTTTTCCAATTCGTGAGCTCCTTGATTGTTTTGGAAACTACTTTATGCACCTATGGGGGATTTGCTTAGTTTTAGTAAGCCTGCTTTTGACTAGATTCGAATTGCCTCCTCATGCATTCGAATCCATTATGTAATTATTTATTGTGGCAACCTATGATGTTACAGGGTTGGCTATTGTACACTGATTTAATACAGTTTAGTGTTCAGCTCCATATTCAGTCTCTTTTGTGGGTGATTTTGCATGTACAATTGATCATTGTTGTGAGTGTAATTGTTCTATCACTGGGTTAAATTTCCATAGACCGTTCTTATTAATGTGATCAAAATGGTGTATGTACCAAAATATAATCTCCAACAAGTACAATTTGGCCTTCGATATTGCCAAAGAAGCTTCACTAATCTTGTTCAAAATATCTCCCACTCTAGGAAGAATACTAAGCTTCACACAACTTCCAAAATCCTCCCAAGAATTCTCCTCCAAAAAGACCTCCAAGAAGCATAAAAGCTTGGCACAAGAACTTGTTTTACAGTGGTGGAGCATAGAAGTTTATATAGGAGAAGCCATGGTTACAAATATGCCAAATTTTGTTTTACCAATATTCCATATACAAACATGGTCCTTGGTTGGCTCCTTGGTTGCATGGGTGCTTCACCTTGTTGACAAAAATCTCATCACGTTCATTCATAAAGGGGTGTTTTTAAATTGTAAAAATAGGGTCAATATACTGTAGGTATTGGGGGCTGGTGGGGGGTGTGTGGGTGTAGGGTATAGGGGGTTATATGTACTTGGAGGTATAAAAAAGTGTATATAGTAAAATGATGGGATATTTAGTAAAAATAGGGTTTTTAAAACTAGAAACATGTATTTGGAGGGGGATCAACATAAGGATTTTGGTAGATATTTATTAATATTTAATAAAATTAAAGGTATTCTTTAATATCCCATAAATAAAGAAACTATGGCATAGTTTCATTGAATAAAGACCCTGTGCTTGATTTACACATTAGAAAATATGAAATTAGTTTTAACATCAACTTAAATAAGTACACTATTCCAAAGATTTGAGACATGTTGTGTCATATGCTTAAACTACCCTAAAGAATTTGCCATAATATGGTGGCTCCCTTTGAGCATCTATTAATTACCTCCTAGTGTTTACGATATTGTTACCAAATGTAGTGGAATGTGATATGTATTAACCACCCAAGACTTTTCTATATTTGTGGCCTATTGTTTTTTAGCCTCCCTTTTGAACATGGCATATGATATATTTGTGGAAATGTATTAGCCACTTTCCTAAAGTTTAGGAAATGGTTTTCCATTTGGAATAATATAGTATCCCATGGTTTTAGGGATACAATGGTGGATTATATTTTAAATTTGTTTCTTTTTTTAATATTTAAAATATTAAAACTTTAAAAATATATACATCTTTTTCATAATTCCACATGCCATGAGATTTTGGAGCTGATCCTTGTTACTTGTCGATTTTTTTATTCGGCCACATGTCAATATGTGATTGGTCCATGTGTCAACATTGTGCTTGCATTTCTTTAACGTCCATCGTTCATAGTTTTTTCATACGATCTCTGATTGAGGAAAAATGAACATCACCGAAAAGACGTCGACGATTTCTACACAACGATCATGATCTTATTTAACATTCGAGACTCTTTACCCCTTTTTTTCCACTTTTGATTGGTGAATATCCTTTTGTATCACGCCTCCCCACTGGGAAGCCTTTGGACCCCAAAATCCTGTTCTTATTCATAAAAAGATTGATGACAATCTATCCCCACTTACCTTGTATCCTTCATCCATCTTGCTCAAGTCATGGTCACCTGGATCAAAATCATAAAGATGAACACACCCGTAAATTGTTGACAAAATCAAGCATGGACACATCCCTATACAAATATGTGTTTAACATTACTTCTACCATCCAATTACAACTGAATAGAAGCACAATCAATCATTAAAATGAAACTGCATATGTGTAAGAAAATAAACCAATATGAAGCTTACTTTTCACAGTAGTCTCTAATTTGCTGTCAGCGATGCCTTCCTGCTGCAATTCCTCATGCAGTGTACCTGTTGTGTGGAATTTGTCAACATCTTATTTTTGCCTATAGAAATGATAGACAAATCATATTTCATATTGTGATCTCTTACGATAAAATCTATCCCATCCTTGAAGAGATGATACATGTTATTTTCCTTGTAAAACATTGATTTCTTGTCATAATGATATGGTATTCACAACACAACCCCACATATATCAAGTGGAGTCATGTACAATACCACCTCATCCATAAATTTATTAGAACTGACAAAGTGAAGCTTACATTGCTTAAATACATGCAAATGAGCATTCTCATGAACCCATCATGAAGGATAAGGTTTTGGATGTGGTTTAGTCTCCAACCCTAGTTTCTCAACAATGTCTTCAAAGATGATATTAACTTGACATCCACTATCTACAAGTGTATCAATCTTAGTATGATGGGAAATTACTCAAATACAAAACAATTTTGTCTTATTCCTTTCATTATGGCTCAAATTTAAAAGTAGAAGCATATGAACAACTAGAAATATAATTGTTACCTTGAAGAATCATGGCCATTATCTTGGATTCATCCCCTGAATCAGATCCAAGATCTTGAAATGTAGCAATAATATTCTTTTTACCTTTCTTATGCTTATCCCACTTCGGTTTTAATTCTGGGTGTAACTTCCAATAGTGATCCTCATCATAACCTTTCTTTGTACAATGAGAACAAGTAGGATTCACATCATCCTCGTTCACAATAGTTTTCCTTTTGAGCTTTCCTTCTTTCAACTACAAAGATTCCTTCAAGGAATTGCTATGGTTGTTCCTTTTACTTACCTCAAGGTGAATAAATTGCACACTAACTTCATTAATGTTAGTTGATTAAACATAAGTATCTGATGCCTTAAATAATCATGTAACTGAATGCACAAGTATAATATTGCACCCCATATCCTTTGTTTTTCGTTAATTTTTTCCAATCCATAATGGATTGTTGTATGTATCCTAAACGATAGAATTGTTTCTTCAATGCAGATACAAATTCAAACCAAGATGAGATTATTTTACCTTGTGTATGGAGATATTGTTGAACCCTACTCTCCCAACAAATTAAAGCAGTGATTCCCAAGCAAAGAGTAGAGATTTGAACCTTTGTAGAATCATCCACAATTTGTTGAACCCTATAGAAAACCTCAATTTATTTGACCCAATTATCAAGTTTTTCTACATCCAACTCTCCATTATATATAGCCAAATAAAATTTGACATCAACCTTCAATAATGGCTTCTTAAATAATCTTTCTGATGAAAACTAGAATCATGAGAAGATGAGGAAGAAGAAGATATTGAACTCAAATATGGATATGAAGGTTTAGAAGGGTCTCCTCCATTTTCCTAGTTCACATATAATCATCATTCTCTATTTTTGTTTCCTTCTTCTTTTCCTTATTTTACAGTCACTCTTAATAATCTGCAAATATTTTTTCTACCTTGTATTTCATATGGTAGAAATCCTTATGGAAGTCCTTCTCATTCTTTGCAGAAAGTATCCATCTTCCATTTTCTTTCTTTGATGTGCACGTCCAATATCTGGGTTTAAAGGATTGATTTTTCCTTCACCTACTTTAAGCTTGGACCTAGTAAGCATCTACACTCATAGTGTAGTCAAAACCGCTCTGATACCAACTCAATTCGGGAAACAACCCAAGGATCTAATGACTAAAATGAATTTCAATGTGAGTGTGAAGATGCCATTATTACATAATAATGTTGCAAATTAATAAAATAATTCTTAATTAATCATTTAAAATCATACATAAGTATAATGCAAAAATTATGGAAATATTAAAATCAAAGCATGAAAAACATGACAAACCAAGCTTGATAAAAGAGTTCATCCCCAAAGGGACTATGTCTTTGGGTTTGCTTCTCCAATGAGGACCAGTATTATTAATGTGATAAAAATGGTGGATGCATCAAAATACAATCTCCAACAAGTACAATTTGGCCTTTGAAATGTTGCCGAAGAAGCTTCCCTAATCTTCTTCAAAATATCTCCCACTCTAAGAAGAATACTAAGATTCAGGCAACTTCCAAGAATCCCCCCCAATGATTTTCCTCCCAAAATACCTCCATACAAAATCGAGAAGCATAAAATCTTGGCACCAAAAATTGTTTTACATTGATGGAACATAGAAATTTATATAAGAGAGTTTATGGTTAAAAATATACCAAATTTGTTTTACCCATATTCCATATACCGGTATGGAACTTGGTTGGCACATTGGAAAATATGGAATTAGTTTTAAAATCCAACTTAAATAAGTTCCTATTTAAAATATTCGATACATGTCGTGTCATATGGTTGAACTACCATAACGATTTTTTCATAATATGGTGGCTTCCCTTGACCATATATTTATTACCTCCTAAGTTTTAGGATATGGTTACCAAATGACGTGGCATGTGATAGGTAAAGTACTAACCACCTAAGAATTTGGTATATTCATGGCCTATTGTTTTTTTTCCTCCCTTTTGAACGTGTTTTATAGCAAAAAATGGCACTTTTATGTCTATGACGACATTTACATGTTTTGTTGCATGACGACGCTTCATGAAAACTACTGTCAGTCACCCAAAGTACACTTGTGTATGGAAGTTCCATATCTATAGTTTTTTTATCTATGTTTAATCACTTTTATATACCATTGGGAATGTAACAGACTAAGGAACAACTTTCTAGAACAAACCAACTCCTGAAAACTGTTGGAAATACCCTAAAAATGCCTTTTTTAACCCATACATGAGTTGTCATTGTAAAACTTGCATTTTTTCACTTTGCATACGTGAGTTTTCAGTGTTGTACCCATGTATACCCTATAAAATGGTCAAAAAATATATAATTATTGAATCTTGTGTGTTTTGGGTGGTTTTGGAATAGCCTCCTCAGTTGTAACTACCCTATACTCGACCCTAACTCTTTAGATTTCTATATGAGAGAGGGAGAGGGGACCATGAAAGGGGACTTAGCCTTTGATATTGTTATGTTGGAAGAATTTTTACTCTCATCCCCCCTCACCCTATGCCCTAGCTATCATCTACCCTTACTGTAGAACTTGGAGGTTGGGATCACGGGGGAGAGAAGCAGGAGATCCAGTTCGAAGGTTTCACTCGGTGCCTTACATGAGGAGAACATATATCTTGTACTTATTCCATTGATTAATAAAAAAAAGATCTTATTCCCTTTCCAAATCATTATATAATGGATTTTGAATCTCATTTTCTGATCACATGTTAATTAGGGTTTCATATTATCTTGATTATCGTTGCTTTATATGTGGTCAAATTGGTTTGAGGAAGGTTTGAAGTTGTTTTGCAGGTATTTGGTTGGAGAGCAAGAAGAGGTATAAAAGGGAAATATTTGATAAACCTTCAATGCATAAGGTATGTACCCTCCTAACCCTTTAAATATGGTTTAAATCCATACTTGCGGAGCATTATATATCAGTTTGTATATCCCTAGTATGTTGGTGGCGTCAACCCTAGCAATTGGATCAATTCCTTAACAATAGAACTGGTGAATCCATTGGGGAATCCTTGTTTATTTTGGGGTCTCCTTTTCTAGTTTTTATATTTTAATTAAAGGTACGCATCTTTCTTTCAGGTTACGAACCACCCTCAAGACCTTCTAGATAACCTCCCTATTATTTTCAGGTTGTTTTCGACCTTTTTTGGGCCTTCCACCACCAATACGCGACTGTTTCATTTAATAGCAGTGTATTCCTAATCCATACACAGGTTCATAGTTGCCTACCTATGTACCATATGTGCCTTACCCCATAATGCAACTGCATATTCCATTTTTTTCAGTGCTTTTTCACATTTTTGGCTTGTTTGGGGAAGGCCTGTTGTAGTTTGTGGGGTTCTCCTGGGTCCCTTGTTTGTGTAAGATCACTAGGAAGTGGTGTATCCCCTTGAGTGTGATATTAACCTGATTTATAATCCCTTTTTGAATCCTTTGGGATCGTTTCTTGCTTTGTACCCCCCCTCCTTCCTTGGATTGACCTTGATGTGCAAGGTGTTAATCAGGCTCTGTTAGCAGTTATAGACTGAACTTAGGAGCCTTCTGATCCCTGTATTCTTCAGTCTTGTTGATGAACCTTCTCACTGCCAAGATGGTTGGCTTGTTCCCTATGAAAGTCTCCCTCCCATTGGAGGCCTAGTTAGAATTTAGGGAAGCTTAGGGTCTGTTCCGTGGACATAGAGTAGAAGTCATTGTGCTTTGTTTTACATCATCTTCATGCACTTGTTTGTAGGTTATTTTTATTTGTCATTAAAAAAGAAAAATTAAATTATAAAAAGTATTTTTTTTATATGCATTCAGGCTAGGGTTTAGGATTAGGTGCATTTCATATCTCTGTCTTTTGGAAATACAAAAAGAGATCTTCCTTTTGTGGCCTCCATTTTTGGTTTTGAAAAGAAAAGAGAAGTAAAACTTTTGCATTTTGAATCTATTTCATATTTAGTCATGTTATTTCTTCTTTCAAGTCAAATCATCATTAGTTTCATTACCACTACATTTGAGTAATCAACAACCCTTAAAAATAACATTAATATTTAAAAAATATTAGTAAGATTTTCTTTCTAGGGACAACACACACTAGTCTAGGCCAGTGTTTTTGGTTAGGGTTATCTTTAAACTACCTAATAATTTAAACAAAAAGATAGTGGCCTTTAATTTAGGAAACCAATTTCATAAATAAGTGTGCTAAATTTTTCGATAATTTCATTCCATATTATCAAGGATCACTAAGAGAATAACAAGCACAACATAACAATTACAAGAGACAAAGGACACAAAGAATTTCACCAGGGAAAAGCAAGAAGGTGAAAAACCCCGCAACTTCCTCAGAGATAGAATAAAACCCAATACAAAATATCACAAGGATCAACCCATGAAGCTAATTCTCTCCAGTAGCTACTCCTCCTCCACTTGTGCACACTCCTCTTTCTCACTTGTGTGAAGTGAGTGAATGAATAAAATGAGAGACACAACCTCTCTATTTATACACTGACTTAACTTATCTTTAACCCTAATTGGGATGACCTCCTAAGGAGGTCTAATAACCCATCCATGTGTCATCTACTGGGCCGAACCCTTCTTGGTGGTCTAATAACTGATCAAGTATGAGTTGCGACACTTACAATAATACTTGCGATACTTACGACACTTATAATACAAATGACGACACTTCTGATTAAGGAGCAATTTAACATCTCCATCAATAATACAATATTGTGCAAGTATAATACATAGAAGAATATATTCCAAAGTTACAAATACATCAACACTCCCTCTTAACTAGGAAGGTATTCTCTAGACACAGGTCATCAATATATGTCGACACAGGTCTTCAATTCTGGAACTGGATCATCATCACTGGATCACGGAGCATCATCATCACTGCTGCTGTACATTGACATCTTGATCATTGGGCTATCTCATAATTCTTCTCATCATAGGAAGCACTACAGAGCAAGCCCTTTTTCATGTTGGTTGTAGGCCTACCCTTCTGTAGGTCTTCATCATCTTTGGCCATACTGTGGAACCCTCAAGACTGACTACATGCGTCAACAAAACCTTGAAAGAGCATCCTAGCATAGACTATAGGATCTCCAAGGATATTTTACATGTGACCATCACAAAACCTCGAAAGAGCATCCAATCATAGACTATAGGATCTCCCAGGATCTTTTCTATGTGACTATCACAAAACCTCAAAAGAGCATCCTAGCACAGACTATAGGATCTCCCAGGATCTTTTCTATGTGACTACCACCACAAAACCTCAAAAGAGCATCCTAGCATAGACTATAGGATCTCCCAGGATCTTTTCTATGTGGTCAGGAAAAACCTTAAAAGAGTGTCTTGCAACCTACAAGAACTCTAAAGAGAATCCAAAGACTTTTACGAGCACATAGCTCAACCTATTAGATCTCCAGGGTTGATTACATGCCTCTAGTAGCAAAACCTTGAAAGAGAATCCTAGCACAGACTATAGGATCTCCCAGGATCTTTTCTATGCTACCTACATAACCTGTCCACGGCCAACCTATAGCAAAACCTCGAAAGAGAATACGAGCACAGACTATCATATCTCTCGGGATCTTTTACATGCTATATGTACAATTTATCCACAGAGTATAATCCTGATACTCAGCACAACATCATATTGATGCATATCATCATCATATGATCATCCTGATCATCATCATAGCAGAAACTGAAGCATCATCCCAATGCTCATCACACAATGCTTACATCCATAGGCATGGGAAGGATCCTCCTACCATGCTTGGAATGGCTCCTGCAAATGTGTGCCATCACTTCTTCCTCAAAGTATCTCTATATGAAGAACACCAAGCCTCTCTCTAAAGCACTCAAACTTCACCCTGGCTAGTGGTTTGGTCAACACATATGCTATCTTCTCATCTGTTGCAACATACTGGAGCTTCACTGCTCCTCTCTGCACCATATCCCTGATATAGTGTTATTTGATCTCAATCTCCTTTGACCTGTCATGGAACACCGGGTTCTCAGACAAATTCACACAACTATGGTTGTCACAGAAGATATAGGTAGCATCCAACATGAGATCAAATAACTTAGATAGTAGATTTCTAAGCCATACTACATCACAACTAGCTGAACAAGCTGTGCCGTACTTTGCTTCAGCTGTACTCAGTGCTACATAGGATTTCTTCCTACTAAACCAAGAGATCACACCTGATCCCGTACTGAAGCAACACGTCGAGGTGCTCTTTCTATCTGCAGCATTGCCTGCCCAATCTGAATCAACATAACTCTTTAGGTTAAACTTTTGATTCACATCATACTTGAGCCCATAATCAATCATACCCTTTAGGTACCTCAGAATATGCTTTACAGCAATCAGGTGAACATGTTTAGGATCTTTCAGAAAATGGCTCAAGGTGTTCACTGGAAAGCAAATATTTGGTCTCTTGTTCATCAGGTACATCAAGGACATATTCATCTGAGGATACATCGTGACATCAACTGACTTTGATGAAGCAACACTTAATAGCTTCAGGTTCGATGCCATAGGTGTGGCCATGGCCTTGCAATCCATCATCCCAAACCGCTTCAGGATCTCTATTGCATACTTCCCTTGTCTAAGGAAGATTCCATCTACACTTTTCCATACCTCCATACCTAGAAAGTAATGCATCATGCCCAAGTCCTTCATCTTGAACTTGGCAGCAAGCTTTGTCTTCGTGTCAGAAATCAATCTATCCTCACCTGTCACAAATAGGTCATCCACATATAATAGGAGTATCACGGTATTTCCTTCCTCAACCTTGTAGTAAGGGTTGGAATATGCTTTACTCTTGGTAAAGCCCAAACTTGAGAGGAAGCTGTCAATCTTGCCATACCATGTCCTAGGATCTTGCTTCAATCCATACAAGGATTTCTTCAATCTGCACACATATGACTCCTTTTCATGTGTCTCAAAACCAAGTGGCTGCTCCACATACACTTCCTCTTCGCCTACACCATTCAAGAAAGCTATCTTGACATCCATTTGGTGTATTTTACACTTCATCACTGCATCTAGGGAAAGTACTGTTCTGATGGAAGTGTATCTAGATACAGGAGCAAAAGTATATTCATAATCTATCCCCTCTTTTTGGGAGAAGCCACGAGCAACAAATCTTGCCTTGTATTTCTCTATGATACCCTCTGCAGTATGCTTGATCTTATAGATCCACTTGGAAGTCACAAAATACTTCCCATTTGGTCTTGGGACCACTTCCCAAACATCATTCTTCATGATCGACTAGTATTCCTTGACCATGGCATCCTTCCATTCTTTCTTTTCCATAGCTTCTTAATAACTAGAAGGTTCTTAAGTTCATAATGTCACAGGGTAAGGCAACATAGCTGGTGTGTGATCTTGTATTTTTCCTTTCTCTGTGTTCTTCTTCTGGAATACCATACCTTTCTGCATCTTGAATGAGCTCTCTAGCCCATGCAGGTTTTCGTTTGTGAGATTTCTTCTCACGGGGTGGATCTATAGGTTCTTGTGAATCTTCTATTTCACGATCCACTTCTGGAATTCCTTCATTCATGGTGGTGTATTGTATTATAGATACTATTGGTTCTTCATTGTCTTTAACATGTGTCTTCCTTGATTTGTTGTATGCTGAATATTAATCAAAAGTCACATCCCTACTGATGTCAATCTTCTTGAATCCTGGAAAGTAGATTCTGTATGCCTTCAAGCTTTCACTGTAACCCACAAATATACCCTTCTTTCCTAAAGGATATAACTTTGTCCTCTTTTCTTTTGGGACATGTGCATATATTAGGCAACCAAATATCCCTAGATGGATAACCTCTAGTTTCTTACCAAATAATACTTCTTCTGGTGTCTTGTTGTCAAGTATCTTGTGAGGTGTTCTGTTTTGTACATATACACCTGTCCTTAATGCTTCTTCCCATAGGTGCATGGGTAGATCTTGGTCATGAAGCATTTCCTGTGCTGCTTCCATGATTGTTCTATTCTTCCTTTTTGCAACCCCATTCTATTGTGGATTGTAAGGAGTGGTCAATTCCCTCTTAATCCCTGAATCACTGAATAAATTCTTGAAGTTCCCTGAAGTGAATTCTACGCCATTATTGGATCTAAAGATCTTGATATTCTTATCAGTTTGATTCTCTATCAAGGCTTTGAATTCCTTGAACTTATCAAACACTTCATCTTTATTCTTCAAGAAATAAACCCAAGTATTCCTAGAGAATTCATCAATGAAGGAAACATAATATACATACCCACTCAGAGAACTAGATGACATTGGACCACATACATCGGAGTGGATAAAATCCAATATTCCTTTTTCCTTGCTTTCATTACTTATAAATTCCTTCTTTGTGTTCTTTCCTTTTGCACATCCTTTGCAGATACCTTCATGTTTTGACTTTATTTCAGGAATACCTTCTATTGCTTTACTTGCAATTGGTAGTGCTCTATAGTGCACATGTGCAAGCCTTTTGTGCCAAAGTTTACTTGGCTCCATGGATTCATGAACCATGGCATGTTAAAGTTGTCCCTACAATTTGTACAATCCTCCCTCTTGCTCTCTAATCACTACTGCATCATCAATGGTCTTACCTTTAGGCCACATAAGTACTTGGCCATCCACAAATGCAACTCTCATCCCTTTTGCATCCAAATATGATATGGATAGAATATTTTTTTTTAGTCCAGGTACATATAGAACTTCTTGCATCTTTAAGGACTTCCTAGAGTCTAGTTTGTAGGTGGCTTCACCACTTCCTTTTATAAGATATTGGTAGTCATCCCCAAGTTTTACCTTATGAGGTGACTCATGTTTAGATAGATCAATAAAGGATTCTTTAAACCCAGTCATGTGTTTGGAAGCCCCACTATCAATAATCCAATCATCACATCCATGAGAAATAGTACCTATGAGAGCAGAGATCAAGACATATTCATTGTCACTTGAAGAGTCTTCACTTTCTTCTCTAGTCTTCTTCTTGGGAGGCTCATTATCTTCGGCAGCATGAGCATGATATCTCTTCTTGTTATTCATCTTCTTGTTGTTGTTGAAGCTTTTTTTATTCTTGGGACATTCTAAGGAATAATGTCCTTTCTCATCACAACTGAAGCATCGAACAAAGGATAGATCTTTCTTCTTCTGATAGAAGTGATGGTGCTTCTTGTTATAAGATTTCTCCATCTTGAACTTACTTCCCTTAGTATGTGCTGTGAGGGCTTGGTCTTCACTTCCCATGTTTTCTTCTCGGGCCACAGGCCTAGCTTCTTCTTGTGAACATTCCTCCCATAGTCTGCTGAAAGAGATCAATTTCTTCCTAGCACAAATACCTCGGATGAATGAGTCCCATGACCTAGGTAGGCCATTCAATGTGGGCATGAAAATTTCTCCATTCTCCACTACTTCATCCATGGCTTCAAGTTGTTCCTTGATTTGGGAGACCCTAGTAAATTAGGATTGGATGGTCTCCCCATTCTAGATCTTGACATTCTTCAATTGGTTCCGTAGTGTCATCTTCCGATTTATGTTATTTCCTTCAAAGAAATTGGTCAAGGAGTCAAACATCTCCTTGGGTGTCTTTAGGGTAGACACATGTGGTATGAGATGGTATTTAATAGAATCAGCAATGATTATCTTTGCTTTGACCAAATTCTTCTAGTGTAAGGCCTTAGAATCATCTCCCTCTGGAACTGGAACCTCTTCACTTATGTAGGTATCCAATTCATTTTATTCTAGGATTAACCCAATCCTATACTTCCATGATCGAAAGTTATCATCCCCTTCAATATTATATTCAAGATTGGTGTGGTGAGACATCTTAAAGATTACTTCAAATGGAAAATAGAGAGTTTTATGTATTACCACTTAAATACCGAGAACTGAACGAGTAAGCTGGTGTGGAAATTCCAAAATTTGACCTTCCATAATTGACTATAATTTTTCTAGTGTAACTCAGAGATTTCAGATCCGTAGGGTCTGAAACTTCAGCCTGGTATCCTGTCTTGTTATCTTTCTAACCCCATAGGTTTGAGCTCAAATGGATTCTCCAAGAGATATATATTCCACGTGTCGCAACATGACTTGTTTATGGGATAAAACAGGATAGAAAACTTGTACGACATGCCACGTGTCACTGGTTTAACTTCGGCCTCTAAAACTTGGACCAATGAAATTAAAGTCCATGCTCTCACTGAGAATTTTTAGATAATTTCATTTATAGCTTCCTAGCCCAAGTTGTGCCTTGTTCCCTAGGTCACCTGTTTATAACTGAGATCTGGAAGATGCAGAAACCCCAACTTGTATGGATCATAAAACAAAAAATACAGTGCATCAAATGTTTTTCTTCGGACACGAGGTACAGGGGGATGTTACCTTCGGCCTATAAAATTTCTAGATCATGGACCTTCACAAAAATGGACTTATAGAGAAAATTCCAAGATGACTAGATTTTGCAATGTAAAACCCTTCTCTAGTCTAGCGTCCTCTTGCCTTTGATGAACTGTGGAGAGAAAACAAAAAAATCAAGAAGCCCTAGCTTTTGTAGCTGCACAATTTCTTCTTCTTAGGTCTTCTTTGATACTATGTTAAATTTTCCTATAATTTCATTCCATATTATCAAGGATCACTCAGAGAATAACAAGCACAACATAGCAATTAGAAGAGACAAAGGACACAAAGCATTTCACTAGGGAAAACCAAGAAGGTGAAAAACCCCACAAAATTCCTCAGAGATAGAATAATTCCCAACACAAAATATCACAAGGATCAACCCACAAAGATAATTCTCTCCAACAGCTACTCCTCCTCCACTTGTGCACACTCCTCTTTCTCACTTGTGTGAAGTGAGTGAATGAATAAAATGAGAGACACAAACTCTCTATTTATACACTAAATTAACTTGTCTTTAACCCTAATTGGGCTGAAATCCTAAGGAGGTCTAATAACCCATCCATGTGTCATCTATTGGGCCAACCCTGTCTTGGTGGTCTAATAACCCATCAAGTATAAGTTGCGACACTTACAATAATACTTTTGATACTTACAACACTTACAATACAAATGACGACACTTCTGATTAAGGAGGAATTTAACATCTCCATCAGTAATACAATATTGTGCAAGTGCAATACATATAAGAATATCTTCCGAATTTACAAATACATCAACAAAGTGAAATGGAAATCTCCTCTCGCATAGGAGTTAAGCACGAAGTCATGCGAGATTGAGTTGCGGAGATACCCCTCCAATACTAAGTTGAGCTTACACTAGAGATCCTGTGCATTTGGGGATTCACTCAGTACCTCCTTATGGACCCATGTGGTGCCTATGGACTACCTACCCTTCCCATGTGCATCAGTTAGACTGACAACTATTTCGGCGGACCTTTTTGTGATTTTGGTAGCCTTAGTATCTTAACCTCTAGGACTCTACACAGGTGACGGTGGAAGGATATTTCCATTATACCCAGGGAATACGTGGGAGGAAACCCTATGCAACTCTTTGGAAAGGCAACTGGAGATTCAAATTCATGCCCCAAAGTGATTATATTGTATACCCTGGGTAATTTTCCTTCTCCCTTCACTGGTTAGTCCTTGGTTCTCATCATCCTCGTCTCTCCTTTGGAAGGTATCATTGTGTGCCTGGTCTGGATACTTAGGATTTTCTTCTAGTGGTGTGCTCTATGTGTTGTTTGTTGCCAATCAGCCTCATAATTTTCATTCTTATTGAGTCAGAAACTATGGCTAGTACGCCTATGGACACCGACCAAGAGACCCACATGCAAGGGACTTCTTGTGCTTTTCCTTTTATCGAGAATTTTGGTGTTCCCTTGATGACCACTTTCAATTTTCCTGGATTCACCCTTGGGATATCGGTTTGGATTTTTCCACTCTGACTGTCCTAAATTCTCCTGCTACTTCTCAAGAAAGCACCTTATATCAAGGGCATCAAAATAATGTCTCCCCTTCACTAATAGTATCATATCCTCCTTCTTCTACCTCATGCGGTGAAAGTTATGATACTAGCAACCTATAGTCTAAAAGAAATAAAAGGAGGAAAAATAGAAAGAAGACACTAAAGAAAGGGGATAGTCACTCAACCTATGTAGGTCATGCTGGGGGCACCTATGCAACCTCTACAAATCATGTTGGACCTATTCACTCAACATCTACAGGTCATGCTAGGGGCATACACTCAACCTCTGCAAGTTATGCTTTTCTTAACCACCCAACCTCTATAGGTCATGCTGGGGTCACTCACTCAAGATATGCAAGTCATTTTGACCCTAACCACCCAGCCTCTGCAAATCATGATAGGGGTAGTCACCCAACCTCTATAGGTCATGATGGGGGGAAACAGTCAACTAATGCAAGTCATGTTGACACCCTTGAGAAAACCAATTGTTTAAGACACAAACCTAAGTTCTCTTGTAATATTTATGAGGGATATCACCTTACTCATCAATGTAATGCTATTGCGGAGGTACAAATAACATGGTCCAAGTATCAAGGATACCCTGCTCCTGAACAACATTTAGTTTCCCAACAACATTTTCAAACTTTGGTTGATCAAGTGATTGAACCAATGCGATATTTTGTCAATCATACTCTTCCTTTGTAGAGTGACCCTCATCAAGTGTTTGAAACTTTTAATTAATTCATACAACCGAGACGGGGGGTGAATCAGTTGTATACATTTTTTAACAATGTTTCCTTAAAAACAAATTACTTCTTTTCTGCATATTTAAACCAGTTGATTATGTTATAACAATCAATCACATGAAATGGAAAGAGACACAAAATATTCATGGGGAAACCCATAAAGGGAAAAAAATATTCTTCTTATGGATGAAAAATAAGCAGGAAACTTCAGTTACATCATATTTTATCTGAGCAATAACTCATATGAGGCTACTACCTCAACAAACTAACTCTTTGTTTTCATCTCCTACTAAAAGATAACTTATACTATCAGAATACAAGCATCAACTTGTAAAGATATTGTTAGTGTCCCTAGATCCTTCCTTCCTTCTTGTAGAATCAATTAAAAATGTCAATACTCTGCCAATACCAAAACAAAACCTGTTTGTTAATACTCTGTCAAAACTATGCCAATATCAAAACCAAACCTGTATGTTAATACTTTGTCAAAACTTTTCCAATATCAAAACCAAATATGTTAAAACTCTGTCAAAATCAAATTGTCTATGTCAAATGAAATTTGTAATGTTGTCTCAACCATATTCATTTATACAAACTCAGAACTTCAATGCTCATAAATAGTGATATAAATTCTTTACACAAAAATCATACAGACTTTCCATCTTCTTTTCAATATTCAATATAACTACTCTCTTCATTTATTGACCAATCCAAATATATGAGCACATACAGGCATTGTATTTAATTCAATGAACTATTCAATACTTACTTTTCCTCAAACAACATTTCAATTATTCATAAACTGTGAAATTCAACACATACCAAATTTACTTACACAGACAACTCATTGATGTTCTCTGAGACGTTTTCTTCTCTATCTGCATTATTGAAACACTTCCTCCTTCATTGTCATTATTTTCAACATTGAGACATTCTCTACTGTGGCTGCAGCCTTCATTGTTGTTCAATATCAAGACCTTCTTTGTGTTTTCTTTATTCCAATCTCAATACTCTTTATACTCTATAAAAGAGAATTCTAATCTTTTTAATTGTTTTATACTGTGCATACACAACCCTTCTTTGTATTACAATGCATACCCTCAACCAATTAGCTACGGTTATAATCGTGTCAACCACTTCTTTAATCGTTTTGGAGTAAATACAAATTAATTGTTTTGTCAATGTTGAGCAGCGTTAATAAACAATGTTTGGAATCAAATTAAATGATAGCTTTAACACACTCATGCATTCAACGCCGGGTTAATTATTTAATGGTTTAAACTTTGGAAGCAAATGATAGTTCAAGATATAGTTGCGTTGATATTAACATCCTCAGAAACATGCCAGCACCCAATGAAAGAAAACAACATTAATATTTATGACCAAATCAATGTCATATTGCATTAAAAATAGAGTTTATATATGCCAACACCAATTTGGTCAAAACGTTGTCATCGTGTGAAAAAAAATATCAAACAACAACCTCTTCAAACTCTGTTAAACATATTGGAATCCTCCTCAACATTATCGTTTTTCATTTGAATAAAATATCATCGCATGACTTGGAAAAGCTTAGAAAGTGAAGAGCTCCGGCAATGGTGAAGCAACATAAGCTATGGGTGATTGTGACCTCCACCAAGAGGCATAGCACTCACAAGAGTTAGAAATAAAACATAGCTTAAAGAATACAAAACCTTGGTGAATGTATATTAAAGTTTGGTTGTTTTCAAATCAATATAACCATGATCAACATGATCTGCATGTGAGTGCAATCCATAAGCATATGGAAACCCCAGTTCATTAAGTGTGACAAGTTTGACATCAATGACAATAACCATTCACCCTATCCTATGTAACTAGCCAACAAAATCCCCCTTTGGAATATACGAAAAACTTAAACCTGTTCTCCCCCTTTTGTCATCATTGACAAAGGATCAATCATGCTCCCCCTATCAGAAATACCAAGAAAAATTACCTATACAACAGCTGAAGCAACACCAATCCCCCCTATAAAAAAGACATGAACTTGTGCAAGCTATAACCAACGAGAAAAACATATTGTAGATGAGCCAAAAATATGATAACAAATCTGAAAGAAGCACCATGGAAACCTACCATCCTGAGTATAATGAGAGAGAAAAATAATTATAGAGGGAAAGCCCTGAACTTATCCTTGAGACTCTGCATTTTAGTTAAAAGATTAGTAAATATATCAAAATTTGATATTTTGTACCAACATATTCCAACTTAATGGTATTATTTAAAACCTAGTCTCAGAGAAAATGAAATTTAATAGGAATATGTTTCGTTTTGGAATGCATAACTAGATCTTAGGAAATACTAATGGCACTAGTATTGTCACAGAATATAGGAATAGGATCATCATATGAATATGTATGAATACTAACATGCATGCATTCATTTTACAATAGCTTTGTGTCTTCCAAACCACCAGACAAACTACCCCAAATGAGCATGCACAAGAACATACATAATATTTAGGAACACACATGCTCTAGTATTGCATGCACTTTTTAAAAGATGCAAGCGTTATTTTTAATATAGAATAATACATTTCAATAATTTTTCCATAACATCCTACCACAACATCATTTTTTGGTGTTACTTGGCTGGTTGGAAAGGTCATAAAGAGATCTACATGTTTATCTTATTATATTTTTTGTTTCTACATAAATAATTGCTTATTTTCCAAAAATATTATAAAAATGATTGTATAGGCCATGATCTATATTTCAAACCACCGCATAGTCACTATAATAAGTATATTTGGAGTTTGATGGTAATTTTGGTACCCTTGGGATTTTTTTAACATGAGGGATAAGTTTTGCAGACTTTACCATTGTAACAGGAGGAAAATAAGGGAATTATGCTACAAATTAAGCTTTTATGGATTATTGGCCATGAACAAGGATTCAAGGCATCAAATGGGCCCTATAAAGGCCCTATAAAGGGGATATTTGGCATCAAAGTGAAGTATGGTTGCTCCTATAATGTGTTGTATAATAGGGTTGGGTCTTGAGGCCTTAAAAATGGGAATGGGAGGAATTAGGACCTTATGCCCTAGGTGAATTTTTTAGGGAATAGGCACCATAAGCAAGTCCTCAAACCACAAAACATGCACTATATAGGATATCATTATTCTTCAATAGTGGAATATGAGTGTCGATATGAGGGACTGGTTCCAAATATTGGTTGGGAAAGAAATTGAGGGAATTCGGTCCTAAAAAAATGTTATTGAGTGAATAGGCCATAATCAATGCCATGAACCATGACATACAACCTTTCAAGTAGAACTTTGACATGCATGTTAGATATATGAGGAAGAAATCATTTTCACACAATGGAATGTGTCTCAAAGCTTAAATGGTGATCCGAGAAAAAAGCCAACGATCCAATGACTAAAATGCATTCAATGTGAGTGTGAAGATGCCATCTTGCTTGTCCTTTTTACATAATAATGTTGCAAATTCATGATATAATGCTTAATTAATAATTTAAAAGCATAAATAATTTTAATGCAATAATTACGACAATATTAAAATCAAAAGCTGAAAAGCACAAAAAACCAATCTGGATAGCAGAGTTCATCCCCAAAGGGACTACGTCTCTAGGTCCACTTCTCCAATGAGGACCGTTCTTATTAATGTGATAAAAATGTTGTATGCACCAAAATATAATCTCCAAAAAATACAGTTTGGCCTTCAATATTGCCAAAGAAGCTTCACTGATCTTGTTCAAAATCTCTCCAACTGTAAGAAGAATACTAAGCTTCACACAACTTCCAAACCCCCCCCNACAATTATGCCAAATTTTGTTTTACCCATATTCCATATACAAATGTGGTCCTTGGTTGGCTCCTTGGTTGCACGGGTGCTTCACCTTGTTGACAAATATCTTATCACGTTCATTCATAAAGGGGTGTTTTTAAATTGTAAAAATAGGGTCAATATACTATAGGTATTGGGGGGTGGTGGGGGAGGGTGGGGATGTAGGGTATGTGGGGTTATATGTATTTGGAGGTATAAAAAAATGTATATAGTAAAAAGATGGGATATTTAGTAAAAATAGGGTTTTTAAAATTGGAAATATGTATTTGGAGGGGGATCAACATAAGGATTTTGGTAGATATTTATTAATATCTAGTAAAATTAGAGTTTTTCTTTAATATCCCATAAATGAAGAAACTATGGCATAGTTTCATTGAATAAAAACCCTGTGCTTGATTGGCACATTGGAAGATATGGAATTCCTATTCCAAATATTTGAGATAGGTTGTGCCATATGATTAAACTACCATAATGAATTTGTCATAATATGGTGGCTCCCTTTGACCATATATTAATTACCTCCTAGTGTTTAGGATATTGTTACCAAATGTAGTGGCATGTGATATGTATTAACCACCCAATACTTTTCTATATTTGTGGCCTATTGTTTTTTAGCCTCCCTTTTGAACGCGGCATATGATATATTTGTGGAAATTTATTAACCACTTTCCTAAAGTTTAGGAAATGGTTCTCCATTTGGAATAATATAGTATCCCATGGTTTTAGGGATACAATGGTGGATTATATTTAAATTCATTTCTTTTTTAATATTTAACATATTAAAACTTTAAAAATATATACATCTTTTTCATAATTCCATATGCCACGAGATTTTGGAGCCCTTGTTACTTGTTGATTTTTTTATTGGACCACATGTCAATATGTGATTGGTCCATGTGTCAACATTGTGCTTGGATTTATTCAACATCCATCGTCCATATCTTTTCCATCATCGAAAAGACATCGATGATCTCTACACAATGATCACCATCTTCTTTAACATTCGAGACTATTTACCACTTTTTGTCCACTTTTAATTGGTGAATATCCTTTTGGATCACGCCTCCCCATTGGGAAGCTTTTGGACCCAAAAATCCTATTCTTATTCATAAAAAAAAAGTGATGACAATCTATCCCCACTTACCTTGTATCCTTCATCCATCTTGCTCAAGTCATGGTCACCTAGCTCAAAATCATAAACATGAACAGACCCATAAATTGTTGACATACTTAAACATGGATACATCCCTATACAAATATGTGTTTAACATTGCTTCTACCATCCAATTACAACCGAATAGAAACATAATCAATCATAAAACTTAAACTGCATATGTGTAAGAAAATAAACCAATATGAAGCTTACTCTTCTCAGTAGGCTCTAATTTGCTGTCAAAAAATCCTTCATGTTGCAATTCCTCAAGTTGTACCTGTTGTGTGGCATTTATCAACATCTTATTTTTCCCTGTAGAAATGATAGACAAATCATATTTCATATCGTGAATTCTTACGATAAACTCTATCCCATCTTTGAAGAGATGTTACATGTTATTTTCCTTGTAAAACATCGATTTCTTGTCATAATGATATGGGCTTTACAACAAAACCCCACATATATCAAGTGGAGTCATGTACAATAGCACCTCATCCATGAATTTATTAGAAATGACAAAGTGAAGCTTACATTCCTTAAATACATGCAAATGAGCATTCTCATGAACCCATCATGAAGGATAAGGTTTTGGATGTGGTTTAGTCTCCAACCCTAGTTTCTAAACAATGTCTTCAGAGATGATATTAACTTGAGATCCCCTTTCTACAAGTGTATCTATATTAGTATGATGGGAAATTACTCGAATACAAAACAATTTTGTCTTATTCCTTTCATTATCACTCAAATTTAAAAGTAGAATCATATGAACAACTAGAAATATAATTGTTACGTTGAAGAATCATGGCCATTATCTTGGATTTATCTCTTGATTCAAATCCAAGATCCTGAATTGTAGCAATAATCTTCTTTTTACCTTTCTTATGCTTATCCCACTTCGGTTTTAATTATGGGTGTAACTTCCAATAGTGATACTCATCATAGCCTTTCTTTGTATAATGAGAACATGTAGGATTCACATCATCCTCTTTCACAATAGTTTTCCTTTTGAGCTTGCCTTCTTTCAACTGCAAGGATTCCTTCAAAGAAATGCTACGGTCATTTCTTTTACTTACCTCAAGGTGAATAACTTGCACACTAACTTCATCAATGTTAGTTGGATTAAACATAAGTATCTAATGCCTTAAATAATCATTTAACTGAATTCACAAGTATAATCTTGCACCCCCTATCCTTTATTTTTCCTTAATTTTTTCCAATCCATAATGGATTGTTGTATGTATCCTAAACGATAGAATTGTTTCTTCAATGCAGATACAAATTCAAACCAAGATGAGATTATTTTACCTTATGTAAGGAGATCTTGTTGAACCCTACTCTCCCAGGAAATTAAAGTGTGCTTCCCAAACAGAGAGTAGAGATTTGAACCTTTGTAGAATCATCCACAATTTGTTGAACCCTATAGAAAACCTAAATTTATTTGACCCAATTAACATGTTTTTTTACGTTCAACTCTCCATTATAAATAGGCAAATAAATTTGACATCAAGCTTCAATAATGGCTTCTTAAAATAATCTTTCTGATGAAAACTAGAATGATGAGAAGATGAGGAAGAAGAAGATATTGAAATCAAAGATGGAGATGAAGGTTTAGAAGGGTCTCCTCCATTCCTAGTTCACATAATAATCATTCTCTATTTATGTTTCCTTCTTCTTTTCAATCTTTAATAGTCACTCTTAATAATATGCGAATAGTATTTCTTCCTTGTATTCCATATGGTAGAATTCCTTTTGAAATCCTTCTCGTTCTTTGCACAAAGGTATTCATCTTCCATTTTCTTTCTTTGATGTGCATGTCTAATATTTGGGTTGAAAGGATTGATTTTTACTTCACCTACTTTAAGCTTGGACCTAATAAGCATCCACACTCACAATGCAGTCAAAACCGCTCTGATACCAACTTAATATGGGAAACGACCCAAGTATTCAATGAATAAAGTGAATTTCAATGTGAGTGTGAAGATGTCATTATTACATGATAATGTTGCAAATTAATAAAATTATGCTTAATTAATGATTTCAAATCATACATAAGTATAATGCAACAATTATGGAAATATTAAAATCCAAGCATGAAAAACATGACAAACCAATCTTGATAATAGAGTTCATCCCCAAAGGGACTACATCTTCGAGTCTGCTTCTCCAATTAGGACCAGTATTATTATATGATCAAAATGGTGGATGCATAAAAATACAATCTCTAACAAGTACAATTTGGCCTTGGAAATATTGCCAAAGAAGCTTCCCTAATCTTCTTCAAAATCTCTCCCACTCTAAGAAGAATACTAAGATTCACACAACTTCCAAGAATTCCCCCCAATAATTCGCCTCCCAAAATACCTCCATACAAAATCAAGAAGCATAAAATATTGGCACCAAAAATTGTTTTACAATGATGGAACATAGAAATTTATATAAGAGAGTCTATGGTTAAAAATATACCAAATTTATTTTACCCATATTCCATATACGGGTATGGAACTTGGTTGGGACATTTGAAAAAATGGAATTAGTTTTAACATCCAGCTTAAATAAGTTCTTATTCCAAATATTGAGACATGTCATGTCGTATGGTTGAACTACCATAACAAATTTTTCATAATATTGTGGCTCCCTTTGACCATATATTTATTACCTCATAAGGTTTAGGATATGGTTACCAAATGACAAGGCATGTGATAGGTAAAGTATTAACCCCCAAGAATCTGGTATATTCGTGTCCTATTGTTTTTTTCCCTCCCTTTTGAATGTGTTTTATAGAAAAAAATGGCACTTCCCTGTCCCTGATGACATTTACATGTTTTGTCGCATGATGACACTTCATGAAAACTACTGTCAGTCACCCAAATTACACTTGGGTATGGAAGGTCCATATCTATACTTCTGTAGCTACGTTTAATCTCTTTTCTAGACCATTGGAAATGTAACAGACTAAGGAACAACTTTCTAGAACAAACCAACTCCTGAAAGCTATTGGAAATACCCTAAAAATGCCTTTTGTGACCCATACATGAGTTGTCATTGTAAAACTTACGTTTTTTCACTTTGCATATGTGAGTGGTCAGTGTTGTACGTGTGTATACCCTCTAAAATGATAAAAAATATATAATTATCAAATTTTGTGTGGGTTGGGTGGTTTTGGAACTGCTTCCTCAGTTGTAACTTCCCTATCCTCGACCCTAACTCTTCATATTGTTATATGAGAGAGGGAGAGGGGACCATGAAAGGGGAATTAGCCTTTGATCTTGTTATGATGGAAGAATTTGGACTCTCATCCCCCCTCACCCTATTGCCTAGTTGTGGTCTACCCTTGATGTAGAAATTGGAGGTTGGGATCTTGGAGAAAGAAGTAGGAGATCCAGATCGAAGGTTTCAGTCGGTGCCTTACATGAGGAGAAGGTATATCTTGTACTTCGTCCATTGATTAATAAAAAATTGATGTTATTCCCTTTCCAAATAATTGTATAATGGATGTTGAATCTTATTTTCTTATCACATGTTAATTAGGGTTTCATATTATCTTGATTTTCTTTGCTTTATATGTGGTCAAATTGGTTTGAGGAAGGCTTGAAGTTGTTTTGCAGGTATTTGGTTGGAGAGAAAGAAGAGGGATAAAAGGGAAATATTGGATCAACCTTCAATGCATAATTTATGTACCCTCCTAACCCTTTAAATATTGTTTAAATCCATACTTGCGGAGCATTATATATCAGTTTGTATACACCTAGTATATTGGTGGTGTCAACCCTAGCAATAGGATCAATTTCTTAACAACAGAACTGACGAATCCACTAGGGACTCCGTATCTATTTGGGGTCTCCTTTTCTAGTTTTTCCAGTTTAATTGAAGGTAGGAGTCTTTCTTTTAGGTTATGAACCACCCTCAAGCCATTCTAGATAGCCTCCCTACTATTTTAAGGTTTGTTTCGACCTTTTTGGGCCTTCCACCACCCATACGCGATTGTTTCACTTAATAGTAGTGTATTCCTAATCCATATGCAGGTTCATAGTGGCATACCTATGTACCATATGTGCCTTACCCCATAATTCACCTGCATATTCCATTTTTTTCAGTGTTTTTTCACATTTTTGGCTTGTTTAGGGAAGGATTGTTATAGTTTGTGGGGTTCTCCCGGGTCCCTTTTTTGTGTAAGACCACTAGGAAGTGGTGTCTCCCCTTGAGTGTGATATTAACCTGATTTGTAAGAATTTTTGAAGCCTTTGGGATTGTTTCTTGCTCTGTACCCCCCTCCTTCCTTGGATTGACCTTGTTGTGCAAGGTGTTAATCAGGCTCTGTTAGCAGTTATAGACTGAACTTAGGATCCTTCTGATCCTTGTATTCTTCATTCTTGTTGATTAAAATTCTTTATGCCAAGATCATTGGCTTGTTCCCTTATGCAAGTCTCCCTCCCAAGAGAGGCCTAGTTAGACTTTAGGGAAGCTTAGGGTCTGTTCTGTGGACATAGAGAAGAAGTCATTGTGCTTTGTTTTACATCATCTGCATCCACTTGTTTGTAGGTTTTTTTTATTTGTCATTTAAAAATAAAAATTAAATTATAACAAGTCTTTTCTTTATATGCATTTAGGCTAGGGTTTAGGATTAGGTGCATTTCATATCTCTGTCTTTTGGAAATACAAAAAGAGATCTTCCTTCTGTGGCCTCCATTTTTGGTTTTGAAAAGAAAAGAGAAGTCAAAGTTTTGCATTTTGAACCTCTTTCATATTTAGTCATGTTGTTTCTGCTTTCAAGTCAAATCATCATTAGTTTCATTACCGCTACATTTGAGTAATCAACAACCCTTAAAAATAACATTAATATTTAAAACATATTAGTAATATTTTCTTTCTAGGGACAACACACTCTAGTCTAGGCCAGTGTTTTGGGTTAGGGTTATCTTTAAACTACCTAATACTTTAAACAAAAATATATTGGCCTTTCATTTAGGAAACCAATTTCACAAAGAATTGAAATGGACATCTCCTCTCACATAGGAGTCATGCACGAGGTCATGCGAGATTGAGTTGTGGAGATACCCCTCCAATACTGAATCGAGCATACACCGGGGATCCTGTGCATCTAGGGATTCAATTAGTACCTCCTTCTGGTCCCATGTGGTGCCTATGGACTAGATACCCTTCCCATGTGCATCAGTCAGATTGACGACTATTTTGACCGACCTTTTTGTGATTTTGGTAGCCTTAGTATCTTAACCTCTAGGACTGTACACAGGTGATGGTGGAAGGCTATTTCCATTTTACCCAGGGAAGATGTGGGAGGAAACACTATACAACTCTTTGGAAAGGCAGTTGGAGATTCAAATTCATGCCTTGAAGTGATGATATTGTATACCATGGGTAATTGTCGTTCTCCCTTCATTGGTTAGCCCTGGGCCCTCATCATCCCAGGCTCTCCTTTCGAAGGTATCCTTGTGTTCCTGGTCTCGATACTTAGGATTTTATTCTAGCGGTGTGATATATGTGTTTTTTGTTTCCAATCAACCTCATAATTTTCATTCTTATTGAGTCAGAAACTATGGCTAGTACCCCTATGGACACCAACCAAGAGACCCACATGCAAGGGGATTCTTGTGCTTTTCCTTTTATCAAGAATGTTGGTGTTCCTTTGATGACTACTTTGAATTTGCATGGATTCACCCTTGGGATACTGGTTTGGATTTTTTCCACTCTAACTGTCCTAAATGCTCCCGTTGCTTCTCAAGCAAGCACCTTATATCAAGGGAATCAAAAAAATGTCTCCCCTTCACCAATAGTATCATATCCTCCTCCTTCTACCTCATGCGGTGAAAGTTATGATACTAGCAACCTGCAATCTAAAAGGAATAAAATGAGGAAGAATATGAAGAAGACACTAAAGAAAGGGGATAGTCACCCAACCTATGTAGGTCATGCTAGGGGAACCTATCCAACCTCTACAAATCATGTTGGACTTATTAAACCAGCATCTACAGGTCATGCTAGAGGCATACACTCAACCTATGCAAGTTATGTTTTTCTTAACCACCTAGCCACTATAGGTCATGCTGGGGCCACTCACTCAACCTATGAAATTCATGTTGACCCTAACCACCTAGCCTCTGCAGGTCATGATGGGGGTAGTCACCCAACCTTTGCAAGTCATTATGGGGGGAAACAATCAACCAATGCAAGTCATGTTGACACCCTTGAGAAAACCAACTATTTAAGACACAAACCTAAGTTCTCTTGTAATATTTTTGAGGGATATCACCTTACTCATCAATGCAATGCTATTGCATAGGTACAAATAATATGGTTTGGGTCTCAAGGATACCCTTCTCTTGAACAACCTGTAGTTTCCCAACAACATTTTCAAACTTTGGTTGATCAAGGGATTGAACTAATGCGATATTTGGTAAATCCTACTCTTCCTTCAGAGAGTGACCCTCATCAAGTGTTTGAATATGTTAATCAATTCATACAACTGATAGGGGGAGGGGGGGGGTGAATGAGTTGTATACAATTTTTAACAATGCTTCCTTATAAACAAATTACTTCTTTTTTGCAAATTTAAACCAATTGATTATTTTATAACAATCAATCACATGAAATGGAAAGAGACACAAAATATTCATGAGGAAACCCATAAAGGGAAAAACCTCTTCTTCTTATGGATGAAAAATAAGCATGAAACTTCAGTTACATCATATTTTATCTGAGCAATAACTCAGATGAGGCTACTACCTCAGCAAACTACCTATTTTTTTTCATCTCCTACTAAAAGATAGCTTCTACTAATAGAATACAAGCATCAACTTGTAAATAGATTGTTAGTATCCCTAGCTCCTCCCTTCGTCCCTGTAGAATCAATTAAAACTGTCAATACTCTGCCAATACCAAAACCAAACCTATCTGTTAATACTCTGTCAAAACTATGCCAATATCAAAACCAAACCTGTATGTTAATACTCTGTCAAAACTATGCCAATATCAAAACCAAACCTGTATGTTAATACTCTGTCAAAACTTTGCCAATATCAAAACCAAATCTGTTAAAGCAAATATGTTAGAACTCTATCAAAATCAAATTGTCTATGTAAAATGAACTTTGTAATGTTGTCTCAACCATATTCATTTATAAAAACATAGAACTTCAATGCTCATAATTACTGATATAACTTCTTTACATGACAGATCATACAAAATTTCCATCTTATTTTCAATATTCAATATGACTACTCTCTTCAGTTATTGACCAATCCAAAATATATGAGCACATACAGGCATTTTATTTAATTCAATGAACTATTCAATACTTACTCTACCTCAAACAACATTTTGAACTTATTCATAAAGTGTGAAATTCAACACATACCAAATTTACTTACACAGCCAACTCATTGCTATTCTTTGAGATGTTTTCTTCTCTGTCTACATTATTGAAACACTTCTTCCTTTGTTGCCATTCTTTTCAACACTGATACATTCTCTTCTCTATCTGCAGCCTTCATTGTTGTTCAATAGCAAGACCTTCTTTGTGTTTTCTTTATTCCAATCTCAATACTCTTTATACTCTATTAAAGAGTATTCTAATATTTTTAATTATTTTATATTGTTCATACACAACCCTTCTTTATATTACAATGCATAACCTCAACTAGTTAGCTACAGTTATAACTGTGTCAACCACTTCTTTAATCATTTCGAAGTAAATACAAAATAAATGTTTTGTCAACCTTGAGCAGCGTTAATAAACAATGTTTGGAATCAAATTAAATGATAGCTTTAACACACTCATGCATTTAGCGTTGGATTAATTATTTAATGGTTTAAACTTTGGAATCAAATTATGGTTCAAGATATAACTGCGTTGATATTAACAGCCTCAGAAACATGCCGACACCCAATGAAAGAAAACAACATTGATAAATATGACCAAATCAATGTCATATTTCATTAAAAATAGAGTTTATATATGCTAGCACTATTTTGGTCAAAAATTTGGCGTCATGTGAAAAACAATATCAAACAACAAACTCTTCAAACTCTGTTAAACATATTGGAATCCTCCTTAGCTTTGGATTTTTTCATTTGAATAAAAGGTCATCACATGACTTGCAAAATCTTAGCAAGTGAAGAGCTCCGACAATGGTGAAGAAAGATAAGCTATGGGTCATCGTGACCTTCACCAACGATTGAGCCATAGCACTCACAAGAGTTAGAAATAAAACATTGCTTAAAGAATACAAAACCTTGGTGAATGTATATTAAAGTTTGGCTATTTTCAAATCAATAGAACCATGATCATCATGATCTGTATGTGAGTGCAATCCATAAGCATATGGAAACCCCAGTCCATTAAGTGTGACAAGTTTGACATCAATGACAATAACCATTCACCCTATCCTATGTAACTGGCCAACAAAATCCCCCTTTGGCATATATGGAAAACTTAAACCTGTTCTCCCCCTTTTGTCATTGTTGACAAAGGATCAATCATGCTCCCCCTGTTAGAAATACCAAGAAAAATTACTTGTACAACAGCTGAAGAAACACCAACTCCCCCTATAAAAAATACATGAACCTGTACAAGCTGTAACCAATGAGAAAAACGTATTGTACATGAGCCAAAAATATGATAACAGAGCTAGAAGAATCACCATGGAAACCTACCATCCTGAGTATAAGGAGAGAGAAAAATAATTATAGAGAGAAAACCCCCAACTTATCCCCGAGACTCTCAAATTGAATTTTAGGTAAAGGCTTAGTAAATATATCAGCAATTTGATATTTTGTACCAACATATTCCAACTTAATGGTATTATTTAAAACTTGCTCTTGGAGAAAAATGAAATTTAATCAAAATATGTTTGTTTTGGAATGGATAAATAGATATTTGGAAATACTAATGGCACTAGTATTGGCACAGAAGATAGGAATAGGATCATCATAATGAATATGTATGTATGCTAAAATCTGTTTCATCCATAGAATTTGAGTGCAACAATTTGCAGCTGCAATGTATTCTTCTTCAGCAGTAGAAAGGGAAACTATTGATTGTTTCTTGCTAGCCCAACTCACTAGACATCCTCCAAGATAGATTGTTGCTCCACTAGTACTCTTCCTGTCATCAACACAACCTTCCCAATCAGCATCAATCAAAGCATACAAATCAAGATGATTATCTTGAGGATACCATAAACGATACTATGTTGTGCCCTTAATATATCTGAGAATTTTCTTGACTACAAGTAAATGAGAAGCTTTGGGAGAGGCCTAAAACCTAGCATCTTGACAAACTGCATGCATAACATCGGGTGTTGTAGCTGTAACACATAAAATATTGCCAATCATATATCTATATATTTTCTACTCAACATTTTTAGAATCATCAGTTTGACTTAATTTACATCCATCAACCATGGGAGTGCCAAATGGTTTACTATCATGCATTTGAAAATTCTTGAGTATTTCATTGATATATTTAGTTTGAGAAATGGAAATGCCTTTATGAGATTGAGTGATTTGAATACCTAAGAAAAATTTCATTTCACCAAGCATGGACATTTCAAACTCATTTTGCATATTGTATGCAAACTTTTGGCTAAGTTGGTCATTATCACTGCCAAAAATGATATCATCTACATAAATATCAACAATCATCCAAGCTGCCATATTCTTCCTTAATATAAAGATTATTGTTAGTTTTACCTTTTCTGGGCTATCTCTCCTCCCTAGGGCGCATCTTTCTGTTGAAGCAGAATTTGATTCTGATCATTTTCAGTTTTTGACCCGACACTACTGCGGAAAATTAGGGCTTTCCACAGAAGTGGAATTTTTGAGTGATCCCATGCATGGATTGATCTCCTCCTCAAAATCAGACTTTAGAGATCAAGATCAAAGCATTTGGTTGGATAGAACTACGGAAAAGCCAAACCATAATCTGCTCCTGAACCGACACTACAGAAACTTATCTCCAAATCCAGATCCGACATCTTGACCTGGTAAGATCTAAATCTTTTGTATTTCCATTTGAGGTTCTCAATTAAGATGTCTCATCATACCAAGCTTGATGAAAAGCTTGAGGGAGCTGATAACTTTTGATCCTGGAAGTATAGGATCTCCCTGGTCCTGGAAGAAAATGAGTTGGACTCCTATATCAATGAGGAGGTTCCAGTTCTAGAGGGAGATGAGGCTAAGGCCTTACACAAGAAGAAGTTGGTTATGGATAAGAGGATTATTTCTTATTCAATCAAGGATCATCTCATACCACAGGTTTCCTCCCTAAAGATAGCTAAAGCTATGTTTGATGCCCTAACCAAACTATTTGAAGGGAAGAACATAAACAGGAAGATGACTCTGAGAAACCAACTGAAGAATGTAAAGATCCAGAATGCAGAGACCATCCAGTATTACTTTACAAGGGTATCTCAGATCAAGGAACAGCTAGAAGCAGTAGATGAAGAAGTGGAAAATGTAGAGATTGTGATGACCACCTTGAATGGTCTACCTAGGGCATGGGGATCTTTAATTCAAGGGATCTGTGCTAGAAAGAAGCTAGTGAAGTTCAGCAGACTATGGGAAGAATTCTCTCAAGAAGAAGCTCAGATAGCAGCTCAAGAAGAAAATATGGGAAGTGAAGATCAATATCTCACAGCCCACACCAAGAAAACCAGAAGGGACCATCAACACTCCAAAGGTAAGATTTCACACTCTAGAAGAGATCTGTCTACTATTAGATGTTACACATGTGATAAGAAAGGTCACATATCCAAATACTGCCCTAACAAAGGGAACTCAAAGAAGAAAAAGGGAAACAAGAGAAGACATCATGCTCATGCTGCAGAGGATGATGAACCTTCCACAAAGAGAATTAGACAAGAAAGTGATGATTCTTCAAGTGATGAAGAATATGTGCTGATCTCCGCTCTCATGGGAACTATCTCACATGGAAGCAATGATTGGATTATAGACATTGGTGCTTCCAAACATATGACGGGATTCAAAGAATCATTTGTGAAACTATCTGAACATGAGTCACCTCACAAGGTGAAACTTGGGGATGACTACCAGTATCCAATAAAAGGTAGTGGTGAACCCTCCTATAAGCTAGACTGTGGAAAGTATATGAAGATGAAAAATGTATTGTTTGTACCAGGACTAAAGAAGAACCTCCTCTCCATATCTGCATTGGATGCAAAAGGAATGAGGGTTGCTTTTGTAGATGACCAAGTTCTTATGTGGCCAAAGGGAAAGACTTTTGATGATGCAATAGTGATTGGGGAAAAAGAAGGAGGTCTATACAAATTGAAGGGCCAACCAGAACAAGCATTGGTTCATGACTTAGTAGAACCAAATGAACTTTGGCATAGAAGGCTTGCACATGTGAATTACAGGGAACTACCACTTGCAAGCAAAGCTGTTGAAGGTCTTCTAGAAATGCAGACAAAACATGATGGTGTTTGTAAAGGATGTTCAAAAGGAAAGAACACAAAGAATACATTTCCAAGTAGCGAGAGCAAGGAAAAAGGAATCTTGGAAATCATCCACTCCGATGTATGCGGTCCAATGTCATCCAGTTCATTAAGTAGGTATGTATACTATGTTTCTTTTATTGATGATTTTTCTAGGAAGACATGGATATAATTTATGAAGAACAAAGATGAAGTATTCAGCAAGTTTAAGAAATTCAAAGCCTTGATCGAGAACCACACAAAAAATAAGATCAATATTTTTCGATCAGATAATGGTGGAGAATTCACTTCGAATGAATTCAAAGACTTATGCAAAGATTCAGGGATTAAGAGGCAGTTAACCAATCCATATAATCCACAATAGAATGGAGTTGCAGAAAGGAAGAATAGAAAGATCATGGAAGTTGCAAGGTCCATGCTTCATGATCAAGATCTTCCCATGCATCTATGGGCAGAAGTTGCAAGAACAATGGTGTATGTATAGAACCCTACTCCACATAGAGTACTCGAGAATAAGACACCCGAAGAAGTCTTTTCTGACAAGAAACCAGAAGTTAGCCATCTCAGAATATTCGACTGTCTAGTGTACATACATATTCTGAAAGAAAAGAGGAAAAAGTTAGAATCTTTAGGAAGGAAGGGTATATTTGTGGGATACTTTGAAAGCTCGAAAGCTTACAGAATATACTTCCTAGGATTCAAGAAGATCGACATCAGCAGGGATGTGACATTTGACAAAGACTAAGCTTACAACAAATCCAGAAAGAGACCTACCGAAGAACCTGAAGAAACAGAAGCACCCAGAATTCATGACACAACCATTAACAAAGAATATAAAGAAGAAGATTGAGAAATAGAAGAACCTCAAGAACCTGTAGATCCACCTCAGGAGAAGAATCCTCACAAGAGGAAACCTGCTTGGGTATGAGAAGTTATCCAAGGTGTAGAAAGATATGGGGCTCCAAAAGAATCACACAGAGAAAGGAAAAGAACCAGGTCTTGTTCCAGTTATGTAGCCTTATTATGTGATTTCATTGATAAAGAACCTTCCAACTATGAAGAAGCAACAGAAAATAAAGAATGGAAGGATGCTATGATCGAAGAGTACCAATCGATCATGAAGAATGATGTTTGGGATGTTGTCCCAAGACGTGAGAGAAAGTTTGTAGTGACTTCCAAATGTATCTACAAGATCAAGCATGTTGCAGATGGAAACATAGAAAAATATAAAGGAAGATTCATGGCTCGTGGCTTCTCCCAGAAAGAAGGAATATATTATGAAGAAACTTTTGCACCTGTAGCCAGATACACTTCCATCAGATCAGTACTTGCTCTTGCTGTAGTGATGAAATGGAAGATACACTAGATGGATGTCAAGACTGCTTTCTTGAATGGTGTAGTGGAAGAGGAAGTGTATGTGGAGCAGCCACTTGGTTTTGAGACACATGATATGGATTCTCATGTGTGTAGATTGAATAAAGCCTTGTACGGTTTGAAATAGGTACCCAGGACATGGTACCGCATAATTGACATCTTTCTTGTTGGTTGTGGAGCCTAATCTTCTAGATCCAGAGATATTATTCAGTCGTGATTGTAACCTAAGAGTACTGTACACTCATTCCCCCTGCCTTGTGGTTTGGGGTAGTGCCCCGAAAAAGGGAGTTTTGGGGCGGAGCCCCCGAGAATTTTTTTTGGGATGTGTGTTGGCCAATAGTATTGTGGACCCATGGTATTGGGTTAACCCTAGAATTTTCCCATTGTATTTCCCATATAAAAGAAAGCATTGTAAAACGACTGAGTATGGTATTATATTGTATTGGAAGAGAGACTGTGAGAGTGTGAAGAGGAAGTGCAGTGGTTTTGATGCAGGGTGTATCCCTTCACCTTTCTAGACTATAATAAAAGGACTAGCAATTTATTTGTGGACGTAGCCCATCGTTTGGGTGAACCATGTTATATCTGTGTCTCTCTGTAATGTTTTAATGTGTTTTTCATCTTGTTTATTGATTTAACTGTATATCTCTTATTGCTCTGTGGTCCTGTTCTCTAACAATTGGTATTAGAGACAAAAGGTCTATTTGGTTGGTAAACTTGCAGGAAAGAAGGGTTCCTGGTTCGAGTGGGAGCAATGGTGGAACAAGGAAAGTTTAGGGTTGAAAAATTCAATGGCCAAAACTATCAGTTATGGAAGATGCAAATGGAGGACTATCTGTACCTACCGTTGGGTGGAAAATAAAAACAACCGGCAGCTATGAAGGATGAAGAATGGGAGGTTCTTGACAGAAAGGCATTGGGAACAATACGTCTGTGCCTAGCTTCGTCGGTGGCCTTCAATATTTTGAAAGAAAAAACAACAGAGGGTGTGATGAGTACATTGAGTAAGCTCTATGAAAAACCCTTGGATTCTAACAAGGTATTTTTAATGAAGTGTTTACTTAATATGAAGATGTCGGAAGGTGGATCTGTTGCTGACCATTTAAATGAGTTTAATACACTTACCAGTCAGTTAAGTTCTGTAAAAATGAACTTTGATGATGAGGTTAGGGCTCTTCTAATCTTGTGCTCATTGCCAAAAAGCTGGAATAGCTTGGTCATGGCTGTAAGTAACTCTGTCCCTAGTTCAAACACTCTTAAGTTTGATGATGTTGTTGGTGTTATTCTTAGCGAGGAAATACAAAGAAAAAGCACAGGTGAGACATCAGGTAATGTGTTGACCATGGAGAGCAGAGGGAGACAAAACAAGAGAGGAAGGAGCCCAGGAAATCCTGGCAAGTCTAAAAAGGGTAGATCTAAGTCTAGATTTGGAAAAATAGAGTGTTGGAATTGTGGTAAGAAAGGACATCTAAACAAAGACTGCAGAGCTCCAAAGAAGAAAGGAGATAGACAACAAGAGACTACTGAGGAGGCGAATGTAGCAGGTGATGTGTTACAAGATGCTTTGATTCTTGCATTAGATAATACTAGTGATTACTGGGTAGTATATTCAAGGGCTTCATGTCATGCTACACCCCATAGGAAATTATTTCATGATTATGTTCAAGGTGATTTTGGGCATGTGCTATTGGGGGATGATGAACCATGTAAAATTGTTGGAAAGGGTAAGGTACGGATTAATTTAAATAATGGAAATGACTGGCTGCTAAAGGATGTAATGCACATTCCTACTATGGAAAGAAATCTAATCTCAACAGGGAAGTTGGGAGATAGTGGTTGTTTGTCTACGTTTGGAGAAACGTGGTGGAATATCACTAAAGGATCACTGGTAATAGAAAAAGGAGATAGGGTAGGTACATTATATTTATGTCCTCATAATACTGATTATTCTATCTCTTTAGCTTCCACAAAAACAGGTGTGGCGCTGTGGCATCATAGGATTGGCGACATGAGTGAGAAGGGGATGCAGATTCTCCACTCAAGGAAGCTGCTTCCTGATCTGAAGCAGGCAAGTTTGGAATTCTGTGAGAACTATGTTTATGGAAAATAGAAGAGAGTAAGATTTCTCAGGGTTGTGAAACAAAAGAAGAGTGAAAAGTTAGAGCTTGTCCATATAGATGTATGGGGATCAATTCAGGTACAATCTCTTGGTGGATCTCATTATTATGTTACTTTTATTGATGATGCAACTAGAAAAACTTGGGTTTATTGCATTAGACAGAAATCTAATGTGTTTGATACTTTTAAGAAGTGGAAAGCTTTGGATGAGAATGAGACAGGAAAAAGGTTGAAATGTCTCAGATCTAATAATGTAGGGGAGTACTGCAGCAAGGAGTTTCACAGTTACTGTTCACACAATGGGATTCGTAGAGAGAAGACAGTCCTTGGAACACCCCAAGAAAATGGTGTGTCAGAAAGGATGAATAGAATGATCATGGAGCATGTAAGGTGTATGAGATTGCATGCAGGATTTCCCTTACAGTTTTGGGCTGATGCTATAAACACTGCTGTTTGTTTAATAAACATAGGGCCTTTAAGTGCTTTGGATGGTGGCATTCCAGAGGAGGCATGGATAGGTAAACAGGTAAAATACTCATTTTTGAGAACTTTTGGTTGTGAAGAAATTGTCCATATTGATAAAGATGATAGAACAAAGATTGAGGATAAATCCAAGAAATGTACCTTTATTGGATACGGGGTTGATGATTTTGGTTTTCGCTTATGGGATCTTAAAAATGGAAAAATAATTAGGAGTAGAGATGTAGTATTCAATGAAAAGGTCATGTACAAAGATCAGTTGCAGGGAAAGAAAGAAGAAAAGGAAAACATAGAGTACACAGTGCTTGATGAAATCAAAGAAAATGAAGTTCCAAAAGCACCAAAAAATCAAGAGCAGCAGCAGGTACCTGAAACTCCTGCAACTGTAAGAAAGTCTACTAGGTTAAGTAGACCCCTTGAATGATTCTATCCTTCACTGTATTATTTATTGATGACTGATTCTGGTGAACCAGAATGTTTTGAAGAAGCAATGCAGGTAGAAACTAGAAATAAGTGGGAGCAAGGCATGGATGAGGAGATGGACTCATTGATAAGAAACCAGACTTGGGATCTGGTTAAGTTGCCTACAGAAAAAGGGCATTGTAGAATAAATGGGTTTACAGGTTGAAGGAAGGATATGGAGGAAAGAAGTGGTATAAGCCTAGACTTGTTGTAAAGGGGTTTTTCACAAAAGAAAGGTATAGACTTTGATGAAATATTTTCTCCTGTTGTTAAAATGACTTCAATTAGAACTATTTTAAGTTTAGTGGTAGTAGAAGATTTGCATCTTGAATAGTTAGATGTAAAAACGACCTTTCTCCATGGGGATTTGGAGAAAGAGATTTATATGCAGCAGCCATAAGGGTATGAGGTCAAAGGGAAGGAGAATTTGGTTTGCAGGTTGAAGAAGAGCTTGTATGGCCTGAAACAAGTTCCAAGGCAGTGGTATTTGAAATTTGATAAGTTTATGATAGAACAAGGTTATGATAGATGTCATTCTGACTACTGTGTTTATTTGAAGAGGCTATACAACGAAAGATATATAATCTTGTTATTGTATGTGGATGGAATGCTTGTTGCAGGCTCTAACATGCAGGATATAAATGTGCTCAAAAGAAAACTAGCTAAATCATTTGCGATGAAGGATTTGGTTGCTGCAAAGCAAATCCTTGGTATGAGAATAACAAGAGATACGAAAAATCACAAATTGACGTTGTCTCAAGGTGAGTACATAGAAAAGGTGTTGTAGAGGTTTAGAATGCATAATGCAAAACCAGTCAGTACACCTTTAGCTAGCCATTTCAAAATAAGTAAGGATATGTGTCCAGAGACATAGGAAGAGATAGAGTACATGTCCAAGATTCCCTATTCATCAGCGATTGGGAGCTTGATGTATGCCATGGTGTGCCCAAGACTAGATATTGCACATGCAATGGGAGTTGTGAGCAGGTATATGAATAATCCAGGTAAAGAGCATTGGAAAGCAGTACAGTGGATTCTCAGGTATTTGAGAGGTACCACTTCTCATGCATTATGTTTTGGAGGTTCAGACACTGTTCTATAGGGATATGTTGATGCAGAAATGGCTGGTGATAAAGATAATAGGAGGAGCACCACAGGGTATGTGTTTACTGTAGGTGGAACAACAGTAATTTGGATTTCAAAAATGCAACAGGTTGTTGCACTTTCAACAATGGAAGCAGAGTATGTTGCTGCTACAGAGGCTAGTAAGGAGATGATTTGGTTGCAAAGGTTCTTGGAAGAATTAGGTAAGAAGCAGGAGAATAGTAGGCTGTACAGTGACAGGCAGAGTGCCATTCATCTTGCAAAGAACTCAGCCTTTCATTCAAGGACTAAACATATACAACTCAAGTACCACTTCATAATATTTGTTCTAGATGAAGAACTGTTAAAACTAGAAAAGATACACACTAGTCAGAATCTTGCAGACATGTTGACAAAGGGAGTAACTAGAGAGAAACCGAGTTCCTGCTCAGTTTCCGTTGGCCTTCAAGCATGAAGGTGCAAAGAAGAAATTTTCCAATTCCAAGGTCCAGAGCATAGTCCAGCAAGTGCAGTAGCGATGGAGTTGCTGTGATCAGTCTCCAAGTGGGAGATTGTTGGTTGTGGAGCCTAATCTTCCAGATCCAGAGATATTATTCAGTTGTGATTGTAACCCAAGAGTATTGTACACTCATTCCCCTTTCCTTATGGTTTGGGGCAGTGCCCCGAAAAAGGGGGTTTGGGGGTGGAGCCCCCGAGAAATATTTTTGGGATGTGTGTTGGTCAATAGTATTGTGGACCCATGGTATTGGGTTAACCCTAGAATTTTCCCATTTTATTTCCCCTATAAAAGAAAGCATTGTAAAACGACTGAGTATGGTATTGTTTTGTATTGGAAGAGAGATTGTGAGAGCATGAAGAGAAAGTGCAGCGGTTTTACTGTAGGGTGTATCCCTTCATCTTTCTGGATTGTAATAAAAGGACTAGCAATTTCTTTGTGGGCGTAGCCCATCGTTTGGGTGAACCACGTTATATTTGTGTCTCTCTGTAATGTTTTAATGTGTTTTTCATCTTGTTTATTGATTTAACTGTATATCTATTATTGCTCTACAGTCCTGTTTTCTAACATCTCTATCCAGTTTGGCTTTACCAAGAGTAAAGCAGATTCCAACCTTTACTACAAGTTTGAAGATGGCAACCGAGTGATGCTCCTAATGTATGTAGATGATTTGTTTGTAACAGGTATGGATAAGTTGATTGCTGATACGAAGAGAAAGCTTGCTACCGAGTTCGAAATGAAGGACTTGGGTATGATGCATTATTTTCTAGGTATGGAGGTGTGGCAGAATGTGGATGGAATCTTCCTCAGATTAGGGAAGTATGCAGTAGAGATCCTGAAGAGATTTGGTATCAAGGATTGCAAGGCCTTAACCACGCCTATGGAATCGAACCTGAAGCTATTAAGTGATGCTTCATCTAAGTTGGTTGATGCCACGATGTATCATCAGATGATTGGGTCCTTGATGTACCTGACGAATATGAGACCAGATATTTGCTTTGCTGTGAACACCTTGAGCCAGTTCCTGACAGATCCGAGAGATGTTCACTTGATTGATGCAAAGCATATTCTAAGGTACCTTAAGGGTACAGTTGATTATGGGATCATGTATAAGGCTGACCAGAATATTAACCTGGAGGGTTATGTTGATTCATATTGGGCAGGCAGTGCCATCGATAGGAAGAGCACTTCAGGGTGCTGCTTCAATATGGGATCATGTGTGATCTCTTGGTTTAGTAGGAAGCAATCCTGTGTGGCACTGAGTACAACTAAAGCAGAGTATGTCACAACTTGTTCAGCTAGTTATGATGTAGTATGGTTGAGGAAGCTACTATCTGATTTATTTGATCTCCAATTAGATGCTACTTGCATATATTGTGACAACCATATTTGTGTGAAGTTGTCAGAGAACCAGATGTTCCATGACAAGTCAAAGTATATCTAGATCAAGTATCACTATATTAGGGATATGGTGCAAAGAGGAGCAGTGAAGCTCCAGTATGTTGTGACAGACGAATAGATAGCTAATGTGTTGACTAAGCCATTGGCTAGGGTGAAGTTTGAGTACTTTAGGGAGAAGCTTGCTGTTCTCCAGATCGAGATTCCTCCCAAGAGGAAGTGATGAGTCTGTGATGAGCCCTTCTGACATGGTGAGAGGATTGGCTCCTTCCATGGTCAGATTTAAGTGTTGTGCCTTTCTAACATGGTGAGAGGATTGGTTCCTTCCATAATTAGATGTAAGTGTTGTGCCCTTCCGACATGGTGAGAGGATTGGTTCCTTCCATGGTCGGATGTAAGAGATATGACATGGTGAGAGGATTGGTTCCTTTCATTGTCAGATGTATGTGATGATCCCACATCCAGCATGAAAAAGGGATAGCTCTGTGAAGACACATCTAGTATGAAAAAGGACTATCTTTGTGTAGATCCCACATCCAACATGAAAAATGGTTGGCTCTGTGAAGACACATCTAGTATGAAAAAGGACTAGCTTTGTGTAGATCCCACATCTAGTATGAAAAAGGACTAGCTCTGTGAAGACTCATCCAGTATGAAAAAGGACTGGCTCTGTGTAGATCCCACATCTAGTATGAAAAATGACTAGCTCTTTGAAGACTCATCCAGTATGAAAAAGGAATGGCTCTGTGTAGATCCCACATCTAGTATGAAAAAGGAATAGCTCTGTGAAGACTCATCCAGTATGAAAAAGGACTGGATCTATGTAGATCCCACATCTAGTATGAAAAAGGACTAGCTTTGTGAAGACTCATCCAGTATGAAAAATGACTAGCTCTGTGTAGATGCCACATCTAGTATGAAAAAGGACTAGCTCTGTGATGATACATCTAGTATGAAAAAGGACTGGCTATGTAGATGTACATCCAGCATGAAAAAGGACTGTCTTTGTAGAAATTCCTATGACAAGAATAATCAAGAGATAGCACTCGTGATGATGACCCAGTGCTGATCTAGATCGAGTGACGATTATCCAGATCCAGTGATGATGATCCAGCAGTGATGATCCAGATCAAGATGAAGATGACTTGAAGATGAAGATAACTTGAAGATGAAGATTACTTGAAGATGAAGATGAAGATGAATATAAATCATTGATGATCCAGATGATATAGAGAAGAAGACCCATGCTCATAAATTGTGTTGAGAGAATACCTTCCTAGTTAAGAGGGAGTGTTGATGTATTTGTAACTTCGGAATGTATTTACTTGTATATCTTATGTCTTGTACCCCGATGTTTATTCCGAGAAGTGTCTGTAATGTATTTGAGTCATTTCATGCCCCAATGTTCCTATCGAAAGATTCAATAATGTAAACAAGTCATGTCAAGTCATTTTGGGTAACCCTCCTATTGTTCAAGGGTTAAAGTCCCCATAGTTTTGGGGCCCTAGGGTTATTAGACTCTCCTAGAGAAGTCGGCCCTAGTGAGTTATTGTCAAGTCAATAATTAGTATAAATAGAGAGTGAGCCTCTCTATTTATCATACACTCACTCCCACTTAGTTGTAGCACATAGCTAAGGGAGAAGAAGTTGTTGGGGCTAGAAAGAAAGAGGCTACTACTGTCGGGAGATCATCTTACTATTTTGGGGTTTTACTTTTGGTGCTGATTCTGTCTCTGAGGAAGTTGTGGGGTTTTCTCCATTTATGGTTTCCCTGAGGAAAAACATTGTGTTCATTGTCTCTTGTGTTTGATTGATGTACTTGTTATTCTCTCAGTTAAAGATCCTAATATAATGCCATCTCCATAACAGTCCTATTTTTTCTTTCAACAACACCATTTTGTTCAGTTGTTTCAGTAATAGAAAAATCTCTTTTGATACCATTATCATACAAATACTTGTTGAATTCTTTAGAAACAAATTCTCCTCCATTGTCCGATCTTAAACATTTAATTTTCATTTCAATTTCATTTTCAATCAACTCTTTGAAAATTTGAAACAATTGAATGTTTCAGACTTTTTGTTTAATAGAAACATCCAAGTCATTCGAGTAAAATCATCCACAAATAACATAAAATATCTTTCACCATTTAACCCTTTTGTCCTCATACATCCACAAACATCAACATGTATTATTTCCAAAGGTTTTGTTGTAGAGTGTTCTTTTGTTTTAAACTTAACTCTAGTTTGTTTACCATGTTGACATTGTTTGCAAACATAATTGGTAAGATTATTTATGAAAGGTGAATCTATTATTGCTTCGTTTTTGTTTAACTGAATCAGAATTTCAAAGATTATATTCCCAAGCCTTTTATGCCACAACCAATTTTCATGTTCATTTCCAAGATAACAATCCTCCTTTTTCTCATCTAGTATGTAAATGTTGCTTGGTGTTCTTGTAGTTGTTTTAACTAATCGATTTGTTTGAAATCTATGATTCGACAGTTTGTAGAATAAAAAATCATATAATTCCTTGTATCACAAATTTTACTTACACTTAACAAATTATGTTCCATATCCTCAACTAGTAAAATATTTTCCGCCATGATATTTTTGTTATTCAAACACATAGTACCTCTTCCAATTATCCTGGTCTATTTTTCATTTCCAAAAGTAACTGTACCTTCTTTTCCTTCATCCAAAGTAATTTTTTTTTGTTTTCTTCCTGTCAGATGTTTAGAACATCCACTATCCACACACCATTTTACTTTATGACCAACTTGTAAAGCTAGAGTGCAATTTTCAGATTCTATATTATCACTTCTCTTTTTCCAACATCTAGTTTTCAGATTGGTGAAATTGGATTCAACATATTTTTGAAATTTCATTGGACAGTTTCTTGATACATGTACAAAATTATTACACCTATAACATTCAATGCCAAAACTTAAGACATCAAATATGTTATAGGAATTATTCACATTGTTCTGAATTGTTCTATCATTCCTTCTTCCTTAGTCAAATCTAGATTTGTCATGGTTGTTTTATGTGCAATTATGTTTCTTGAAAATGCATTGCAAAAAGAAACTTTATGTCCATACTTATAACAAAAGAAACAATATCCATTAAACTTGTTCTGGTACCTGTCATAACTTCTTCTATTTACTATTGAAGTTTGATTTTCTTTTTACTTTACCGATTCCATCTGATTCCATCTGATTGCTAGTGTTTTTCACATCTGTATCTTCTTTTTCAATACTTGTGCTAGCACTTGCATTAGTAATCTCATATTTATAACCAATTCCAGTTTTTCCATTTGTTGGTCTTTGATTACTGATAATCTGTTCTAAAATATTTGAACTACCATTCATGTTATTTTCTTGTACCTTTTTTCTGACTAAAACAACTTCAAATTTTAGATATTCATTTTCCTTATCCTTTTTGACAAGAAAATTGTTTAGTGCTTCTTCAGTTAATCAACCTCTTCTATTTTGAGCTTTAAATCAATTATCATAATTTGAGTGATTTCTATCAACTTGTTAGATTTCCGTAGCACTTTCAATATTTTCAATTTCTTATTTGAAATGTCTACATTTTGTTCTTACTTTTCTAAGTTCAGTCAATGCACTTACAAGCTTAGCTTCCAAATCAACTTCACCTTCTTCTTCTTCAATAAATTCATCATTTGGATTTTCTACAGCCATAAAGAGTCTTATATTTGAGCTAACATAACTTTCATCTATTTCTGAAGAATCACTATCATCTTTAATAAATATACTTTTCGTTTTATATGAGTTTCTTTTAAAAGACTTCTTATACTTTTTCTTGTCTTCTTTGCTCTTTCTATTTCTTTCTTCTTTACCATAAGAATGCTTATTGTAGGGACATTTGGAGGCAAAATTCCCTATTCTACCACAACCAAAACATTTAAGATGAAGATTACCTTTGTATTTTCCAGTACCATTTTTCATATTTTTGACAAAATTAGTTTCTTCCTTATCTTCTTCTGAATCCTCATGATTGCTAGCTTTTGGTTCAACTTTGTTCTTGTCCTTCTTAGCTTCCTTGAAAGCTACTTATTTCCTAAAAGAATCCTCACCAGAGTTCCTCATATCATATGATGTTAGTATTCCATGTAGTTCATCCATTTCTAAAGTATCAATATCATCTCTCTCTTCCAAAGCATATATTTTTGAATTAAATCTTATAGGTAGAGATCTAAGTACCTTTTGCACAATATAAACATCTTTAACTTTTTCTCCTAGAAATCTCATAGTATTTACTACTTCATCAATACAAAGAAAATACATTGCTATATCTTCCGATTCTTCCATTTTTAAAATTCCAAATTTAGTCCTATATGACTGTAACTTAGCATTCTTCACCTTAGTATATCCTTCATAAACATTTTTCATCTTGTACTGTAATTCTTTTGCTGACTCACAGTGCATAACCTTAACAAATTTTGACCCTGCTAAACCTCTAAGTATTGCATACATAGCTTTGGAATTACTTTCATAAAGTTTCTTACCTGCAAAATTTGTTGGAATGTTTGTTGGAGCACTATATTCATTCAGCACAACTTGCCAACCATCTACTCCTTGAGTCTACAAAAACAATTTCATCCTGATACTCCAAAAAGCATAGTTATGTCCATCATATAGAGGTAATCCATGTTCTATAAATTTAGACTTCTTATCCATCATAAAAGACCACACTTCTAGTGATTAGAACGAGTACTTGAAGTGACCGTATCTGATACCAATTCTTAATCAAGTCAGACAACTAAGGGGGGGAGGTGAATAAGTTGTATACAATTTGTAACAATGCTTCCTTAAAAAAATTATTTCTTTTCTACAAATTTAAACAAATTGACTATTTTATAACAATCAATCACATGAAATGGATAGAGACACAAAATATTCATGAGGAAACCCATAAAGGGAAAAACCTCTTCCTCTTATGGATGTAAAATAAGTAGGAAACATCAGTTACGTCATATTTTATCTGAGAAATGAATTAGATGAGGCTGCTACCTCAGTAAACTACCACTTTGTTTTCAGCTCCTATTGAAAGATAGCTTCTACTATAAGAATATAAGCATCAACTTGTAAAGAGATTGTTAGTCTCTTTAGCTCCTCCCTTCCTCCCTGTAGAATCAATTAAATCCATCAATACTCTGCTGGTGCAGGTGGGTCGATCAAAACCAACCCCAACCAGCACCTCCAATATCTAGTGGCTCCTACACTTAGCAGGACTATCAAATTTATCTTAATAGCCAAATTATACTCCGAAATGTTAGGATTATTAATCCTCCCTTGTCCAATTTGGTCATATCTCTAAATCAGGATTCATGCCTAAATCAGGAGTCCGTCCAGTCTATTTTTAGTCACTAGCACCATTGGGTCCACTTGGCCTAATTAGGGCACATGTTCCAGTTACTAAAGTGTGGGGAACACTAATTGAGGCCTACTACCACTAATTGAACTTGCATGCATCAGTTTAAGATCCTCCTAGATAAATTACTACAATTTAGGAGCCACTGGGAGTACTGACACCAACCTTCAATAGTTGAGTTCAGTTAGTGACTAGTCAAGCTGAGTTAGGAGTCAGTTACATTCAGTTCTAGTCCTCTACATTCAGTTAGCGCTGGGTTTGCATGGATGCATGCAGGAGAGTGTTGGGCAGTAGGGCAGAGCCGGGTTTAATCTTTTCATGTCGCACCAACAAAAGACCCACAGTGTTGGCCCTTTCGGCAACAACCTGCGCGCAGGTTGCAGTCTCACCCGAAACAGCTATGGGGTGCCACAAAATCAGGTTTCTGCAAACAAAGAGGGGAATTACTGTACCTTAGCCTTGAATAACCTTATCTACCAGTAATCACAAAGTTTTACCATTTATTCTCATGTAAGTTCACAGATAGATAGCTAATAGTGACTTGCTTAACCCACTACAGGGAATTCACAGTGAAGCTTATTATTTAGCAGTGATCTATATTATCAAATGTATTCTTATTAATGCATAAAAGATAACAGAAACAGAAGACAAAACAAGAAACCACAACACCAAATATAACGTGGTTCACCCCCAGTGTAGGGGCTACGTCCACCAAACTGCGTTTTATTCAACTTGCTACAAAACTGCAGTTTGATCTGCGCACTCAGCTGCAGATTTCTTCAGTCCTTAAAGCTGCGCACACAGCAGCAGGCCTCTGCGCACACAGCTGTAGATCTTTCCTTAATCCTTCTTACAAAAACCCTCTGCGCACACAGCTGCAGAGGTCGTCCATGCACACAGTTGGGACTTAACCTTCTTTACATAATCAATCTTAACCTTGCCTTAATCTTCCTTACATCATAAAAACCTAACCTATCTTCTTTACATAAGTGCTTATTTATACTGTGCATTTTTACAAAACCATGGTCTTAAACCATGGGCACCCAAAAACCCTAAACCCTCGATTTAAACCATGGGTTTATTACAAAAAAGAGGGTTTTGAATTACCCTGATACCCCTAAGACTATCTTGACCCATAAATCCACTTACCAACAGCCGCGAAGTTACCACAACTAGTAATATTTAGGGATACGCCCCAACAGGCCCCTAAGACTCACTAGTGGCCCCTCCCGGGGCACTCTGCGAGGACTCTGGTGGGCGAATCTTCTGCGCGAGGGCCTGGAAGCGACTGGTGAGATTATGCAGTATCTCATCAGCGACTTTCTCCTTTTCCACCAGTTCCTGTAAAACTGAAGAAGAGTCTGTGTCAGCCTTTTCCTGCGCAAAAGTGTCATAGGTCTTCAGAATCTTGAGCTGGCTCTCCGCAGTATTGGTCAATTCTAATGCTTCATCAACTAGGGGCTGTAACGCATTTTCCAGCATCGTCACCTTCGTCCTGCAAGACTCGATTTCCTGTTGAAGTTCCTTGCCGCGCTTTACTTTAGCCATCTTCTGCATAGGTGGCAGCGTCTTGATTTCTATTCAGACTGCATCTAACTCATCCTGGCGCAACTTGATGGTTTCCTGAATCTTCCCTACATCTGGATGGTCCTCCAGGTTTTCCCATGCTTCTATGTTGTCTTCCATTAGTTTTGTGACATTAGCGACGTTGTCTGATATTTTTGTTGCTGAAGCCTTGATGTCCTGCTGGCGTTGTTCTCGGACCTCTGGTGGAGTCTCAGGAGGAATGCGCAGTTGAAGTTCTGCAATCTGTTGCTGATGTTCTATCTTCATCCTTTCAACCTCGCTGCGGGACTGCTAGGCATAGTCTCTCATCTTAGCAATCTTTTGCTTTGGTTCCTCTATTTCCTGTATGTCGGAGTCAGAAAGACTCCGACATGCCTCGTCCAATGCTTGCATTAGCGTAGTTGTTGTCTGTTCAAGCTCTTTCTTCTGTTGTGCAATCTCTTCTAGGTGTGCTGCGAAGGTTTTGTTTTGCTTGATGGAGTCTTCCAGTTGGACTTGTGACACTTGAGTCCGGGTATGGATCTCCTTTGTAATCGCGAGCTGACGGAGGTGCAACTCTGACATAGGCATCTTTGTATAATTAAGCTCCGTGGTTATATTTGCCTGGGGTCGAGAATCGATGTCAGGCTGTATCAGAGTTGCACTTGATACCTGTCCCTGGGGGTCCCTGGGTGGCCATTGCCTAATATCCTGCTGTGTGGGTGCCATAGTGCTGCTTGTCGCAGTACTAGGTGCTGATTTTGCGGTTAGCTCTTTTAATTCCAATACCCTGTTTGCGATACCTGAGAGGCCGGAAAGATGTAGTTCCACAAATTCTGACCATTTTTTAGTAAGCGCTGTCGTAAACTGTTCGAGAGCATGCTCCAGTGCATCCAGTGTGATAGTGGCTTCTTTCTCGATATCTTTATCCTTCGATGCTTTTACCTTTTTGCGGGGCTGTGGCTTGGTTACCTCAGCTACTTCTGGTGACTTGCGCTTCGTTGGTGGGGTAGGATCTGTTATGGTCTTGACCGACTCCTCATCCTGTTCATCCTGTTCATCCTGCTCATCCTGTCCGCCATCTTCACCCTGGCCGCTGTCATTTATCTGTGAATCACTTAGGTCTTCGCTATCTTCCCATGGGATTTGTTGCTGCGCCTGACTAGTACCTGCGCCAATATTGGTAGCTGGGGGAATCAGAATAGAGGGTTTTTTCCCTAAATCTTTCAGCCATTCGGCCGGCCATTGCTGAACGATCCGCTGGATATCTGGTTCGGTGACTACATATGGTAATTTGAAGCATTGCCGTTGAGGATCTGCACGAGCTTGAATGAAAACATGATGCATGTTAGCACTAAAGTGCGCGACACCCTCGTATTGAGAGAACACTTTGTTGGTAAGTCGAGGTGTTCGCACAATCTCATAGTGAAGACTCATAGCATAGAAGACGAACACAGTGTTCGTCATCTGTTGAGTTTCCTTATCTGAGGATATCCAAAGGGAGGCATACCTTGCTGCCCCTGGCGTGCCGGGGTTTATTTCGACAAACTGGGCTTCAGTGGGTTCTTTCCACCCAACCAATGCAATAAGGATTATAAGCCAGGAATAATGAAAAGGTCTACCTTTTTCTTGCGCATCGCGGGCATCCTCCAAAACTCCTTCGCAAGATATCCGGCCCAATTATAAGTATACCCCTCAGCGTAGTTCATAGCAATCCGGATAATCGGGGCAGGTACTTCAGTTGGCCTGCATTTCCGTATGAGTTTGTAGGCTAAGAGTTCAGCTGCAAACCGAATGGACTGCTCCCGAATTGCGGAAGTATGATACCCCCGTTTCCCTTTTGTCAGGACAAACCGCTCCTTCATAGTTTGCGTGAGCTTCGTATCGTCATGTTTGGACGGAAACTCAGTTCCCGGATCTGGTCCTGCCATGGGTAAACCTGTGATCCTATGGATGAGGGAGGCGTCAATAGGAATTTGCTGGTCCCCTATCCATAAATAGCCGTCATGTACCAGGGATAGTAACTGCTTGGCCACTACAGTCACATGTATGCTGCGTCCAAAATGGGGAATGTTAAATAGCTTGAGTAGGCCAGCTTTGTCCAGGCCCGCAGCCCATGTTTGGACTTCCAGTAGTGTGACCTTATGATCAGGGTACTTGACGCGGTGCAAGTATTCGGCTGGTTCAAACTGTGGGAACTTGCCATGGTCATTGGTGTCATGATCGATGTACTTAAGCCGATCAATCTTCCCTGTCATACTTCCAATTAGCTGTACTCCTGGTGGCAATGAAGGTGTGGCTAATGTAAATTGCTTTGTCCAATGGGGTAACGCAGTTCCTGGGCGAACAGGTGGTAGATATGGTGGCCATGGTGGCGGAATATTCTCCCTTCCCCCGGCCGGGGCCTGTGTGGAACCAGAGGGTTCCATAGGATGAGCCGCTGGTGGTTTCCCTGTTTGCTGCGGCCGGTCTTGGTTGCGCTTGGTGCGAATTTCAGTTCTAGACTTTTTCCTGGCAGACCGTGTCTGCATCGGCCATGGTGGTGCTGGGGGAGTGGCTTCATAGTGAGCTATGGCAGGTGGCCGAATAGAGCAGGTGATCAAACCCTCTTGCTCGAATTCTCTGACCAAGGCGTCAATCTCGCATTCGGTGGTCATGGGTTCACTCAGAAAGCTTGAAGAAATGCAGGATGCGATTTTTCCTAACTTAGGCATCTTCTTATACACGCCATCAATCAAATCAGGGAGGACAGTGCATTGAAGGCACCAAATCTGACAAAAATCTTGTCCATGTGGGGCGCGATTACCGGTACTGGTCTTAGTACAGTCATTTAAAGCACTTAAAATCCCGCCGCCGCCAAATTGGCTGCCTCCCAATGGTCGAATTTTGAGCCTCGCTACATTTTTGGGCTGCGGCAGAATCATGGTCACAGCCTCGGAGCAATAAGCAGCCTCGGCCCAATAGTGCCCTTCGACCCGACCAGGTAGTATCTGCGATAGGACTATTAAATTTGAGGTGCTAGCGTCTTGGCTCTGCCCCTTGAACTTACTTCGCACTTCTTGAGCTTGCCTTATAAATTTGGGGCGCACGAATTTCTGGGAGGTTCCCCGACGGAGCTGAGGCTCTGTATGATCGGCCCCCCATGCTGCTGTAGAGTCTATTGCTATTTCCAGACGCTGGGTGTTTTGTGACTGAGGTACTTGTTCTGACATCGGTGGAATAATTTTTCCAGGGTCTATCATCCCAACCTGTGCTGGCACTTCTTGAGGCTGTGCGCTAATGCATCAAAGAGACTGAGTGATCTGCGCGCACCTATGGCCATGTAGCTCGTACAGTCGTTGCTGCCAATTCTCCATACCATCGTATGAATCAGATATGCAGGAGCTATCACATTGCCAATCCATTACACCATCAGCATTAGGCTCGACATAATCTGCATCCTTGGCTGTGATGTTATAGATGTGGTCTAGAGTATCTTGCTCCCCTTCATCTCTGAGTGGTTCTGTATATCTTTCTCCTTGGGATGGGTCGAGGGGTATAATAACGCGCAGCCATTTCCTTCGAAGGTCATCTGTCGCCTTTTAAGGTTGATGATTGCAGCATTGGCCATGGCCCACTCAATTCCCAACAGGGCTGGGTAAGGGTTGCTGTCATCAATGATATCAATAACTTCAAAGTCTGCTAGAGTACTGACCCCATCGATGTCGATTGGGACACTAAGAAGTCTCCCTAGTGGTACAATCCTTTGCTGGTTAGCTAGTCGCAGCTGTATAGGTGACCAAACCAGGGAAGGCTTTCCCATTTGTCCCCAGGTCTGCTTAAGGAGGACATTGACGTCTGATCCAAGATCCAGGATGACATCAGTCATATCATATTCTCCTATCTGAACGTTCAACCTCATTTCCATTCCCGTTCTTCGGACACGACTAACAGTTTTCTCCTGATCAATTCCTCTCTGAGGGTCTGTGACAGCAAGAACTTTTTGCAGCTCGTTTATAGCGTTCTGATTGCGCAAGAGTTTCATACAGCTCTGCAAGAAAGAGGATAGTGTACTTACTTTATCCGTCAAGGTCCCCTGTGGCTGCGAAGCCTGCTGATGTTGCCACGCAGATATTTCTACAGTGCCATCAACATTATCGCACCGGGCCTCCTAGACTGGTGCGTGGTCCTTCGCGGGGCCAAGGGCTGGGACTTTCTTGGAGGCCTGTTGTGCGCACACCGTGGCAGGTTGCTTGGGTGAGTCTTGAGTATGTGTCGTAGCTCCACTTCGGGTGACCACATTGAGGGCTGGGGCAGGTCTTTGCTCCATGGAAATCAACTGAATACTTGGAGTAGGGCCACGGTTTTTTTCCTGAATCTTTGCGAGGAGATGGGGGCACTATTCAATCACGTGATCCACTGCGTGACAATAATGACATGTCATAGTGGGGTTCCGACAGTCGCGAGCCAAGTGACCAACTTGGTTACAATTGTAACACACAACCTGGACTCTACCTCTGCCGCTCATCCCACCACGGCCGCGACCGCCAAAAGCACCTCTGCCGGAGGTGCCGCCACGGTAACCATAGCCATCATTATTCTGGGCTTCATTGTGGACTCGGTAGGCATCAGAAGTGCGCTCTCGCATAAGGTCATAGCTACGACATTCTTCTTCCTTATGCCCAACGGACTTACAAAACTGGCAGTAGGGGTTTTTGGGAACTTGAACATATCTCTGAAGAAGATGGCAGTGCTCAGGGCGATGCTGGCCAGAGGTGCGGCAAATCTCACAATATATAACACCGGCATTGAACTGGGTGGACGTGCCCGTGTTTTGATAGGTTCTGACCATGGGGCACTGGTCCCTATCGTGACCCTCGGACCAACATTGTGTACACCAGACCTCCTCTCGACTGGTTTTAGCTTTCTTCATGTCACGAAGTTCCAGGGCCATCGCTTCCAGCTGCGCTTGGATTTGAGGAAGACCAGAATCGTCTCCGACGGGAGCGGTCTCTAGCTTCATTGCGATTTCCAGAGCCTCTTGCTGGTTAGAAACCTTCTGTTGCATGAGCGGCATTTTGATATGCGGCAATAACGCAACGATAAACCATTCCTTGTGCTGCGCAGGACTAATAGTGAAGCTCACTTGGTCTAATAAGACTTTGAATCTCTGGTCAAAGTCTCACACGGATTCGCTGCGCCGCTGTTGAATCTCTTTGAGTTCAGTGATGCTCTGTGATTCTGATTTTGGTTTCTTAAATTCCTTAATGATGGCGGCCTTGATTTCATCGAAAGTGGGGTGCTGATTACTGGAGAATTTCATGAATCAGGTCAAAGCAAGGTCACGAAAGGAAGTAATAAGCTTCCCGGTTCTCACATCCAGGTCGGTAATACTCTTCGCGTTCCAGATGGACTCACATAAAAACCAGAACTGTTCTGGATCTTCTGATCCCGTTCCTTTGAAGATGGTCAGCTTAATGTCATGAGCGAGGTGGGCCATGGTGGTTCTGGGAGGGCTGGGAGGGGGGCAGGCCGTTGATGGAGGGGGATTTACAGGGGCAGGTTGACCTCTGGCCGGAATACTTGGACTTGGTTGCCTGTCGCACTGCGACCGAACTTTAGGGTTAACGAAGTGACGCTGGGGGGTAACAGGAGGGTTTCTTTTGGGGTCGGAGTGTGGAGGGTTGACAGGGGGAGATGCAGTGGTCTGTCCTGAAGAGTAGGATTCAAAATTCCTTTTGTACCGTTTCTCACTTCGTGGCAACCCACTTTGCGCTTCGAAAGTAGTCTCACTTGCAAACATATGTTAGTACTACTAAACTAGCAGTCTGACTCAAATAATAAGATACCCTTTTCAACCAATAGTATTTTAATCTTCAAGCTTAAGGAATTTAAAAACTTACCACGGGGCCCTTTGAAGAACTGCCGTTCACCTTTGCTGAAAGAAGTGCTTGTATCAATGGCAGACTCTGTCACGAAGGCCTCCAATGTGCACGTCGTCCAGAAATCGACAGCGCGGGATACCTCGTTGTTCACGTGTTGCACAAGGTTGACCCTTGCGGGGGTCCACACAGGAATTCGTCGAGCTTGAAATTTCGTCCTCCTCTCTGTTAACCTAGACAACCACTGGTGCAACTCTATGTGGAAACGACCAAAGAAAATTTCATAAGTATCACAAAAAACATACCGTTGTAAAAAGTCACTTGCGCTTCGACACGGATTCGTATTCTCTTGCTGCGCGAATTGCAAACAGGTCTCAGCAAACTAATCACTGATGTCCTTCACAGAGGGCCTCCAGAACATAGCCCTTGTGGTACAAGGTAAACCCCTCTTGAGCAGGTACTGATTTCAACCGGAAACGGAACCAATTTGTTGGGCAGTAGGGCAGAACTGGGTTTAATCTTTTCATGTCGCACCAACAAAAGACCCACAGTGTTGGCCCTTTCGGCAACAACCTGCGCGCAGGTTGCAGTCTCACCCGAAACAGCTATGGGGTGCCGCAGAATCAGGTTTCTGCAAGCAAAGAGGGGAATTACTGTACCTTAGCCTTGAATAACCTTATCTACCAGTAATCACAAAGTTTTACCATTTATTCTCATGTAAGTTCGCAGATAGATAGATAATCGTGACTTGCTTAACCCACTACACAGAATTCACAGCGAAGCTTATTATTTAGTAGTGATCTATATTATCAAATGTATTCTTATTAATGCATAAAAGATAACAGAAATAAAAGACAACACAAGAAACCACAACACCAAATCTAACGTGGTTCACCCCCAGTGTAGGGGCTATGTCCACCAAACTGCGTTTTATTCAACTTGCTACAAAACTGCAGTTTGATCTACGCACTCAGCTGCAGATTTCTTCAGTCCTTAAAGCTGCGCACACAGCAGCAGGCCTCTGCGCACACAGCCGCAGATCTTTCCTTAATCCTTCTTACAAAAACCCTCTGCGCACACAGCTGCAGAGGTCGTCCACGCACACAGCTGGGACTTAACCTTCTTTACATAATCAATCTTAACCTTGCCTTAATCTTCCTTACATCATAAAAACCTAACCTATCTTCTTTACATAAGCGCTTATTTATACTGCGCATTTTTACAAAACCATGGTCTTAAACCATGGGCACCCAAAAACCCTAAACCCTGGATTTAAACCATGGGTTTATTACAAAAAAGAGGGTTTTGACTTACCCTGATACCCCTAAGACTATCTTGACCCATAACTCCGCTTACCAACAGCCGCGAAGTTACCACAACTAGTAATCTTTAGGGATACGCCCCAGCAGAGAGGCACATTCCTCACCTACCACAGTCAGTTAGCCTTAGTTAACACTGAATTAGACACTTGAGTTGTGTTTTAGAACTCTGATGAACTTTGATAATGATTTCGACAAGGTCAGTTAACTATTCAGTCCTCCGATAATGATTTAGACAAGGTCTTAGTTACCTATAGTCAAGTAAAGTCTAATCAATTCAAATTTATTCATGTGGATTCGAATTGCATGTGGCTATTTAGCCATTGTATTACATTGTAATTTATCATCTAATTAATTTTTTATTAATGAAAGCATTCATAGTTGCAAGCCATTTTTGCACTGTTTCATTCTTCAATTGCTGAGTAAATTGTGTGATCTATCTTGTGAGTTGTGTGTTTGTCCACATATCTATGTGCTCAATTTAATATGGTATCTGAGCCTCGATGGGAGAGGAACTTCTCCCCCTCATATCTCCTACTGGATCATTTTTTTTGAGCAAAATTGCTCCTTCCTGCACTTCACCAGACGCTGAAGGTTTACCACTTAATATACCAAGTTAAGGAATTGTTGATCAATCTTGCTTGATCAACTATGCTGGGTGTGATGAAAACCTGAAATATGTAGGACTTCTGACCTTAACTTTTCTTTTTGTGTAATTACAGGTACAACTTTGAATGGATTCATCAGTTCCTCTTCTGGCATTCACAAACTATTCAGAATGGAAGATGAAGATGATTGCATCTCTGAAGAGACAAGGTCTCTATGAGTTGTCTATTGGACTTGGTGAAGATTCCTTTGAGAGTGATAATTATTGGCTGAATGAATGTGATGCAGCTCTTGGAACAATGTCATTGGCTCTTTCTCGTAGCTTGTGATACCTCAAAAGATCTATTGAATTCCCAAAGGATCTTTGGAAAAAATTGGACAGAGCCTTTGGAATGATTGATTAGGATCATATTAGCACTTTGGAGAGAAAATATAACACCACAAGCATTCTTGATACAAAAATATTGGCCTCCTCTCTCTTTTCTGAAGTTGTTCAAGATGAAAAAGAAGCAAAGTCCTCCTCCAGTGATTTTTCTTTGAATTCTGTGCAAAATTTGCCAGTAATTGCTTCCGAAAGTGAAGATAAATTTGATTTCCCCCCCTCTAATGTTGCTGATGGTGTGAAAATATGTAATACCTTGGATATTTTGGAATAAATATCAGATTACCAGAGTGATCCATTCGCTCCCCATGATCTAGATATTCTAGCAAATTCCTGCAGGATTGCATGCACCAAATTTCAGAATTTTGAAGAAGAAGAAAACTGTGCATCTACTGTCTCGGTGGACCATACTCTTGGATCTGATATGAAACTTATTGGATCTGATACAAAATTATTTATATCTTATCTGATAATTATTGGTTCAATATTTCAGGTTCATAAACTTTCAGTCATGCTTGTAGCTGCTCTCACCAATTTGGGTGCGAAAAATCAAGTACCACAATTCTTCCTCAAAATTGTTGCTAGGGATTTGGTGTTAATTTCCTCTTATGAGGTTGCTGATATTTTCTTTTGTGATTCATTATCTATTTCTGAAGCTATATCATATTATGGAGCTCAAGCATTCTCTCTCCATATTCCCAAGGATTCTCTACTTTTGGTCACATGCTCATCTCCTCACAGAACTGGTAAAGAGGAATATTTTCTGCATACGCCTGGACACTTGCTAATAAAACATGGGGGTTTTTTTTACCACTCATGGTTTGATGTTAATGGCTTCAACATATCAGTTTATTGAGTGTTCCTCACATGGTTTGAATCCCCAAGAACCTTTTCTCACTTATCAGTTGATTTCAGTTGCTCTGCATGGGTCTAGTCTTCATCTAGCAACTTTCTATATTTCTGATTTAGTTGAGCATATAATTCTTATTCCAAAGAGGAATATTCCTCCAGACATAATTATGGAGAGGTTCACATGCTAGGCCCTAGGATACCTATGCAAAAAAGAACCAGATTGATCCTGATTCTATTTTCTTAATAAGAGGGGGGGATTTTTTCCCATGTGGTTTTTTCCCCAGCTCCTTGTATTGAGCAGTTACTTTACTTTACTTGATGTAATCAGTGACCTATGTTCCTATTTACCAAGGCCCACAAATTTTCCAAGTTAGCATTCATGGGGGGTGTTAGGATTATTAATCCTCCCTTTTCCAATTTGGTCATATGTCTAAATCAGGAGTCATGTCTAAATCGAGAGTCCATGCAATCTATTTTTAGACACTAGCACCATTGGGTCCACTTGGCGTAATTAGGGCACATGTTCTAGTTACTAAAGTGTGGGGAACACTAATTGAGGCCTCCTTCCACTGATTGCACTTACATGCATCAGTTTAGGATCCTTCTAGACCAGCTCCTAAAATTTAGGAGCCATTGGGAGTGTCGACACCAACCTTCAACGGTTGAGTTCAGTTAGTGACTAGTCAAGTTGAGTTAGGAGTCAATTACATTTAGTTATATTCCTTTACATTCAGTTAGCACTAGATGTGCATGGATTCATGCAGGAGAGGTGCATTTCTCACCTACCACAGTCAGTTAGACTTAGTTAACACTAAATTAGACACTTGAGTTGTGTTTTAGAACTCTGATGAACTTCAATAATGATTTAGACAAGGTCAGTTAACTATTGAGTCCTCCGATAATTATTTAGACAAGGTCTTAGTTACCTACAGTCAAGTATAGTCTAATCAATTCGAATTTCCTCATGTTCTTTAGAATTGTATGTGGCTATTTAGCCATTGTATTACATTGTAATTTATCATCTAATTACTTTTTTATTAATGAAAGCATTCACAGTTGCAAGCCATTTTTGCACTTTTTCATTCTTCAATTTCTGAGTAAATTGTGTGATCTATCTTGTGAGTTGTGTGTTTCTCCACAGATCTATGTGCTCAATTTAATATAAAATTTCCTCCCTGCAATTTTTCCTCCGCAACCGCCTTTTCGCAGCTCTATTTCCGCAACAGATTTTTTGCAGTTGGGTTGCGGGATGCGGGATCTTGAACACCCAACATTGCACTCCATAACTTTCTTTCTGCAATGAAATTCCCTTAATGGGGTTGCGAGATGCAGGATGTGGGATGTCAACTTCCCAAATTTTCTCCCCTGAAACTTCCTTCCTAAAATTATTCCCCCGTAATTTTCCTAATTGTCATATCTTTTCGGTCTTCACTCCAACCTTCGACTTGTTCTCAACGCAGACCTTTCATATCTCTGCAGATCTATTTACTTCCTCACAACTTTCATTGCAATCTTCTTCTGGATCACCTAATCTTTATCTATGGACTCATTCTCCACCGTTCATTCTCTACAAAACTTGTCAATAGCAGAGAATCTCCAGGTTGCGTCGATTGATCATGGAATTGATCAATCCAACCTGCAATTGTCTTGATTCTTTATCTTATCATTCTTATGCATGCATATACACTCTACTTTAACTATTCAAGCATGAAATTGATGTGTGAATTCAACAACTTGACAAAAATACCCAATGTTCAGGAAAATGCCAAAGTCGGCTCTGGAAAGATACACAGTTCAACACAACACATGTATAAAGGCTAACAACCCTATAAACACATGATTAATCCTTATATTAAGCAATAAAAGGAAAATGCACACAGCTTGGATCTCTCTTCTTCTGATTCTTCAAAATATTACAAGCAGGCACCAGACACAGGTCTATCCTCTTCTCTATGAACTCGAGATTCTAATGTTGAAGAGTAGAACCCCCTCTACTTCTCTACTCGGCCTATTTAACCTAAAATGTTAACTCCTACTCTGAGTGGTCCTACAACCAAAACAAGCCACTACCAGGCATGATGAAACATCCAAACAACTTGTGGCTTGATCTTCACGCAGGGAGTTGTGATCTGCCATCATGCCTATCGCTTGCTAACAAACTACGACTCATTAGACAACCAAAGAGATTCCTCAGAATGTGACCAACTCATCACATTTTCTGCATGCCACTATACCCATGTAGCATGACTCATATAGTACTGACACTTATCATATTAGAACCACTATCCTATCTAGGCTTGCTAGGAAATAAAATACTTTACATGAAAGTTTCCAATGGTTTTACAATGAACCCCTCCTTGGGCAGATGTCAAGACCTTAGTGTCTAACCATATATTTAGTAGTTGGCCTTGAGAACTAATGCTCCTACATCAGACTCCCAAAGTAGAAAGAAATCATGACCTCATGGTCATATGTCTTTAGCTTTTGTTCTCCTGGATCCCAAACTTTTGTCTGCTACTGTCCAGAAGCTCAACTATCTTCAGTTCTCTTTGGTTGTAATCTTCCAAGATTCCAAACCTTATGATGTAGTACTCCACTATCTCTTCCTTCACTGTTCTTCACTTTCCAACCATCTTCACAGTGGACTATTTTCCTCATTCTATTGTAACTCTACTTAGGTATTTGCATTAACTTCCATAGTTCATCTATGGCACCTTTCAAATTAGTTTACTGCCACAAACAACTCTTATTCTTTTCACTATTGCACTGCACTTGGCTGTACTTTTCCCATTCATCTCTAAATCGATGAACATTTTCTTCAACTTTTCTCAACTCAATCTCTGTTTTTACTTGCAAAATTTATTCAAATGTTGTCCCACATATTTCTATGGGTATTTCACTAGGCACTGCTCTTGATACTTCTCTTGATATTGCACTCTATATTGCGTCCACCCTTACTTCCGTTATGCTCTTGGAAGCATATCCCTCTGCAATATCCTTTTCATGCTCTCTGTCTACAAATTTACTTTCAAAAATTAATTTGTCTCTTAGTTTTTTGATTGGAACAACATAGTCCCTCACACTGCTCTGCATATTAGTTAACATAACATACTTTAGCCAACTAATATCTTCTTTTGTCTCAATCAAAACTTGAGACATTTCCATGTTATTGACTGCAATCCTTTTCAGGAAACTCTTCAGCCATCCATCCTCTTCCTATCTCATCTCCAACACATCATCCGTATGCTGATAATTGACTTCAACATGACTCTCTTCCTCTTGTTCCAATTCTTCCAGCTAGTACTTCAAACATTTATTCTCTACTTGATTCCCTTCAAGCACTTCTTCAGTATGTTTCATTTCTATGTCAGTAAAACTCTCCTTTGGCTCTATCTTGACAATCTTCAGTAATTGTCCTTTAATTCCTTGACCACTTCTGTCAGTCAATTCAGTCTTTCTCATTCCCAAGATTGCTTCTTCTTCCACCCGAGACACAATAGCCTCATCTTCATCCTTATTATCTCCTTCTTCCTTGTCACTGAATAAAATTCTTTGTGACACTATCTCATCCACCTATGTCAGAATAGAATTCTGATTTCTCACTTCTGTGACTATCCCAAAGCTCTATCTATTACCCTTACTTTGGCTCTTTGAGTAAACCAAATCTTCTTTGTCCAAAGCAGGAACAAATTCTCTCTCATAAGACATGACTTTCTCTTCTTCAATACAATTGATGGCTTCATTAATTAAGGACTCTGTATACTCCTTCTTTTGCAATAAATCATCTCTCCCTTTGTCATTGCTTGACAACACTCCTAGCTGGACATCTAGACTAACTAGATCTTCCACACTTTCATCTTTGTCTAAGCACCCCTCAAGGTACTTCATCTCTTCATCAAAAATATTAAAACATAGCTTATTTACTTGATGTTTCCATTCACAATTTGACTCATATTTCTCTAACAGGTTCTCTAGCAATAACATCTCCTTTTCATCTTATTCAAGCATAGTATCTTCATGCTTGACATCTTCCTCATCTTTATGCCTTTCCTGGAAACCTTCAGTTTTATTCAGTTCTAGGACTAATCCCTCTTTAGTCTGAGACATAGTTGTCTCACTTTGATCTTCACTGCTATCTCCTTCTCTGTCACAAGCCCGATCTCTCTGTGAGACTGCTTCTTCATCTTCCATCTGAATAAAATTATGATCCTTCATCACTGTGACAGTTCTAGATGTCTTTCCAACCATATTTTCTTGATCATGCAAACAAGTCAACTCTTCTTTATCTTTGTTAATATCAGGTTTCATCATAGGAAGCATGACTACTTCACATTCATTAATGTTACCTTCATCACTTGAAAAGGAATTTTCAATTTTCTTCTGCTGTAACACTTCATCTGTGTCTTTTCCTGCAAGACACTCTTCCTCACATCTTGCATTCCAACCTCGAATTCACTCAAGACAACTTCAAAATATAGATTGTCTTCTGCATAACCTGCAAACACATTCACTTTGTTAGCAGTAAACTCACAAGAACCAATGGCCTTATTTGATGACTCAATCATCAAATCTTCCTCTGGTTGCTCCAAGTATTCTATAGGACTCAGAAAATATTCAATAGTCTTCTGTTCAGCCTCCTCAAGCATAACATCTGGATGGTTGATATCCTCCTTTGTCTCTTCCAGTGCTTGGTCATCATCATGTGCCAAGTCTTCTTGGTTCTCAGCTTTCACAATAAGCTGGAAATCATTACTTTCACTCACCTGTGTATGTGCATGTACATGAGACTCAGCTGTCTCATCTTCTCCTAGAACATAATTTAGAGTCAGTCCTCTTCCTTCATCTTTGATGACAATATTAGCAGATTGTCCTTCTTCATTCTTTGTACCTGTAGACACACATAAAATATTAGTTTCCAAACATTGAGACCTATTGGCCTCTCTTGATGCTTCAGCCTTCAAGAATTCTCTCAGACACTCTCTCGCCTTGAGTATCTCTTCTTCACACTGAGCATTCATCAGTTTCTCTTCTCTCCTTTGTAGCTTATGCTGATTCACCTTTCTTTTCACAAGAAAACCACATCTGTGGTCTTCTTCCTCCTTCTATAATAGCTCCATCTGTACTTTCAGATGGACTTATATCTTAGCCTTCTCTCTTATAGTCTTCATCACTCAACTTCCTCCATATTCCATTTTTCTTGGAATTTTCTTTCCTCTCTTTGTGGATGCCTCCTGAATCTCTACTATGACTCTCAATATTCATTTTCTTGAGTTTCTTTCACTCTCTATGAGTTGCACTAGCCTCTATAGTAACAGTTCTCCCTGATACACCTCATCTCACCAAACCTCCTCTATGCTTGGTCTTTTGGCAAGTACTGGTCCTATTTCTAGAACCCTTCTGAGTAAATATCTATGCTCCTTCTAGGATTTCTCTCACAACTCATCTGCATGAGAACATAAGTGTCCTCTTGTACTTCAATATTCACTTGAAATACTAGGTTCTTGTCACCCTTTTGTTTTCTCTCAGAAATATTCACTAGTTTCTTTCCTCACCTCCCTCAATGACTGTGACTCTTCTTTGCTGAGATGCTTCACTTCTGCTGCCACCCCTTTGCATGCATACACTCCTCCCAAAGTAGATATCTATTCCTATATCTTATTGTCTAGGCTCCAAGCCTCTTCTTCGTTGGCATGCAAAACACTTCCACTAACATGTTCTCTTACAGACTTCTTGGTTGTCTTCTATCTTCACAGAATACTATCTTGTACCCTGCGTTCTTTCATTTTTTCTTAGAGTAAACTTACCCTCTTCCCGATCTTCTTCTGTCTATCTCCACGGATTCCAGACATGCTCTTAACTCCCCCATTTCCTCTAGAACTTCTATGTTCCCTATTGTTTGACCTCTGTCACGACCTCTCGCTCTTCAAATGTGTGTAGCCATCTTCCCACACTAAGCCTCTGCAATAACAGTTCTCTTTCACATGGTTACAAATTACCTTCCCAAGCCCATTCTTTGTACTTGGTCTTTTGGTAATGTTGGTTCTTTATCTAGAACCTATTGAGCACTCTTCTTTGGTATTTCAGGCTTCTACTGCTATGCTTCTCCCTCACCCACACATATCCTTCACATGAGATTTTGCATCACTTACTCACTCCCCTGAACAATTATACCCACAATCACAAGTGTGGAATTGCCCAACAAATTCTACCCAGTCATACCTGGAAGTTGCTTCTATTTTCCAGCATGCAGGAAATATTTTCCCGCTTTGATACCAAAACTGGTGCAGGCAGGTCGATCACAACCAACCAAAACCAACACTAGTATCTAGTGGCTCCTACGCTTATTAGGACTACAAAATTTATCTTAACAACCAAACTCTTCTCTAAAATTGCATCCCCGTAATTTTGCCTCTACAATTGCCTTTCCACAACTATGTTTCTGCAACAGAGTTTCCACAGTAGGGTTGTAGGATGTGGGATCTCTAACACCCAACTTTGCACTCCACAAATTTCTTTCCACAATGGCTTTCTTGCAATTAGGATTCAGGATGCAGGATGCCAACTTCCCAAAGTTGCTCCCCCAAAACTTCCTTCCCAAAATTCTTCCCTCGCAATTTTCCTAGCCATTAGATATTTTCGGCCTTCACTCTGACTATCGATCTTATTCTCGAAACGGACCTCTTATATCTCTACAGATCTATTAGCTTCCTCACAAATTCCGTTGCGGACTTCTTCTGGATCACCAGATGTTTATCTGCAGACTCAATCTCCACCGTTCATTCTCTGCAAAACTTGTCAATGGCAAAGAATTTGTGGGTTGCGCTGATTGATCATGGAATTGATCAATCCAACCCGCAATTGTCCCAATTATTTAGCCTATCACTCTTATGCATGCATCTACACTCTACTTCAACTATTCAAGCATGAAATTGATGTGTGAATTCCACAACTTCACATAAATACCCAATGTTTAGGAAAACGTTGAAGTCGGCTCTGCAAAGATACACAGTTCAACACAACACATGCATAAAGGCTAACAACCTTATAAACACACAGTTAATCCTTCTATTAAGAAATGAAAGGAAAATGCACACATATTGGATCTCTCTTCTTCCGATTCTTCAAAATATTTACAAGTAAGCACCAGACATAGGTATGTCCTCTTCTTTGCAAAATCGGAATTCTAATGCTGAAGAGTAGAAACCCCAATACTTCTCTACTTTGCCTATTTAACCTAAAATGTTAAGTCCTACTCTGACTAGTCCTACAACCAAAACAAACCACTACCATTCATGATGAGACATTTCTATCCAAATAGATTGTGGCTTGATCTCCACGCAGGGAGTCATGATCTGCCATCATGCCTATCGCTTTCTAACAAACTATGACTCATTAGACAACCAAAAAGATTCCTCAGCACATGACCAACTGATCACATTGCCGGCATGCCACTATACCCCTATAGTATGACTCATCTAGTACTGACACCTATCATATTATATCTTCTATCCTATATAGACTTTCTAGGAAATAAAATACTTTACATGAAAGTGTACAATGGTTTTACAATGAACCCTTCCTTGGGAATATGTCAAGACCTTAGGGTCTGACCAGAAATTTAGTAGTTGGTCTTGAGAACTAATTCTCCTGCATCATCTTCCAATTCCAAAACAAAAACTTTCTATTAATACTCTGTCAAAACTTTGCCAATATCAAAACAAAACCTGTCTGTTAATACTCTGTCAAAACTATGCCAATATCAAAACCAAATCTGTTAAAGAAACTCTATTAAAACTTTGTCAAAATCAAATTTTATCTATCAAATGAACTTTGTAATGCTATCTCAACCATATTCATTTATACAAACTTAGAACTTCAATGCTCATAATTAGTGACATAACTTCCTTACACACAGATCATACATACTTTCCATCTTCTTTTCAATATTCAATATGACTACTCTCTTCATTTCTTGACCAATCCAAAATATATGAGCACATACAAGCATTGTATTTAATTCAATGAACTATTCAATACTTTCTATGTCTCAAACAACATTTCACTTATTCATAAAGTGTGAAATTCAACACATACCAAATTTACTTACACATATAACTCATTGTTGTTCTCTGATATATATTTTGCTTTGTTTGCGTTATTGAAACACTTCTTCCTTCGTTTCCATTCTTTTCAACATTGAGACATTCTCTTCTATGTCTGCACCCTTCATTGTTGTTCAATAGCAAGACCTTCTATATGTTTTCTTTGTCGCATTCTCAATATTGTTTATACTCTATTACATAGTATTCTCATATTTTTAATTGTTTTATACTGTGTGTACACAACCCTTCTTTGTATTACAGCGCATACCCTAAACCAATTAGCTATGGTTATAACCGTGTCAACCATTTCTTCAATCGTTTTGGAGTAAATAAAAATTAACTGGTTTGTCACCATTGAGAAGCCTTAATAAACAATGTTTGGAATCAAATTAAATGATAGCTTGAACATATTAATTCTTGCACATGATCTAGGAACTAAGATTCAATCTCATCAAAGAATTATTAACAATTACACATGAATTGGAAATTTTCAGGAACCAAATAGGTTTCCTCTCTGTATATTATATAAA
>LPNX010118901.1:2431-26580 GCA_001517045.1 Pseudotsuga menziesii
TTAAGGTATTTTACTCATGTTGGTCAAAAACTTATGAGAAGAGGTGAGGGATTTGGTAGTGCTCATGAATACCATGTAGCATGCAATGTTGTAGTTAATATAATTCCTTACCATGTTGTAGTTGTAGTTGTTTTCATCACTTATCACACTATATTATTTGTTCATGCCTTCCCATAACATTAGGTTGGGCTAGATTACACGGTATGTCATGGAATCTCTACTCATTTATTCCTTGCCAAATATTTTTCCTTTTACATGATTTAGGATTTGGTTTTCTGATCACCTTGAACCGATAGCACTCCATCCTAATATTTCTCCCCTTCACGAGGTGTTTTGTTGACTAATGTGTGCTAGTGTTGGAAGGAATCTATAGAAATATCCTACTCCCTTCACATTCGTAGGACTAAATCATGAACTGAAACACATGGCGATGGCTTGGGAATGACCGTCGACACTTCTTGAAATCCAAATACACTATCACTCCATATATGGATATAATAAGTGTTGATAGGATTCCAAGATAATCCGAGAGACGTATCCTCCATAGGATTTTTTTCCTTGGGACAGAGGTAAATGAAATCTTCATGTAGGACATGGATTATACCATGATTTTCAATGTTTAATTCTTGAATACCCTAGTAATCTCGTTAGGTGTTATTTCATGTTTTTCAATTGTTATATTCCTTTCCCATTTAATAATAGAAAACAAAGCATTATCCTACTCCTTTTTTTATTGGTGATACAATATAATTTCATATAATTATCTTCATGGACACCTCCATGCATCCAAATTTGTGCAAACCTAGCAAGACAAGTCAATCTCTCAAGTACCTCAAGATGTAGCTGATTTGGAGCAAGGAGATAACGCAATATATTCAATGATCCTCATCTAGCTATCAATGTGAAATGAAAGAGAGGCATGCTATTAATTATTAAAGAAATGCACTTGAATTTGAAAAATGAAAGGCTTTCTTACAATGGAGATTCTACCTACATTTATATTGCTGAAAAGGCCTTTTGGCACTAACAAGGTATTTGGGTTTCAATTATTATATGGACACATAATTTGAAGTCTAGACGGAAAAGGAAAATGATCATTAACATAAAAAATGATTAAAAATCCTTTAACAACTTCATTGAGCTACTAGTCACTACCCTTTGTGTTATCTACATAATTTGAAGTGCTACTAGTCACAACTTCATTGAGCTTTAGGTCAAACTGTCCAACAATATATTGTTATTTCACCAAGCTTTGAACATCTCTAGAACAAGGAACCTAAAGAGGTATTCATTCTCGATTTTAATTATGGTTTATTATTATTTTTAGACATGAAGTGACATTATTTAAGAGAACCACTCTAGGCCAACTCTTTCTTCTCACCTTAGTTGAGAATTATGTTTTCCCTTTGGATATATGATCACATGTTGAAATACCTTATGCATTTAAAGTCGTTTATCTTTCCGACCACACCTCTTTGTATTCCTCACTATTGTTAATGACCCAAGAGGATACTCAATTCTATCATGACCTTTTATTTACCCATACTTTCTATGTCAAAGATTAATTGACCACTCCCATCCTCAATAATGTCATTCAAAAGAACCTCATCTCCCATGACATTGTATCCTATATCCATCTCCTCACCACAACCCATCCCTATTGTTATCACTTGAGGTAGAGGTAGGTACGAAAAGAAGAGCCTCATTTGTTAGGGAATAAATTTTGCACCATTACCCTTTACTTGAGGTAGGTACGGAAAAGAAGAGCCTCATTTGTTAGGGAATAAATTTTGCACCATTACCCTTTACTTGAGGTAGGTACGGAAAAGAAGAGCCTCATTTGTTAGGGAATAAATTTTGCACCATTACCCTTTCCCATTGGCTATTTTCAAAACATGATGTCTCTCCCTTCAATAATTTTAATTTTCTATTAAGAATATTGTATCAAAATTAACCTAATGTGTTTTATGAACCACACTATAATATTTATAATCATTTTAAAAATGGCAAAACCCATTGCATTTTATATAGGCATTTATATTGTCCATCACATCAATTTGAATAAATGTCTTCCCCTTCATGTGTTTGGTGATGGTGAGCACAACATTTTTGTTTAAAATATTTTGTCATATTTGTGGGCATGCGTTCCATTTGGGTTGACACTTGCATCCTCTGCCACTATTGGTGTTTAGACACCCTCGAATCCTCCGAAAAGATCAAGGTCGAGTCCAATGAACCCCTTATCCATTAATATGGACATTGTCTCTTTACTGGGATGGCCTCATGTTGCATCCATTGTGTAACCCCAAAAAATACCCACGGCAATAAAATGCACCCAACCCCCGATCCAAAGACTATAAATATCTTGGCTGCAATATCTACGAGTTAACATCTTTCCAAATTCAAACATTCATTCGGGTTTCTTTTCAGCTGCCAAATTGAGCTGTATTTGCGCTACATAGACCCTTTGTCCTCTGAAACGATATTTTTCTGGGTGTGGGTACGGGTTTGGTTAGAAACAATTTCCCAAGAGCACGCAGGCAAGAAGAAGAGCAGCTACAGGTCACGGAATCACTGGTGGAGGAGGAGGATTTGGGGTAAGTTTGAAGCCATTGAATCTGCAAGTTTTTGCTGGATCATTCTCCCTTTAAGGTATGGCTGGAAAACACTCTGTAGGCTTTATAGTTTGCACACCATATGTTTGATGAAATTCCTGAGAGAGAAAACCCTCACTGTTGTTTATTGATACAAGCTCCTCTGTAATAGTAATAGTTCATCTCTACCTCATTTAGGATGCTAATGGCCTTTAATTTTATAGATACAAGAGTATTAAGCACAATGCCCAATTTTTTTATTAGTCAGCAATAAATAGCAGTTCTCAAGATTGAAATACTTTCATTAGGTATGTCGACTTTTCTGCATGAAGTGAGGACATACCTCAATCCTGAGAATTTTGAACACTCTTCCTGAAACACTAGGAAAAGGATTACTTTTACCGAAACCAATTATTCAGGCATTGAAAGTGGGGAGTTAGTTGAAAACATCTCTACAACTTTCCTGACTTCAACACAGGCCCTGTGTATAATAAATTCCAATTTAAACATGTATAAGCAAACTGCCAAGTTAAGAGATCGGTTCTCATGAGTAGACATCAATTGAATGTCATCAACATCCCAACAAATTCAAACAGCAAAAGGTGTTGATCGATAAACAAGGTAAAGCAATATCTTTCTGATGTCACACAATAATCTGTGGAAGATCCTTGCCCTCTTCCCTCCAATTGTGTATTTCTCAAAAATGAATGAGAATAAGTCCACTGTCAAGAATCAAGACATTTTCTCCAGAAGTAGATCAACTAAGCGAATTGAGGGCCAATGGAATAGATTCTAAATCCTCTCCCATTTCTCTTGAGTATTTCAAGTAGTCAAATTTTTACCATACCTCAGAAATTAATAAATTATCCATAATTTACAGTGTTCCTGTTTCAAGTGATATGGCTGAGCAATACTAGAATTTCTTTCATTACCTTGTTTGCTTCTTGCAGCTTATCATTTGTGTCAAGTGACCTAATGAGAACACCAAAAGTCTTAAAGTTTGGCACTAGCCCATTTTTAATCATTTCATCATAAAACATCAATGAATCTTGCATTCTACCTTCCTTACAAAGCTTGATTCAAACATAAAACCATCTGGCAGAATACTCCACTTCTCCATTTCAAAGAGAAGAGTTGATGCCTCCTCAATTTTTCCTTGCTTGCAGTATCCAGAAATCAGGAGATTGTAAATATTGATGTTTGGGACAAGGCCCATGGCTAACAATTTCTTCAAGAGCTCCGCTACATCCTCTAAATAGCCTTCCTTATAGAGACCATGTATGAGTTTCGAGTAAGTGGTAACAGTGGGAGTAACACCTGTTCTCTCCATAGCATCAAATAACCTGAAAGATTCTACGAGGCAGCCTTCAATGCAAAGTACATCAATTATTGAATTATATGTGACCTCATTAGGCATAGTACCTTTTAATTTCATTTCCTTGCATATTTCTAAAGATTCATCCAAACAACCTTCTCTGCACAGGTAATAAATTACTTTTGCACAAACAACTTCATCTGCCACAATTCCCTTGTTCAATGCTGCCTTTAAAAGCTTGCATGATTCTTTCACCCTCCCTTCTCTGCATAAGAGATCAAGGACAACTGAACAACTAGAGACAGTTGGCAACATAGATTTGACCTCCATTTCATTGTAAATCGTTAGAGCTTCATCTGTGTCCCTTTCTTTACAAAGTCTATAAAGAAGCGAGTGATAAGTTTCCAGCGCTGGTAATAACCCCTTATCTTGCATTTCATAATGCATTTTTAAGGCTCCCTTTATGCATCCCCTTTCACAGTTTGAAATTATCATCTTATTGTAAATATGAACATTAGGAACTAAACCTTTCTCTAGCATTAGTTTAAAAATATTATTATCCTCTTCCAAACTACCCTTCTTGCAAATACCATTCATAAGGGTGCTGAAGCTTTCAATAACAGGCAGAAAACCCATTTTCTGCATTCTCAAATGCATCTTCAATGCCATATCTAACTTTCCTAGTTTGCAAAGTCCACCAATGACAACATTGTATGTAGAAGCATTACGTACAACACCTTTCACCTTCATTCTGTCATACAAATTCATGAAAAAATCTGCATCTTCCATGCATAAACAATCAATCAGCATATTGCAAGTTCTGACATCAGAAGCCAATTCTTTTACATAGGTGATGTTCAAAATCTCATTAAACTCCTCCTTTCTGCAATTTTTTAAGAGTACTCTGATAAGTGACATGTAACTGCTAATACTTGGGAGCATGCCTTTCCTTTCTATTTCATTGTAGAGTTTCATACCAGTATCAAATTTTCATTGATTGCAAAGTCTGTCAATGACAGTGTTATAGAGAGAGTCGTCTGGCACAATTCCACAACCTATCATGTTATCAAGAAGTTCAGAGGCCTCCTGTATATTTCCTGCCTCAGAATGTGCCTTAATCAAAGCCCTGTAGGTAATCACATCTGGAATTAAACCTTTGTCCAAGGCATCTTTAAGAAGGTTGCTTGCAACTGATATCCTACCTTTCTTACAAAAGGCATTGATAACTAAATTGTAATTAGAAATGTTGGGCATAACACCACGTCTTTGCAGTTATTCCTAGAATGCCAAAGCCTCCTCTATCTTATCTGCTTTACAGTATTCACTGATAAGAATGCAGAAAGTAACAACATTGGGATCCAACCCTTTGTCAGGCATCCACTTGAAGACATCAGTAGCTTCCCGAAAATGACCAGCCATACAAAGTGCTTTGATAAGAATGTTACAAGTGATGACATCTGGCTCAATTCCTCTTTCCTCCATTTCCTTGTAAACATCCAATGCTCTCAGCACAGTTCCTCCCTTGTAGTACCCATCCATCAGGGTGTTGTAAGTCACATTGTCGGTAGCCAAACCTCTCGCTGAGATTTCTTTTAACAGAGTACTTGCTTCAATCATCTTGCCTCCTTTACACAACCCATTTATAAGAGCATTGTAAGTGATGAGAGTAACCAAAACCAATTTTGTTTCCATTTCTTCAAGCAGGCTAAATACTTTATCTAGTTTGCCTTTTCAGCAATACACATCTACCATCATACCATAGGTAACCTCATCAGAATCAATACCCTCCTCTAGCATTTTCTCCAAACATCTCTTTGCCTCTTCCATCTTTCCATCTTTCCTATTTTGGTATTAGGGTTTTGGCATAGTTTGGGGGTAAAGTGCCAAAGCGTTGGATTAGTTATTGCACTATGGGATGAGGATAATGATTTTGCAAAAACATTCTTAAGAAGACCTACATGCTTTATGTTGAGATGAAAAATCAATCCTCTTATTGAGCTAGGGTCTCCCTATAAGGAAACCTCTTTTGTATCAGGGTTTTTTGCATTATCTCTTGGGTAAAGTTCAAACATTTTTGCATGATAGAATGTGCCATAAGGAGAGGATCACAATGATTCCAAAAGGTTTAATAAAGGATCTATATTTTATCTGCTAGCTGATTTTTCTATGTGCTTGTTGAATTAGGGTTTTTCCTTATAAGTGAGGTTGTTTTGCATGAAGTTTTTGGGCATGATTTCAGGGGAAGAGTTACTGATCAGTTACAATTTGAATCAGATAGATACATATGCAGATAATTCAGGAGTGGTACATATAACATTTCACAAAACCTGTAATCTTTATGTTATCAATTTCGCAATATGTTTTCCGTTAATTTTTTTAAAAATATGTTTTTAAATAAGATTTTCCCTGTGTATTGGTTTCAGTTTGAAATTAATGTTTTTAATTACTTTTTATTGCAGTCAGCTAATCGAGGCAAGTCCCTAATGGATCCTGAGAGGCCGACACCCCCCTACAGGTGACAGGTATATATACCACATTTTTACTTACCTGCTTCTTTAGAAAGTACATTTGTTTAATTATGATATCAACGTGGTCAATATTTAAATATGTTTTTAAATAAGATTTTCCGTGTGTATTGTTTTCAGTTCGAAATTAATGTTTTTAATTACTTTGTTGCAGTCAGCTGATCGGGGCAAGTCCCCAATGGAGCCTGGGAGGCCGACACCCCCCTACAGGCAACATGTATATATACCACATTTTTACTTACCTGCTTCTTTAGAAAGTACATTTGTTTAATTATGATATCAACGTGGTCAATATTTTGTTTGTAGGCTGAGGGTCGGGGCAAGAGCTCCATGACAGATGATATGTCGACAGACGTTAGCACGCCACGCTCATCGAGTCATGAGAAGGTATATAGCACGTTGTGAATCTCAGAAACTGTATTTATACATATTTATGTTATCTAATTATATTAATGATTTCAAATTGATATTAATGTTTTCTATTTTTATGTCGGATGATACTTATATATAGACGGATCCGAAGGATATGGATTTGGGGCACATTCTTGATGATGTTGACCTCAAGAATTCAAAGAACATCCAGGATGCAGTTCAAAAAGAAAAAAGAAAATTAAATCAGGAGGTTGTTGTTAACACCCAAAAAGTGTTCACTACCTCATCTACCCCATTACATGGCTCATTTGTCCATTTTCCTACCATATTTCCCTTAAGAACCCATAAAACCATTTAAAATGCCTCCAAAAGGCCAAAAAACCCCTTTTTCCTCCAAAAATATCCAAAATTCCTCTAAAAAGCAAAATCCCCAAAAAGGGAAGAAAAAATATAAAATAATGAGGAAAAAAGAGGAAAAGAGGAAAAAACCCTAAAAAGCTGCCCTAAACCATATGGTTTCCAAAAAACCATGGGCCAACACTCCACCACTAAAAAACCATAAATAAGTGAGGGAGACCCCTTATTTCACATCCACAATCACAAGTATCCTGACTCTGCCAAAATTGCTCTGGAAACCCTAGCTCACCCTTGAGCTATTTTCACCATTGAGAGCCCCTTTTGGCCCATTTCCACCATTGGAGAAAGAGAAGGAGCAGCTTGAAGCTCGGAGCCACCTACTCGGACCAGCGCAAAGGGCTTCACCAACCTTCACATTGGAGGTATTATCAATAAAAAACCATTCTTTACATTTTGTTGTTTGTTTGATGCACATGTTTAGATTTAGTTTTTATTTCTATTATAGCTTTTAGTTTACATTTTATTGAACTGCTACTAAGGAATCCATTTTCCTTAGTAGGTGCTCATTCACACAAGCTAGGGGTAAAAACCTAACTACAGTTTTGGCGACTCCGCTGGGTTATTTTCTGCAATAGTTTTTGTTTTTTCCTTTTGGATGTAGCTTTCGGCCGTCGTAAACCGCATTTTTTCCTTCTGCAGTCGCGGCCCGAGCGCGTGTTTCAGGCCTTTACCTGCGACCAGACCGCAGCTCTCAGACTTTTTCCCACGCCCTACCGGTGGATTCAAGTCTGTTACCTGTGATCCGGACGCGGCTAATCAGCCTGTTTTCTGCAGTCCAACCACCCCTGTCAGCCATTTTCCTGCGTCCTGGCTACGCCTTTGAGCCCCTTCGCTGCGACTCGACCACGTATTTTCCTTCCGCAGTCGCAGCCCAACCATCTCTGTCGACCAGAAACCCGCGACCTGTCCGCGCCTGTTTCCTTCAAACCCGCAGTCCGACCGCCCGATCCAGCCACAAACCCGTGGTCTGATTTCTGCAGTTTTTCCTATATTTGACCCCAGCCCCTTTGCTGCCATATTTTCTGCATCTGCACAGCCATCTGTTCTACCTATAGTCCTCCTCCCCTACAGCCTTTTCTGCACCATTATTTCTGTTACCTTTTTACAGCATTGTTTTTAAAATTTCAGCATTCTTATTTCAGAAAATTTTCCATGTTTAAATTTTGAATTCAATATTACTGTTAGTTCATCACCTCACGAGCACACACTCTGTCACCTAATTCAAGTGAGAATTAAAAAATACTTAACTCAACCAACCTTCTAACCCCACTTGGGGAACACAAAAGAATCTTTGTAGTTAGGTAGGATCGGGGGGATAGGCTTCCAATAACACCCCTCGGTTACTTACACTTGAGACATAGCTGTTGTCCAATTAGGGAACCAAAATCCCCTAGTATTTTTTGGCACGGTCACAACCAGTTTACCAGAAGGCCTCTCCCTTAGGAGGGTTGAAGTCGTGAGATTGGTTCCGGAGGCCTGGGTGGAATATCGAACTCCATTTAGTAACTGAAGGGCTACTTTTCGTAGTTCTCGGGATATCCCTGTATAGGGGTATTGCGGTAAAAGGACCAAACGGCAGATTTACCTTTCTGGACGTCTCATGAACGGGGTATCTTAGTTTCCATTCTTCTAGGATTGACTTCCCGGTGTCCCTCCCGGTAGGGGGATATCTCAGCCACTTGGCTTTCCAATTCATATTGTCTAACTTGGATTTCATCACCTTGCAGAGGATATGTCTAGTTGAGTCAGATTACTTTTAGTTAGGTGTTTGCATGCTCCCTTACCTCCTTTTGGTCTAGTGAGTCCACCATTTTTTATTTGTAGGCAACCTGCTGCTTGTTGGTATTCTGACCATTTTTGTTGACACTCTTCCTATTGTAGCACGCTATTACAGTGGGTGTTTTGAGTTGGTTGTTGGCCTAAGTGCCCTATTTTTTGAGCTCTCCTTCTACACACTTGATTGCATTAGGGTTTTTGAGTTGTTTTTTACTCACCTCAACCCACAGAGATTTGACACTATTTGTCACCATTGAGTTCCCGAGACATTCTCGGCGCCTCAGAGGCGAACCCCCACAGCACGGTTCACTTGACACCACCCGTCATCGACACAAACCATCCTTACTTGATACCACTTATCATAAATCTTGAGCCTTGTCACTCGACTCCACTCATCAGCGGCATAGGACTCAGTCACCAGATATTGACGCCCCTTATTTTACCTCCGATTCTGAGCCAGAGTTCGAGAACCCCATTTACACTACCCCTAATATCCCCATGGCTGGCGTGACTCCCACTCTCATCTTGGTCGGAACCGTTGGTGGCACATCCACCACTACACCAGTTACCACACCTACTTTGGGTATGCCCTCCACGGGGCCCCCGTCTACCGTTCCCCTCACGGCACCTATTCCCGCAGCAGGAATACCCATCCCCACTCCATCAGTGATTCATACTACTCATGGTGGTGCAGGACCGTCCTATACCACCTTAGTTCCCCCACTGGAGGGTAACCTCCCTCACATTACCCCTCCACTTGGTGGCATCGGCCCCAACTTGGTCCAACCCACTACCGTGTCACATCCTTCTTCTAGTTTGCCATTCATGGCTAGCCTCAACCTACCTGACCTAGCCAGATTGACCAATGACCCTGTTAGACACGACCCGACGTGGCCTCACATGCCCACCAAGCTCCCCTCTGACATCCCTAAGTTCGAGGGCAAGGCAGGTGAGGACCCACAAAACCACATTATGTCTTTCCATCTATGGTGTTCCTCCAACTCCATAGTGGATGACTCCATTCACCTCTGTCTATTACAGTGCACCTTCACTGGCTCTGCCACCAAGTGGTATATCGAGCAACCCCACGGAACCCATGCCACCTTTACTTCCCTTGCCTTGACTTTCCTACAGTTCTTCCAGTTACCTGTCCGCTATGACACAGGCGTTGAGATCCTCCTATCATGCAGACAAAACACTGCTACCCACATCACGGACCACATTCATGAGTGGCGTCGACACCGTAGCTTATGCAAGATCAAATTAGATGACCGGATCTTCCTAGATTGGTTCCTCAAATCACTCCTTCCTGTCATTTCTAAGGATGTGGCATCCAAAAGACCCCAGTCTGAAGAAGAGGCCATCCTTAAGGCCCAGCAATTCGACCTCATTTACGTCCAGTCGGGTTATCTCTATACCATTACACCTGATGCCCCTCGCGGCGATACCTCCCAGCACGATGCGCTGGGGGAATCCCACACCGCCGATGGCATCATTGGCCGTGTCTCTGCGCATCCTCAACCATTTTCCATAGCATGTCCTACCCCTGGCCCTAACCTTTCGCGGGCTACCTCACAGTCTGGAGCACCCCACTCATATGCTCCCATGACACATCACCACCATTCCCATGGACCCTCATGTCCACCTCAGTATTTCGGTCATGCGACTCCCGCCTATGCCCCCCCCGGTCGCACCTCATCCCTACTACCACCAGCAGGCTGCACTAGCTCTTGCGCCTTCACAAGCCCAACCCGCTTATTATCAGCCACAGGCAGCCCCTGCGGCCCACCCACAACCCGCTCCACAGCCCCATCAGCAACCCCCTCAAGTTGCTACACCTGCACAGCCTCCACCTACATATCATCCACTGTAGCCTGCCCCAGCACCTGCACAACCTCAGAATCCACCCGCTGCCCAAGGGCAAGTTTACACCCAACAAAACCCGCAGCCAAACCAGAACAACCAACGCAACCAGGGCCAACAAAACCACGGCAGGGGCAGAAATCGTGGGAACAACCAACCTACCGAGCAAGCTGGTCAACCCCCTAATCCCCCCGCTAATAATAACGCGGCCCCTACTAACCAAAACCCTGATCGCCCGCCCAAGCAGGCTAAAAACACCAATTTGCGAACAAACCATTCTTGTTCTATTTACGGGGTCTATGGCCACTACACACATTTTTGTCCACACATGGAGCGAGTTCGGAAAATTTGGGCTGCTGATGCACAACGCCAAGGGCATGCGGCTCCTCAAGCACCACCCAACCCCCCGCAACCTCAGCAGCCACCTTTGGTGCTGCAAAACCCCTTACCAAACCAAGGCATAGTAAACACTGAACCATTGGCTCCCCCTCAAGCCAACGCGCCAAACCAACAACAAATCACTTGTGCTGCTCCTGATCAACCCATGTTTGACTCAGGTACCCACCACTTGTTGATGATGTCCTCCGATGAGGTCAACCTCCAGAATCAGCGGAACCAATATGGCTCCACCCCTGAAGCCCCTCCCGCCGATAAACCCACTAACGCTCATCCCACTGATCAGGTGTTATGAATACCTCCACCTCCACTAGATGGCGCTCCCAAAGCACCTCATTTCCCACTTCATCGTATCAATAACAACCCCAACGCGCGGGCTGCATCAAACTACAACATTGTCGATGACTTAGCCCAATCCCCCGCAGCCATGTCTGCGTTAGAAGTTTTAAAAAAATACCCTTCGCAGCGCAAGAATTTACTCTCAGCCATTGGGGCTATCGATCCAAATGATTTGAGTTTAGTGGCATTCGATTTGGCCCAATCCGAACCCCGCCTGCCTTCCACTTTAGCATTCCAAGTTTCTATTTCCATTCGGAATTTTGTCATCCATCGATGCATTATTGATGAAGGTGCCTCTACATGTGTCATGCCCACCTCCATCTGGTAGAAAATGGGATCCCCCCCTCTCCAGCAGTCCTCTACTGCATTGCGAGCCTATGACGGCCGTTCGGCTCAACCACAAGGCCTATTAACTAACGTCCCCGTCCAGCTGGCTGGCAAAACCATCCTCATAAACATCGAGGTTATTAATGCACCACTTGATTATAACATTTTACTTGGCCGCAGCTACATGTATGCCATCCGGGCGGTTGCTTCTACCGTTTTTCGTACCATGATGTTCCCCCATGAGGGACGCGTGGTCAAGGTTGACCAACTCACCTACCATGATCCCAATGCCCCCGCGGCACCCGAAAATGTTCTCCCCATGATTGAACAACCTGTTTTGGGTGCCACCACCTCATTTGTTTCCTCTATGGGGCCCGGAGTTTACTCAGATGCACCAATGACCTCGACCTTCCAATCTATTCCACCCCCGTTGCCCGACACTGACGTGTCTGACCTATGTACCCTGTCCCATACCACACAAACTCCTACTAATCAACCGCCCTTGTTACCTAAACCCCCTTTAGTCCCTAGTCACATTGGTGCTACACCCATCCATACCATTCCTTTCCTCTTCCCTCCCTCAGGAGTAGTTAGCACCCTAGTCATGGCTACCCTCAGCCTCCCAGGGTTAACATTAGGATTACCTGTTTGGTATCTTTCGCCTCCCGTTCCCCCGCCGACACCAAATGTCGTCCTGCAACCGGTGCAACCCATTGTCACTACTAGTCAACCACCTCCCGGTATCGCTACCCCGTCATCCTCCACGAACCCCCCCCCCTCCTCTTACCAAACCCACTGGGGGCAGAGGCCCCCAACCTTACACTGCTGTCCCACCTCCTAAGATAGTCAAAAACCCCCTCTGTGTTTCGTGCTCCTCCCAAATGCGCGCTGTGCGATGAGTTGGGCCATGCGACTCACCAATGTCCTCAATTACCGGCACTACAGGAACACATGCAAATGCTTGATGATGACCCCACTATCCCGGTTGTCTACCTTGATCCAACCCCTACGCCTCGCGACAAGTCCCTACGCACTAACCACTCCTGTGCCATATGTAGTATCTATGGGCATTACACAAATCACTGTCCCGATCTCCCCAATTACAGAGCAGCTCTCTTTGAGATGAACAATCTGGATCTAGAGACGACACCACTCACCATTGAGGTAATCCACCCCCCGGTCTCTTCCTCTTCCGAAGAGGTTAATACCATATATATGATCTCTTCCATCACTACTCCCTCGTCAACCAACTTGACGACACAAACATTCCATACTGATGAGGAGATTCTTGAGGCTCTCAATGCCTCGGATTATCCCTGGGATGACATGCACCATCGTTCCTACTTCCTCCCAGAGGTATCCTTCTCTAACACTGCTACCCAATTTGCCGTTGAATCCAAAGACTTCCTTCCCCATAAGGTCGACTGGTTCAAGGACCCTATTCCTGCTCCTGACACCTTCGAAGAGGGTAACATGGCCAACATCTCACCTATCATCCAAATTGATATCGTGGCCCCAGGAAGCACCCCGAACTCATCACTTTAGGAGCCTCTTGCAGTAAGCAAGAAATTGAGGAATACAACAAACTCTTCAGAGAATTCCGTGATGTCTTTGCCTGGTCCTATACTGAAATGCCCGGTCTTGACCCTGGCATTATAGAGCACCACATTGACACATGGCTTGATGTACCCCCCGTTCGTCAGAAATAGCGTCCCATTCATCCCTCAAAACTCCCAGCTGTCAAAGCAGAGATTGAGAAACTTCGCACGGCAGGATTCATTTATCCTATTGCCTATACCACCTGGGTTTCAAACCCTGTTCCCGTTAACAAAAAACAAGGCACCCTTAGAGTATGCACTGACTTCCGAGATTTAAACTGCGCCTGTCCCAAAGACAATTTCCCCACGCCATTTATTAACCAGCTCATCGATGCATGTGCGGGGCATGAAGTCCTCTTGTTCATGGACAGTTTTTCCGGATACAATCAGATCCAAATCCGAAAGGAAGACCAGTACAAAACTGCCTTTACTACCCCATGGGGCACCTTTTCCTATCGCGTCATGCCTTTTGGCCTAAAAAATGCTGGTGCCACATTCCAGCAGGCCATGACCTATTGCTTTCATGATTTGGTCCATATCCTGCTCGTCTACCTTGATGACCTTACAGCTCGTTCCCAAAAATGATCAGACCACCTTAACAACCTTCGGCAAGTTTTTCTATGTTGTCGCAAATATCAGATCCACTTGAACCCACACAAGTGTGTCTTTTGTGTTCTGGTAGGCTGATTGTTGGGTTTCATTGTTTCCCAGAAAGGAATTACTGTTGATCCCCTGAAATTCCAAGCCATCTTAGACCTTCCCTATCCTCAAACACTACGGCAACTCCAAATTATGCAAGGGCGATCCAATTTCCTTCGATGCTTCGTTCCTGATTATGCCACAACCGTTCATGGTTTCTTGCGCCTGCTCCGTACCCACATACCCTTTGTCTAGGACGAGCAAGCAGAAGCCGCATTCGAAGCCCTCAAGAAATCTCTCACACAAGCCCCCTTGATCTCCCCTCCGGATTTCTCTCAGGACTTCATCCTCTACGTCTCGGCATCTGAGCATGCTGTATCTGGAGTCTTGGTTCAAGAAGACACCTCACACCAAGAGCATGTGATTTACTACGTCAGCCAGACCTTGTTCGGCCCACCCCTACGTTACCCATATGAGGAGAGACTAGCCCTAGAAGTGGTCTTTTCCATCCAAAAATTGTGACACTACATTTTACTTAGTCATACCACAGTTGTCACCGATTCTAACCCCATGGTATATCTCCTAAACCGGCGGCTCCTGCAAGGTCATGTGGCTAAATGGGTCATTATCCTCCAGGAATATGATCTCACGTTTCAAACACCTAATAGCACTAAAGCCCTCGCGCTTGCCCAGCTCATCACTGATCTCCCTTCCTTTCTCCCGGCCCCACCTATCTCCGATGAGTTACCCGACAATCACTTGTTCACTATCTCGTCCGATGACCCATGGTACAGTGATGTCTTGTTATACCTGCGCACGTAGAAGTTCCGACCCACAGTCACTTGTAATGGACGTCGTCGTATCCATCACCAGGCCTCTCGCTACCTCCTCCTAGGAGACGTCCTCTACCGGCGAGGGGTCGACACAATTCTTCGTCGTTGCCTTACACATGAGGAAGCTAAACAGGTCCTTAATGATTGTCATAGCGGTGCCTACGGCGGCCATTTCTCCAGGATGGCCACTGCCCAAAAGGTCATCCACGCCGGATACTTCTGGCCCACCCTTTTCACCGACTACATCACTGCGGTCAAGCATTGCCATAACTGCCAACTTTTTTCCCCCAAGGCCTAAACACCACCTGCTCCATTACACCCAGTCATCACAGTCGGTCCCTTTTGCAAGTGGGACATCGACTTCATGGAGTGTAGACCCCCATCTGCGAACGACCATAAGTTCATCATTGTTGCCATTGATTACTTCATTAAATGGGCAGAAGCCATGCCCACCTTCAACTGTACCACTGACACTGCTTCCCGTTTCTTTTTCAACCATGTTATCACTCGATTTGGGGTCCCTAAACAGTTGGTCTCAGACCATGGATCACACTTTGAAGATTCTATTTGGCGCGAGTTATCCACCCTCCTCAAGTTTGAACACCAATTTTCCTCTGCTTATTACCCTCAAGGGAACGGTCAAGTAGAAGCTGTTAACAAAATCTTGAAAACCATACTCCAACGCACCGTTGACCGGCATAAGTCCAATTGGCACCATATTCTATTCCCTGCCTTATGGGCTTACCGTACCTCCACCAAGACCACCACTGGTTTTACCCCGTTTCATCTAGTTCACGGTGTTGAATCTGTCCTCCCCATCGAGTGTCAGATACCTACCTTACATATCGCCGTTGAGCTTCTCCTCGATACCTCCCCCCTTGAGAAACATCTGCTATCCCTCGAACAAGCTGATGAAGATCGTTGTGCCACTCTCCAGAACATTGAAGCTGCCAAAAACTGATCCAAAGCTGGTTATGATAAACATGTTCACCCTTGAACTTTCCATGAAGGGGACCTCGTCCTCGCCTATGACCAAGCCCACGACAAAACCGGTAAAGGAAAGTTTGAGTCCATGTGGCAAGGCCCTTACATTGTGAAGACTTTCCTCGGCAAGGGGGCATACATTTTAGCTGACTCTAAAGGCCACCTTTTACGCAACCCCCGTAATGGGTTGTATCTTAAACGTTTCTACCCATAACTGAAACCGCGACCTCATTGGTCCGCATTGTACAGTTTGCTCTCTTTTTGTTTTTCACCCTTTTTACCATAATCTCACACTCATCGTTTTTTGCATGCCCACAGATGGACCATCTTCCACCTTGTTACATTGGCTTCGCTGATGGAGCAAGCCACTGGTCTCCCAACCTGGCTTCTGTAGCATGGGTCTTATATTCCCCTTCCAACGAACTGATTCACCTTGACGGAATATGTATAGGCGCAGCGACCAATAACCAGGCGGAGTATGATGCTGTGACCGGTCTCTTGAATGCTGCCCTCCAGATGGGCATATGTCACCTTCATGTGTTCCTGGACTCCCAGCTACTTGTCTCCCAGCTCAACAACTGCTACCAGGGGCGTGATCCCTGCCTATTTAGAAAATTACTGCGTACAAAACAACTCAGCCGACAGTTCGAATCCATCACATTCACACATGTCCCAAGAGCTCAAAATAGTGTCGCAGATCAAATGGCAAATAACATCCTAGATTGGCATATCAAGCACACCATGTAACACCTCCATCATGCATCATTATCCCACAACAGCTAAAAAAAAAAAAAAAAGAAAAAGAAAAAGAAAGAAGACTGCATTGCATTAACATTTGCATTCATGAACGTAAACCATAAAACCACATTTGCATCCATAGGGGCATCCACGTGCCCAACATCCTAAACCTCTTGCATCCACGTGCAATACAAACATATAACACATCATAAAGCGCATCCACGTGCGTACAACTGAGACAACATCACAAAAAGGTACATCCATGTGCATATATATATATATATATATATGTGTGTGTGTGTAAAAAATACATGTCATAGTGCTATACATGTCCTGAGTACCCCTGTACTCAGCTATACAAAAAATGTATGTACATCCCTAAAACCTCATAAAAATACATGCCGTAGCTACAAAACTCGGGGGGGAGTCCCCTGCACTCCCTAGGGAGAGTCATACCCTGCGTCACTGCCAGTATCTACCGCCTCCGAATCCTCCCCTCACTCCTCCTCCGGTAAATCCTCATCCCCCACGGGCTCCTGTGCCCGTGCCCTATCCGCCAAGAGTGCCACCCGGATCACAATAGATCTGAAATCCTGGGGTGCCCTCATGCACTCCTAAACCACGTCCGGATCAAGGTCTCACCACCCCTCGTCGGTCACCCCCACCAGCAAACGGTCTAGTAGTGCCCGTACAGACTCAAGCGTCCCCTCCACATCTCGGTGCTGCACCTCCCCCCGCCCAGGCAGAGCTGGAATGGCCACAATCCCCCTCCGTGCCACATACCCTAGCGGCGGCCTCGGGCCCACATCTGTAGATCACCCATTTGTCAGTAACAATATATCAATCAACCATCATATATAAAACTTGACAATGCAATTAAACCATACGTACCATCTGGTCCCCATGCCTGTCCCGACGGCCGTGGTGCCTCTGGATCCTCGGTATAATCCATATCTCTGTATGGATAGTCATCCAGCGTCAACGGTAACTGGAGCCACTGCAGGTACAACTCTTGCATGAAGTACCTACCAACATCACCGCCACCACGGCGGCGCATCATCTCGCCCCACCGCACCATCCGCGGCTCCTGCACGCCTCCTTCTCTGATCGGCACCCGTGGCCGCAACGTGGGTACCCGCTCCATAAAAAATGCACATAAGAAGGAACCATAGCAAAACCCCTTGCTAGATTCCTTCGCTGCTATCAGCTGCCGCTGCATGTAGGTAAGGAACATCTGACCCCATGCGTAGTACACACCGCCCAGTACGCGCTCTACCAGCTGCATCTGGCCACCAGATACCCTCTCTGGTGATTGGGACCCCAAGACACGCACCACGCATGCTGTCATGGCCTGCACTGCCAGCTCCCGTAAGTCTCTCACCAGAAGTGCATTCCTATGCACCCGAGCCTCTGGCCCACAGAACCGCTCCAACATGTCATCCATATCTAGGTCTGCGGATGCCCATGGCTATGTATCTGCCACCCTACCCAGACAGGGCAGCCCCGTCAAGAAGTATACATCAGTTAGGGTGAGGTCCACCCTCTCACCCTACACTCGGAAAGCCTGTGTGTCTGGCTCCCAGAAACTAACTAGTCGGTTCAGCAGCAATCCTGCTGACTGCATCATAGGCACCTGAGCGAACTTTAGCAGTCCAAATAGCCCCAGCATAGATCGCACCCGGCGGTCCTCTCGGACGATGGTCATAAGCTCATCCGGTATCTCCCGCTCTCTCCATTGAACCTGCGGCATCCTGTCAATCACACAAACAAGACTCATCAGACTCATGTCAAACAAATAATCCTTCCCCTTCCCCCACCAAAACTCGACTAACGCGATCCAAAACCGCGACTGTCGAGCCCTAACCCGCGGTTTACGATCGTGGCTGTCAGGCCTAAACCCGCGGTTTTCGACCACGGCTATTTGGCCTACAATCGCGGTCCCCGACCACAGCTGTCAGGCCTACAGTCACGGCCCCTAACCATGGCTGTCCGGCCGAAACTCGCAGTCCCCGACTGCGGCTGTCAGGCCTACAGTCACGGTCCCTAGCCGCGGCTATCCGGCCGAAACCCGCGGTCCACCCACGTGGACCACACAAATAGTACCCTGGGACCCACTACCCTCCCCCCGAACCCAATTACAAAGTAGGTATGAGTTTGACAGAATACCTGTATCTCCCGAATCTGAAAATGGCCAGTCGGATCATCCAGAAATGCCACCTCAGCTCTGGTCCACTCTGATCACGAGTCAAAGTCAAATACTACAAATGACACTTGTCATGTTGGGCCCACTTACTATTTATAGTCTTTTGACTTTGTTCTTGTTTTGGCCATTCTGAACCCATACGGAGTCCATTCTCCGAACCGTTTCCACCATTGGAATTAGCACGACGAGACCGTCACGATGGTCACCTTGTTGCATTATTTTTTCTACGCCATTTTTTGCCCATTTTTTAGACACCGCTAGTCGCCTCAGTTTGTGCGCCACTTCGACTGCTCTCCATTTTTAACACTTTTTATATCGCCGGATTCATTTTTCCGAGCTCGTGATGATGCTTGAGATCGTTTCTCGCTCTCACTTGGTACAATTTCAACATTGTGTCCCGACATCTTGCTGCCTCAAATGTACGCGCCACATCGGCCGCCATCATATTGTTCCATACTTTTTACATGAGCCATCCACTCCTGTCATACTGCAAATGTTCCATTTTTTTGCCACCATTCGTTCACCCTGCAAGGAGGACCACCAGTGTTCCCCCCCCCCCCCCCTCGTTCCTGGTCATCATAAATGTCCCTTGATTGAACGCTTCCTCCTTGCCTTACCATTCTATCAATTCAGAGTCTTCTTATTTGCTTTCAGACTCCTTAAAATTGAAAGCAACCACGAGCATGCACTGTCCTGGGCTCGTAAAATACACACAACGGTACCATTCCATTAATTCAGAGTCTTCTTATTTGCTTTCAGACTCCTTAAAATTGAAAGCAACCACGAGCATGCACTGTCCTGGGCTCGTAAAATCCACACGACAGTACCATTCCATTAATTCAGAGTCTTCTTATTTGCTTTCAGACTCCTTAAAATTGAAAGCAACCACGAGCATGAACTGTCTTGGGCTCGTAAAACCCACACAATAGTACCATTTCACTACTTCAGAGTCTTCTTATTGCTTTCAGACTCCTTAAAATTGAAATCAACCACGAGCATGAACTGTCCTAGGCTCGTATAAATCCACATGACAGTACCATTTTATATACACACTTCTTCTAGTTCCCTAACCCATGAAGAAGTCCACCCGTGCCTCTTGGCACTATGATCGATCCTCTCAGCAACACCCCCAATTAGGTCCCCTTTGTTCAGAGTATTCTGCAGTCTCCTGCCATTTTACCACAGCTTGAGTCTCCCTCAGCCCAGTCACCCTCCCAGATCCAATACAACTATGACCCCCTTACCACTAGTCAGTTTCATATGCTGCCCGATCATCGCCGCCATCATACTCTGAACAAAGGAAGTTTGAGTCCACCCACTCTACTTGCCCAGTTATTCCCCCCAGTTTATCAATCCTGCCATCAGTACTATCACCTTTCAGTTTTCCACCTCGCGCTCCTATCAAGGAAACATCATTTCCTTGATAGTTGCAGGTCTCCCTCTATCGACGATAGCCCCTCTATTCCAGAGGATAGACCTAGAGGCCCCTGTGCCTTGGACCCATCACCATCTATGGTGAGTGCCTACGGACCATTTTGGGAGGAGTCATCATTGCCTCTCCGAATGGTTGTTTATCACATGCTTGACTTCAGCACCTTGATCGCATCGTTGAGAATCGCGCAGGATTTAGATCCCTTCCATTATTTGTCGAAGACCTCGGATTTCCCCCGACTCTAGCACATTGGTGAGTCACTTTGGAACGCCCAGTTATATGTTCCCGTGGATGTCCGGGCTACGTTGGCGATTGTATTCGGAAGCCATCTAGTTCCATGCTTCCTTGAGTACCCAGTTCAGTTCCAGTTCAGTGTACCATTGCGAGTATGACCCTTGTCACTCTGATCCAGTAGCTCATCAGTTCCTTTGGTACCACATTCAGTAGCACTGCTGTCATTCCAGTGCAATAGTTGTTCAGCTTAGACATGGTCAGCTCAGCAGTATGTTCCATATTTGTGTCCCTTCTAGACCCTTATGATATACACAGTGGTTTTCTATGTATCCTACAGGTCCTTCTTTTCGAGCCTCACAGTTACTTTTATGTATCTTGATACGAGCATGGGTATGCCCACCTCGTCCATTTATTGAGACTCTTCCTCATTCAACATTTGAGGCCATTTATATGTCAAGTCCCCACATTTTGGACCCCATTGTTATCACTATGTTATATCCTGATACGAGCATGGGAATGCCCGCCTCGTCCATATGATCAGATGATTCCTCATCCATTATTGAGGTTATGTACTTTTCAGTCCTTACAGTTGGTTCAAGATCATTGTTCCAGGCTTCAGTTGGTTTCTTCTCTTCTCCACACCCCAGGAAAACCATGCATGACTTATGATGTCCATCGGCCATACGATGAGCTCCTGGCCTCGCACATTAGCGGGCAATCTGTTAACACCCAAAAAGTGTTCACTACCTCATCTACCCCATTACATGGCTCATTTGTCCATTTTCCTACCATATTTCCCTTAAGAACCCATAAAAACATTTAAAATGCCTCCAAAAGGCCAAAAAACCCCTTTTTCCTCCAAAAATATCTAAAATTCCTCTAAAAAGCAAAATCCCCAAAAAGGGAAGAAAAAATATAAAATAATGAGGAAAAAACAGGAAAAGAGGAAAAAACCCTAAAAAGCTGCCCTAAACCATATGGTTTCCAAAAAACCATGGGCCAGCACTCCACCACTAAAAAACCATAAATAAGTGAGGGAGACCCCTTATTTCACATCCACAATCACAAGTATCCTGACTCTGCCAAAATTTCTCTGGAAACCCTAGCTCACCCTTGAGCTATTTTCACCATTGAGAGCCCCTTTTGTCCCATTTCCACCATTGGAGAAAGAGAAGGAGTAGCTTGAAGCTCAGAGCCACCTACTCGGACCAGTGCAAAGGGCTTCACCAACCTTCACATTGGAGGTATTATCAATAAAAAACCATTCTTTATATTTTGTTGTTTGTTTCATGCACATGTTTAGATTTAGTTTTTATTTCTGTTATAGCTTTTAGTTTACATTTTATTGAACTGCTACTAAGGAATCCATTTTCCTTAGTAGGTGCTCATTCGCACAAGCTAGGGGTAAAAACCTAGCTACAGTTGTCAATCTGCTTATATCGGATCCGCAAATGATGCAGGATGAGACGCAAGCAAAGATAGATCATGTGTTGCTTAAAGTAAAGCACTTGGTTGTAAGCTGCAAACTCTTTAATTATAAGTCTATTCCAAATGCAATTTTTTTTCCTATTCGTATATGAGTAACTAAAATATTATTTGTTTCTACAGGAATATTTTTTCCCTGGTGAGAGGCATGCTGATACCATTGAGCATGACACCCCCTTCGCCATTGATCATGTATAGTTTCCGTCTGGCCAGTCGGAAACACAAAATGAGACACCCTAGACAGAACATGAGAGTGCCGATGAGGATCAGGGGCATGAGAGTGCTGGAGAGGATCAGGGGCCAGTACATGGAGAAGAGCATGACTTTGATGCTGCCGTCCCAGCATTTCCTGGATATTTCCATGTCACTAGCACGGGAACATTTGAGACTAATTTTTTGGTGGATGAAGATCTCATTCCCTACAAGATGGAGAAGATTCCAGGTAATATTTACAAAATGTTTTAACTATATATTATAATTTTATTGGAATGTAATTATGCATCATTCTTTTTACACTAATTAACACATACTCGTTTTTGTAGGAAATGATGTCTTTTATAAACATCTTAATGATTGGTATTTAGAGCTATTTGGGCCCACTATCTACACATGGTGGAACCGACAGAGTAAAGTTTTGAAAGATGAGCTTATTGCTCACTTGGTTGGGTTTTTTGGTGCCAAAACCTTCAACCAAAAAAAGGTTCTCGAAAAAGCTGGCCAACATTTACATTATGTACGGGAGGGATATCGAAACAACTTAGCAATTAATCCAAAGTATGCGCACCCTCCAATGATTCCAACAAGGGAGTGGAAAGGCTTGCTAGATGATGCAAGGGAGAAAGTTACGAAAATAGCAGGCAAGCCAGTACCCGAGTCAGCTAGAAGGTATGCAGTACTTTCGGCAATGCAATTATATGTTTATTACACTTTATTTTCCATTTTTTTGCAATGTTTAACGTATTTAAAATTACTTTTATAGGCTACCAGATACGTCGAAGGCCACCCAAGAAAGAATAGAAAAACATGGGAAACACAAGCTTGGCCCTGGTGGATATTCCAACCTGCAAGCACGAATCGTAAGTATGATCAATAATTATTTTATTGTACAGAAATTATAGATTGCATTTAAAATTGTTTTCATGATGATATAACAACAACAATGATGATCTAATTGAAAATTACAAGATCAAAGATTCCACAATTTGCCAACGAAGGAAGACATGAGGATCGGCTACCAACACGGGTTTTTAGGTGTTGTTGAACATCGAACAAGAAGCTATGGTAGCCAAGCAAACTCTTCCAGTGGTCCATCCTGCGAACAGGTAACTACAATAAACAAATTCTATTTAAGATTGATTCATTGTGTTTTATATTCATTAATAAACTAGTACATAAAATATTGAGTCTCTTTGTGTTAAGCCACACAACAAAAGTAGAGAAAATGCAGAGGATGGAGGAGAAAGAGATATTGGAGTTCATGTTGATCGGAATCCAGGTAATAAATATTCTTGTGTTAAAAAAAACTAGTATGGATTAAAGTCTCAAATATTAAATTGCAAATACTATATTGTTGTAAGTGTTGATGTTGTAATGTAGAGGGTCTTCATGTGGAACTTGAGGTAGCATCAGAAGATCAAATGCATGAAATTCATGTCACCCATGAGTTTCCAGGTACAAAGCACCACTCTAATGTTTTTTTCTTAATGAAGGACTTACAATGATAATAATAAAAACACGTCAAGTAATTAATATTTCTTCATTTTTCCAGTACATCCTGGCACCTTACAGCAGCCACATACACGTCGTGAGCACACGACCCGTCGACAAACACGATCACAGGAAGCTACAGAGGGCATAGGAAACAAAAAACAATTGGTAAAAGAGGATGTCACACTTAGAGAATATGTGGAGAGAAAAAAGCGCCAAAAAAAGTAGTGATTGTAATAAGTACACTATTACATTATTTTTTATGCATTTTCCTCGGATATTATTTTTGATATTATGGAGTAATGTCTTCAACTATTTATTTTTTTCTATGTATGAATGAATGAATGAGTTAATTAATGAATGCTATAAACT
>LPNX010118934.1:0-14392 GCA_001517045.1 Pseudotsuga menziesii
AACCGCGACCCAGCTTTTTCTCGAGGCCTTTGTAGTCCCGCGGGTCGAAACATAGACCATGCTGTTCCCGGCCATGGTGGGTCTGTCCTTCATAGATAAATCCAGCTCGCCTTTCTTCCCTTTTTCTTTGAAAACATCCCCAAAGTTTATCGTCAGGCATCTTTTGCCATCCTCCAGCGCCTCTCGCCGGTAATTTTCCTCCGTCTTGTCTGCTAAAAATGGCAGGTTATCCTTGAGGTATATGTTGAGATAGAGCTCTGGGAATCCGTCCCTCTCGTTCACGAACGCCATGACGTTTTCCACGGGCGTCGATGTAGTGTTAATGCTGAGCATGTGCATGAGCGTCTGGATTCCAGGGCCTTGTAGGTATTGCCCGTTGTGATTGACGGACTGCCCGTCCGTTGCCAGAGTCTCCTCCAAATTGGTGGAGAATCGCAGAGGTTGGAGAGGGAGTGTATATATGTCAAACGCATAGTGTGCTCGGCCAACAGAAGCAAAAGCAACAGTGCCCTGCAAATTTCTGCTGTCTGCAGATGCAAATTCATACAAAGAATTGAAAAGCTGTCCTCGTCTTCTTCGATGGCCTGTAAAACCAGCCGAGCGGGATCAATGGCGCTCTCCAGCGCCGACGGCAGCTCGGCTCTGAGCGCTGTAACGTCTTTTCTGTGCTCCACAATGAATTTCCAGAGACCCTCTGCGTCCATCTTCTCGCAGAGGAACTTCAGGCTATTTTCACTGTTTCCGCTTTCAATGGCCGCGAGGGCCGAGGTCTTCTGCTCTTCTAAGCGGGCGATATAGGCTTTTTCGTTGGACTCGATCGATTGCTCTCTTTTGTCCAGCAATTCCTCCGTTTCTTTGGTTTTGAGCTCCAGATTTTTTTCCTTCTCCGTGAGTTCTTCGAATTTCTTCTGCAGCGATTGCTCCAGCAAGGCGTAGTGATCTGTAAGTTCCTTCCATTGAAGGGTGCATTTCTCTAAAACGGCTCTTTGGGTATCAAGAACTGTAAACGCTTCCTCCAGCCTTTGCTTGTCCACCTCCATCGAATCCATCTGTGCAGGGTTAAACCCTCAACCCTAGGTTACCTGATGATATCGGTAGCGAATTACAGAAGAAAGGATAAATGATATGATTCAACCCTAGGTTATGTGCATTGATGTGCATTCAAGGGGCAGTTGAATTGACAGAGAAATGCCAGGCAGCCAGCAGATCAGGATGAATGCATCAACGCAGTAGATTTTCCCAATCGTCAGATGTTTTCATCCGACGGCTGGGGAGAAAAATCATTTATTATGGTGAGTCTCTCTCATTTGGTAACGCCTTACGGCGTAATTATAGAATATTTTTAAAAATAAAATAAGGTATTGTTTCTTTTCATCATTTAAAAATATTAAAATATATTTTTTCTAAAAAGTTAAAAAATATATGTTTTCATAATTTCGAAAACAATTGTTTTAGAATAATTGGTTTTTGGGTACGATTTAAAAGTTTTTTTATTCACTAAGAGCCTGCCTTTTTTAGATATTAATAAATAAATTAACGACTAAAAATCTATAGACAATTGGTAGGAGTGGAAGTCTATTCCCAATATAGACTATCAATGGGACATGAACATTATTCAAATGGCATGGTTTTCCTTGAATAATGGCGATGATTCAACTTGAGTTTACAAATAGAAACTAATGATGGTTGTGCACACTACCACTTTAACAACTGAATTATGATAGGTTTTGAGACACAAAACAAAAACCAAAACAAACAAAACTTCAACAATAATGATGAATATGTTCTTTGGTGATGAGCATCCTACACTACATTATAAGTTACAAAGTTCAAGTGTAAAAAGCTATGACAAAAATACATTATAAGTTACAAAGTTCAAGTGTAAAAAGCTATGACAAAAATATTTATATGTTATTAGATGTATTTCTCTAACATTTTATCCAGTGATGATTAAATCTATCATAACTCAGTTGTCAAACTGCCACTGAAGCTAGTGATAGCTTTTATGAGCATATGCAATATTGATAGCTTTTATGAGCATATGCAAGTTGATTGGTATTCAAGGAAAACCAGGCCGCCTAAAATAACCCATTGGTGGTCCCTTAAGGGAAGTACCTATTGGTGGTCCCTTAAGGGGCATACTTTGACTCAAGCCACACCTATGGGTCTTTAGTTGTTAACCTATTTCTTTATCTTCAAGGAAGAGGAGTTCTTAGCTAATCAAAAGTAATATTTCTCTAACTTACATAGTATTAATCATCACCGTTATTCAAAAAACCTACACCACCTAAAATCATTAGTTGGTCATTCTTAAGGGAGTAGACTTCCACTCATGCCATGCTTATAGGTATAGGTAGTTAATCTTTTCAGCGAGTTCAAAAGACAACAAACTCTTAACCAATCAAAATTAATATTTATCTAATTTAAATATTATTAATTTATAACAAAATATTTTTTATATATTTTTTCAAAATTATTATAATCAAAATTAATATTTATCTAATTTAAATATTATTAATTTATAACAAAATATTTTTTATATATTTTTTCAAAATTATTATAATCTATAATAATCTTGATCATTTCACTATATGATGTCCCCACAGATTATTCAACTTAAGCTGGTCCGTCAAAAATCATCTGCAACTGTTCAGTTGCCAAGACGATGGGGCTGGTAACTTGTACCTGCAAGGCTGCAAATTGGTAAAATATAAATGGTTTTCTTTTCAATAAAACTAATTTAAAATATTAAAATAATATAAAAAAAACATTAGCACATGACAACCTTCAGTATTTAATTTCCAAGCTACATCACACTCAATTTGGTTTGGCTAATAATAATAAAAAGTTACATAATTTAAAATATTAAAATAATATAAAAAACATTAACGCATGACAACCTCACGTATTTAATTTCCAATATACATCACACTCAATTTGGTTTAGCTAATAATAATAAAAAATTACATAAATTATTGAGACTTACTTTTTGAAGTGAAGTCAATTTGGTTTAATGAATAAAACGTTTAAAAATATATATTTAACTGACTTTTTCTAAAGATGGGATTTGAACCTTAACTTATTCAGATTGTATTTAAATAAACTTTTATGACATATATTTTAAATTAATTTTTAAAGTCAATTTGGTTTAACGATTAAAGGTTTAAATAATATATTTATTGACTTTTCTTGAAAGTTAGATATGAACCTTTACTTATGCAGATTGTATTTTCCATAAACTTTCATAACATATATTTTATTTTTAATTTTTTAATTTATAATATTTTTATTGACTTTTTCTAAAGGTGGAAAATGAACCATAAGAGGCATGGCAATCGGCAAAAGCTATCCATTGAGCTGCAGAGCATTTAATGCTGCTGCAGCAAGCTTGATGACCGTTGGATCTCGAGCAGCTTAAGATCCAAGGGTCATCAACCCTGCTGCAACAGCATTAAATGCTCTGCAGCTCAATGGATAGCTCTTGCCATGGCGACGCCCTTCATTGACACACGGAGGCATGGCATGCATGTATTAATTATATGGAACATTTATATTATTTTTTTAGTTAACTTAGAAAGATGTACACTATGATAGTACAAGCAATTCCGTACCTTAATGATGTTGAAAACGTTGCATAAGAATACCAAATAAGTGAAATTAGTACCTTAATGATGTTGAAAAAGTTGCATAACAATGCCAAATAAGTGAAATTAGTAGCTAAGTTATTTTGAAAAAATAGTAACAAGAGTAATTTACAAATAAATTAAAAAAATTTGCATTGATAATAAAAACAATTATTAAAGGGGCGGAAGGAGGGGGAAGGACAATTACTCATCTCGATGGAACAAAGATTTTAAGTATGCTTGGGGGCTGGGTAATATAACTATAGCTGAAGCTCCGACATTTTGTAGGGAATTAAACAACTAAAAAGGAAAGGTATTTCGTGAGCCCGAGTCATTAGAGATTCTCAAAGTCTCATCTCCCTCGTGATTGCTAGTTCCCTCCCCAAAGAAATTCGATTAAAGCAAATTGTTTACAAAATTCAAAAACTTGCATCTAAATTCCAACTTCTTCATTTTTTTTAGTATTCTTCACTGGAATAATTCGGAGGCCGACAACGCTGCCAACATGGTGGTTGCCTTATCCCCGGGAGCTCTTGTGTTGGATGATCAAGAGGTACTTTTGGACCCACTTCCCTATCGAAAGTCGAGTCACCACGCCAGGTGCCAAATGCATGACATATTCAGGAGTGAGAAGAGGCGTGTGGCGATGGGACAGATTTGGGACATGTAAGCACTGCAATTTAAAGCTCGAGCATGCGAGCACATATGTCATGTCTGCAGATCGGAGAAGGAGGAAGTGTTAGGATTTACAATCCTCCCTTGTCCAAACTGGTTTATTAGATTATGTTTTCCTAACTTAGGAGTCATTTAGTTATTATTGGGTCCACTTGGCCTAATGGGGCCACATGTACTAGTCACTAGAGTATGGGGAACACAGATAGAGGCTAACTGCAACTGACTGCACCTTCATGCATCAGTTTATGTGCCTCCTAGACCAATCCCTACAATTTAGGAGCCACTGGGAGTGTCGGCACCAACCTCGTTCAGTTTTTGGTAGTTGGTGACTAGTCAAGCTAAGTTATGCTCCATTTACATTCAGTTAGATGTTGTCCAGTTCAAATAGCACCAGTCTTGCATGGATGCATGTGGGAAGGCACCTATTCTCACCTACTTCTCACCTACCACATCAGTTAGACTAGTTTAATAGATTATAATTGATTGAGAGACTGAATTAGACAACTAGAGTTGATCTAGTGAACTCCGATAGTGATTTAGACACTTCTAGTTAGCCATGCAGTCAAATTGCGTTGGTGGATTTGAATCCTATCCACATGATTCGAATTCTCCTTTATGTAACATTGTTGTATAATGTTGGAATTAATGAAGTTTATACTGTAATTATACTGAGCAATACTTGTATTTTTCCCGTGAAATTTGTCTTGTTCAGTGGGTATTATTCATTCCTTTACACTGCATAATAATTCAATCTAATTGCACTCATTTCCTGAAGATCAATGGCACATTAATTGCAATACGGTATCAGAGCCTCCTCAGGAAAGCTTTGAGTCTGTCTAATCTCCATTGTACACCAGAAGTAGTTGGGTTTCCACAGAAATATGCAAAGAGTGCCTTGTTAACTTTGGATTCATTCAGAGTGGCGGTGCGGGCGTGACGGACCCTGAAAAAGTGTACATGTTGAGATGGAAGGATTGATTCTGAGATAGTGCAAATTCGTTTTGTTTTTGTAGTGTTTTCTTACATGTGCTACCTAGCTTGATTGAAAAAATTGACTGATCAGAAGGAGAATTAATGGAGAATCAACATTTCTTACCCCATATCCTAACACCCTTCAACTATGTTTATTGGAGTGGAAATATGCAGGTGTCCTTGCACAAGCTGGGCCTATACAGGATGACAATGGGTTGAGAGACTGAACCTCATCATCCTGCTAAGAAAAACAAGTTCTTGAACCAGTTGGATGAAGCCTTTGGCTTCCTTTGTGCTCACATCTCCAGATACCTCCTCTTTCATCTTGAGGGATTGAAGACTCCAAAAGAATCTTGGGAGAATCTCAAATTCTTGTTTGGAAAGTAAGATGAGCTTTGGGGACACATTCTAGAGAATGAGTTAATATCATTGCAGCCCAACCGTTTCGAAACCATACAACAATTTTTTACTAAATTCAAGTCTCTTGCACTATGATGTAAGTAGTGCGAAATAGAAAGGAAGGAAGATCAACTTGTGCTCTCAGTGCTCAACAAACTTGGTTCTGAGTATTCTGTCTTCGTCTCTACCTTCCATTCCAGAAGAGCTTCCATCCCCAATTGGAATGTTCCTTCACTTGATGGCTTTGCCAAGTCTTTAATACAGGAGCAAGAAAATTTGGTCCAAATGGGAGCCCTCCAAACTTCCAAGAACTAAGATCTTCTGATGTCAGACTCTATCAATGCACAAGCTAAATGTAAGCACAAGGGGAAGGAGCCTAAAGCCTCTAATTTGAAGCCAAAATAGAATTAGAAGTCTTCTGAAGGAGCTTCGGGCTCCAAGAGAAAGACTAAGTGTCCTTATTGTATGAGGGGCTTTCATTCAGAAATCTAGTGCATGAAGAAGACCCTCGACTAGTTGAAAACTCTCCTTGTAAGGAACAATATCACCCTTCCACAAGGTGCATGGATGTTTGATGATGCAGAGCATACTGAAGAGCATGAGAGATTCCATGCCTTGAAGGAAGGCCTCACTTCGTTGAAGGCTTACTTGATATATTCTGGACCATCCAACCACATGGTTGCCTCCAGGGAATCCTTCACCACTTTCACTCTATCAGAAGGACCTAGAAGTCATATGGGAGATGACTCTAAAATCCCAGTTGTTGAGAGAGGTTCAAATAAAATACAGCATGAATAGTTCAAGAATGTACTCTATGTGCCCTCTCCCGCAACAAAGAAAATTGTTGAAGACGAAGAAGAAGCAGAATCTTCCACACAGTCAATTCGAATTGAAGAAAGTCTCCTTGGAGTGACTCCTTCTCCTGCTGCTCCAAAAGTTTATGAGATATATGATATATCATCTTATGATAAGGTTGATTCAGAAGAAGACATTTGGATCTATGTTATTGAAGAAAAACTCTCCTTCCATTCTGTGCGAAAATTCTCTAGTGATTCTTCTTTTTTAAATTATGTGCATAGTTTACCAGTGATTGCTTCAGAAAATGAAGAGGAATTTGATTTCTCTATCTCTAATGATGTTGTTGGTGTGAAAATAATTAATAACATGGATATTTTGGAAAGAATATCATATTTTAGGAGTGATCCATTCACTCTCATTGATCTTGAGCTTCAAGGAAATTCATACATGATTGAATGCACCAATACTTGGAATTTTGAAGAAGGAGAAAATTGTGCATCTACCATCTCGATGGAGCACACTCTTGGATCTGATATGAACTTATTTGGATCTGATATGATCTTATTTGGTTCTGATATGATAATATTTGGTTCGATTTTTAAGGTTCGGGAGCTTCCAGTCATGCTTGTAGTTGTTCTCATTAATTTTGGTGTGAAACATCAAGTACTGCAAGTCTCTTTCCAACTTGTTGTTTGGGGTTTGATGCTAGTTTCCTCTTATGAGTTTGTTGATATTATATTTTGTGAATCATTGGTCATTTCTGAATCTATATCATATTATGGAGCTCAAGCATTCGATCTCCACAGTCCTAGGGATTCTCTACCTTTGTATTCAATCACATGCTCATCTCCTCACATAACTAGTAAAGATTGAGACATTCTGCATTCACCTAGACACATGCTCCTAACACTTGGTGCTGATTATACCTCACATGGTTTGATGTTCAAGGCTGCAATATATCAGTTGCTTGGGTGTTCCTCACACGATTCGAATTCTCAAGCACTTTTGCTCTCTCATTAGTTGTTTTCAGTTGCTCTACATGGGTCCAGTTTTCATCTTGCAGTTGTCTATATTTCTGATTCAGTTGAGCATTTTCTACTTCTTCCAAAGACGAAAATTCCTCCACACATAGTCATTAGTTTGGAGAGGTTCACATCCACAACTTCAGGATGTTGCTACACAAAAGAATGATACTGCTGCACAGTGCTGCAAATTGCAGCAGAGTTTTTGCAAGTTATGTCCTAAGGAGGAAGTTTCTTTTCTTCTAAAAATGGCTTGTATTTCCTGTTCCTGATTATTTGGAAGAGGGGGGGGTGTTCCCATGAGGTTTTCCCCTATTTCCTAGGTTTATTAAGCATCGTTTTTTAATTATTTTAGATTATATATGGGTGACTTTTGGTCTTGTTTCCAGGGCCCGCAGTTGTCCAAATTAGGATTTAGGGGGGCTGCTAGGATTTATAATCCTCCCTTGTCCAAACTGGTCTATTAGATTATATTTTCCTAACTTAGGAGTCATTTAGTTATTATTGGGTCCACTTGGCCTAAAGGGGCCACATGTACCAGTCACTATAGAGTGGGGAACATAGATAGAGGCTAATTGCGACTGAGTGCACCTTCATGCATCAGTTTATGCACCTCCTATACCAATCCCTACAATTTAGGAGCGTTTGCGAGTGTCCGCACCAACCTCCTTTAGTTGTTGGTAGTTGGTGACTAGTCAAGCTAAGTTATGCTCCAGTTACATTCAATTAGATGTCCTCCAGTTCAGTTAGCACCAGTCTTGCATGGTTGCACATGGGAAGGCGCCTATTATCACCTACCACATCAATTAGACTGCTTTAACTGATTATAACTGATTGAGAGACTAAATTAGACAACTGGAGTTGATCTGATAGTGATTTAGACACTTCTAGTTAGTCATGTAGTCAAGTTGAGTTGGTGGATTCGAATCATATCCACATGATTCGAATTCTCCTTTATGTAACACTGTTGTATACTGCTGGAATTAATGAAGTTTACACTATAATTATATTGAGCAATACTTGTATGTTTCCTATGAAATATGTCTTGTTTAGTGGGTATTATTCATCCCTTTACAATGCATAATAATTCAATCTAATTGCACTCATTCCTGAAGATCAATGGCACATTAATTCTAATAAGAAGAACGTCTCTCTAATCGATGGCTTTAACTACACCATGCCTAGAGATGGCGGGGAAAGGAATTATGGCTCCAAAGATTTTGAAATATGGCCACACGAGCCGACTCCTATCTCTTGGGCTTGCTTTGATGGAGAAGGATCATCCGAATCTCAATTTTCAAGAACCCCTCTCCTCCCATGTCTCGAATTTACTCCCTTGGCTCATGAAGGCATACATTTTGCAGGGATTTGGCCTGCACTCAAGAGAACCCATCCTCTTCATAAGCATATGGATTCTAGAGACGAAAGCCAAGACTGCTGCCCGAAGCACGCGAGAGATGCCATGGAAAGAAGCGTGCGATGGGTGAAGGAAGATATGAAGGCCCAAAAGCGGAAGTTGAGGCATCATTGTGAGGAAACCAATGACAAGCTAGAGCATTTTGAGGTATTTGTCCATAAACCCTGAGTGGTTCAAAAAGAACATGAGGAATCAACATGAGCTCAGCTGAAAGAACATACCATGATATCTCAGGATCTCTCAAAGTGGCTCTTGCAGGTCAAAATTTAGTTGGGCACTATGGCCTTTGAACATCGGGTTCAACATGAATTGGAGGCGAAGCAAAAGAGTGCGGAATGGAAAGAACTCGAGACCTCCCGTGACACCTATCCAGGCCATTAAATCATGTTTTTGTTTTGTTTTCTGTTGGGTCAGTTTGTCTGTCTTTTTAGATTTTATGTTAACTGGACACTATTTAGAATTATTATTTTCAAGTTTCCAGATTCTTAGAGAAAATATGCTCAATTTTGTCTGTAACATAACTATATTTTCCAAACCGGTCCGGATGTTTTTAGTCAGCCATGTTGTACTTAGCCAGGTGCCTGCACTTTGCACTCTTTTGTTGTTATAAAACTTATACTCGTTCTTGTGAAAAATAAAAATAAAAACAATTATTAAAAAAGAAACTATTTGTATGGTAAAGATATATAACTAGATTATAGTGATTTGTAACATCAAGTAATTATATATTTCTTATAAAGTAGTTTATTAATACTGTTACTATTAGTCCCCGCGAAACCAATGAATATAGCAATAAGTGGGTCATATATAACTTTGACTTTATATTAATCCTAAAACAAACTCATAATGTTTCTCAATGTTTTGTACTATTTATGTATTAAATTTAATATTTTGAAAACATAATTATTTTGTTGAATATTTAAAATTAAATAAGTAGTAAATCTTCGGTAAGAGTTTTAAGTTCTCGACCAATTTCGAATGTTAAGTAGGTTAATCATTAGGAGAAATAAGATGTCACTCTCTTTTTGCACTTAGGGTGTGAAATTAATAGTTAATAATTTATTTTAATTATTTTTATAAAACGAGGTTTAAGTTATTAAGTCGGTTAAGGTGTCTTTAGGTTTTTTTTTTTTAATTAAAAAATTGTTTTAGAAATATATATCTTTTATAAAAAAAATGTTTAATTTTTTTATTATAAAATTTCTTAATCAAATCTTGATTTTTATTTTTTATTATTTTTTAATTAAATTTAAATTTTTAATACTCTAAGTTTTAATAATAAAGTTTTATAGTTTAAAAAGTATATTTATTAGTTAGTTTTTTATGCACTCATTTTAATTTTTTTTAAATAAACTTTTTAATTTAAGTTTTATTATCAAAGTTAAGTTTTTATGTCCATAATAAGTTTTAAGTTTAAAGGTTATAATGTAAAAGTATATTAATTAAGTTTTTGTGTTATTTTTAAAATTGTTTTAAAAGTTTAATGTATAAAAAGTTGTAATTATAATGTTGTATATTAAGTAGAGTTTAAGTAGGGTTAAATGTTATTATATTAAGTAGGGTAATGAGTAATGAGTAGGGTTATAATGTAATATATTATGAGTAGGGTTATAATGTAATATATTATGTAATGTAGTGTAGTGAAAAGTAGGTTGATTTTTTTAAAGTTTGTTAGAAGATTTTTAAGTAATATAAGGTTGTAAGAAGTTTTTTTTTGGTTGGTGTGTTTTACTTCCTAATGAGTTTCTTAATGATAGATTTTCAAGCATCTTTAAGTTTTAAACCGTCATCTTGGTTGAAGTTTTTATCGCATTTCTCAATTTCAATGGCTTCCCAAATTTTCCTTTTGTAGTAGTTAGGGACAAACACTTTAGACTTTTCTAGGTAGATGTGATGTTTAGTGTTATGGGAATGTTTTGCTATGGCTGAGTTTTTTTATTTTGTCATACCGTAGATCTGCACTGTGATCTTTCAACCTGGTTTCAATTGACCTTCCAGTCTCACCTATTTAGGCCTCACCGTATGAACACGGTATTTTGTAGACACCTTTATGGTTTTTCGGATCAATAGGATCTTTAGCTTTGTCAAGCAAGGTTCTTACTGAGTTTGGAGGAGCAAACGCCACCCTTATTTTTTTCCTCTTTAGGATGTTTGCGATCTTATTTGTGGTGCCATAGATACAAGGAAGGGTGATTCTTGGAAGAGTCGTGTCTCTCTCTTTGGTTTTGTGTCTTCTCTTTTTTACGTTATGGGAAATCCTATCAATCTCCTTTCCATTATATCCATTGTTAATGAGTGTCGTTCTGAGGTGCTCCAATTCTCCTTTTACGTGATCCGTATCTGAAACCCTCCATGTGCGTGTTGCTAAGGTGTTTATTATACCAGTATTTTGGGACGGATGATTGTGCGAGTCAGCGTGAAGGTATCTGTTTGTATGTGTTTTCTTTCTATATACTTGACGAGACTGAGATCCATCAGGATTCTTTGTTATAAGTACATCCAAGAACGAAAGGAAACTTTCTTCCTCCTTCTCTAAAGTGAACTTTATACTATCACATTGAGCGTTTAAGTGGATTTGGAATTCACCTAACCTCTCCTCTCCATGTCGCCAATTGCTAAAAACATCATCCACAAATCTAAGCCACCATCTTAGTTTTTGTGGAAACGAACAATGTTTTTCCTTCGAAATCCTCCATGAAAATATTTGCCACAATTGGTGATAGTGGTGAGCCCATTGCAACACCTTCTGTTTGCTCATAAATTTCTCCTTGGAAGTAGAATTAAGTTGACCTGAGTCACATCTCAACCAAGTGCGCTATTTCAAGGTTTGATACCTTCTTGATGACTTCCACACCGTCATCAATTGGAATTTTTTTGTAGAGTGAGACTACATCAAAACTGGTTAATAAATTTTTTTCATCCACCTTCCAATCTTTTAATCTTCCTACTAACTGTGAGGAGTCTTTGATGAATGAGAAGGTTTTTCCAACCAAGGGTTTAAGAGTCTTTGCTAAGTGTTTTGCCAGATCATACGTTGGCGATCCTATTGTATTAACGATGGGTCTAATTGGGATGCCTGATTTATGTATCTTCGGTAAGCCATATATGCGTGGCATGATTACGTTCTTTGGAGTGAGTTTTTTCTTTGTATTTTCATCTAAGGAGGACTTTTTTATTGCTAAGGTAACCTCTCTTACTACCTTTTTTTAATGAATCCTTTGTGATTTTACGATAACAGCCACCATTCAGATGTTCAATCATTTTTGTTTGATAATCCTCAGTTTTTAAAATGACTGTGGCATTCCCTTTGTCTGCTTTGAGAACCATAACATCTGTCCTATCTTGGAGCTTTTTTAATGCCAGGTTTTCATCCTTTGTTATGTCGCTCTTCGGAGGTTTAGCATTTTTTAGTACTATGGCGCATTCTTGTCGTATATCCTCCGCTCTGTCATCTAGTAATCCTCTGATAGTATACTCAACCGCACAAATGATGTCTTCGTGAGGTATTCTCCGTGGCGGAAGGGCGAAATTCGGCCCTCTTTTTAGTAGCTCGTTAGTGTTCCTATCGATTTCAACGTTGGAAAGCTTCAAAACACAGCCCACTAATCTACCTGCCTCCAGTTTTTGTTTAGCTCTAAGTTTATCAAATTTTAACGACTGTTTCTCGATGGCTGTCTCCATCGATTTTTCTGCTTTGAGCGCAGTCATGGCTTCAATGATAGTCCAAAAATCTAGGTGTAGCTCCTTGGTTAGTGACGTGTGCAGTAAGTAATCCTTCTTAGACAATGCGCCAATTTCTTTTCTGTTGCATCTTATCTCCCCCCTTACGATTTGTAAACTTAATTCTCCAAAGGCGTGTCCATGCTTCTTCTTCAGATGGTGGTGGATTTTAGCAAAACAAGGAATAATTTTATGGTCACGACATTTTTTTAAAGAAAACTACATCAGCTGAGCGATGGGCGATTTTTATTCGTGTGCATTCAAAGAGCCGGATTTGTCGTAGCATATCCCTTCCGTGGAGGGCTGTGTTCTGGTTATTCATTTTAATCCATAGTTCAGTAATTTAAATCAATAGAAAACCTGCGGTAATAGTTTTAAGTTCTCGATGGAAAGATTTGTGAGATTCGAAATTGGATTAAAATATTCATATTCCATTGGATTGGACGCGAGCAGCTGCATGCACGACTCTCCTGGAGAAGATCCCCGTGCCTGATCGCCCCCATTGCTGGAATAGCTGCTGGAATCGCTGCTGGAGCCTGGACGTATCTTGCAGGGTTCGTGGTGCTGGTCTGGCGAGTTTTTCCTGAAGAGTGGGGTTCGTAGGGCCCAGAGGGCTGTCTTCGGGGCATCTTCACAGCTGACGTGAATGCCAATGAATTGAGGACCAATCTGATGGCTGGGATGGGAGGTGTGCCTCCAGATCCGAGATCTGAGGCCTTTGATAACCTAATCCGGCCTCAGAACAGGAGAACGGGATCGAGAAACCCTCCGAAGTTTGTAAAGAGAATAGAGGAAGTTCCGGAAGTAGCCCTTCCGCCTGAAGAAACAATGAGGGTTGCTCTCTCCCTGGCAGACAGAGCCCTGGTCGGGAAATTCATGGGGCTCTGGCCTTCGCCAAAGACAACTGATAGCTGGGTCCAAAGAAACTAGAGACCCCTCATCTCCAAAAACGTGGCATCCTACTCTGTCGGAAGGGGATTCTTCCTCTTTGACTTCGAATCAAAGGAAGATAAAGAACTAATCTTCAGGAATGGGCCCTACTTCATGGGGCCGCAAGGTATCTACCTCAATGGATGGACCCCGGATTTCGATCCCGAGGTAGACATCCCCAAGGCCGTGCCAGTCTGGGTCAGACTTCCTAACCTTCCCATGCATTGCTGGAACACCAAATCTCTCCAAGCGATCGGGACTGTACTTGGGAACTACATTGACATGGCTAGTCCAAAGGATCACTACGCCTGCGCCCGGATCTGCGTGGAGGTGGACCTAGAAGCAGGTCTTCCAGAAGCAATTAAGCTAACTGTGGGGAACTGGTCTCATTTCCAAAGGCTCGACTACGAACAACTCCCCTTCAAGTGCCGGGGCTGCCAGGAATATGGGCACTTCATCCGTAATTGCCCGAAAAAGCCTGAGGTTCATCATGACAAAGGGGATGGCTGGCAAAAGGTAAACAGAAACAAACCTAAAAAACAACCGGATCCAAAGACGAATGAAGGGAGCAAAGAGGCTAAGATAATCCAGCTCGAAGGGTCCCCCGAAACCTCCACCAAAGAAAACACTGAAGAAAGGGAGGAACCAGTAATAGTGGAAGAGAAATCCAGCAATGAACATAGTAAGGAGGTGGAAGCAGATCTATCAGACCACCAAATTCAGGATCAAGAGGACAACATGACAGAGATACAAGAAGGAAGAAATCCGGGACGATCAGAGGAAGAATCTGAATCGGAAGAAGACGAAGAGGAGGAGGGGGAAATAGAAATGATAAC
>LPNX010118934.1:15929-65248 GCA_001517045.1 Pseudotsuga menziesii
ACTAGATCGTTATTGTCATGCCTCCGGAAGTGAGATCAGTTTTAGGAAAATCAAGATTTTTGGCTGGAATATTAATCCTAGAGAAATGCTTATTATCTCCAGGATTCTCAAAATGGATGGTGTAGCCAACTGGGAATCCTTCAACTACCTAGGGATCCCCATCTTCAAAGCTAAATCCAAGAGCTCAGCCTGGATCCCAATTTTGGAGAAAATCAAAAGGAAAATCCATGAATGGGGGTCTACCTGGTTAAACTTGGCTGGGAAGGTGGTCTTAATAAAGTCAGTCTTGAATAGCTACCTCCTCTACCAGAGCTCTCTACTTCTAGCTCCGGCCAAAGTAATCTCTCAGATAGAAGGTCTGATCAGATCTTTCCTCTGGCAGAAAGGCAGCGCAGGGGGTGGTAAAAAATTTGCACTGGTCAGCTGGAAAATTATTAAATTGCCCAGGCCAGAGGGCGGTCTCTTCATCAGAGATATTAGAAGTCAAAACTTGGCTTTGGGAGCCAAGTTGCTTTGGAATCTGGTCGCCCCCAAGCCTTCTTGGTGCAGTCAGGTATTGAAAGCCAAATATTTCAGAGGATTGAGGCTCAGATGCCTTGATGGAGAGCATGTGAACCAGAAAGGATCGTCTATCTACCATATTTGCTTTAAAGCTCTCCCCACGTTCAAAGAGGAACTGCACTGGGTTCCTGGCAATGGTAAGTCAATAAATATTTGGCATGACAAAATCCTTGATAAGGAGTCGCCCCAAACTCCTCGCCTTCAAGAAAGATTGACAGCGCTGGGCTTGACAACGCTGTGGGATTTTTCCAAATGGGAGCCTGACACGCCAAATCGCTGGGCCGGCTGGAACATGCCGGACTGTCACCCTGAACTCAACGCAGAACTCAAAATCCTAACAAACCATCTCGCTGGGCTGGCACCGGTCGCAAAGGCAAAGAAAGATCGAAGGGGCTGGGGGAGGAAAACTGGTAATTACACCACGGCAGAGGGATACCAATTATATGCAGCAAGCTTCAATGTGCCACCAAATCCAAAGGTTTGGAATAATCTCTGGAATCGAAGTACCCTACCAAAAACCGATATCTTTGCCTGGACGCTAGCGCATAAAAGAATTCTCACTGGTGAGAATCTGCAAAAAAGAGGTATGGCCGGCCCCTTCAGATGTCCATTATGCATGGAGGAAAGTGAAAATATCAGTCATTTGTTTTTGAAGTGTACCTATACCAAATCGGTCTGGGAGGAAGTGCTGAAGCCGTTGGGGGGTGGAGTTCGATTGCCAGACTCAATCCACGACTGGTTTATAAGCTGGGAAAAGCAGTATCAGGGGGAGCTGACCCAAAAGAATGGAATCAAAGATTGCTGGCTAAAAGTCCCCAAGCTAATATGCTGGGGCATATGGAATGAAAGAAATAAAATAATTTTCCAAGAGAAAGCCCAGCCGCCTTGGAAGATAGCAAGTAAGGTTAAAGCCCTGCTAGGAGAGATTGTTAGAATAGCTAAGATTCCATCAAATAAAGGAATCCTGACTGAAAAAAGAGAGCAATTGGATGAAAAGCCTTAAGATCATGGAGGTAAGTGAAGCAGCTGAAATAAAGATGGAAGAATGGGACATCAGGATGGACTGTGATCAATTTGCGAGCTGGCTCAAAGAAAAGAAGACCTTTAAATTATTCTTCGATGGGGCTTCCAAAGGGAATCCGGGGAAAGCTGGGGGAGGAGGAGTCATTATAGACCCGGACGGGAAGGTCGAGATTGAATTCAGCTGGAACATTGGCAATGACTCGAACAATATGGCTGAGGCGTACGGGCTCTGGCAAGGTCTCAAGCAGCTGCAGGAAAAAGGAGTGGAGGAGGTCTTGGTATTTGGGGACTCCAGGGTTATTATTCAGGCGCTGAATGGGGGTAGAAGGGGCAATAATGGCAGAATAGCGAGGCTGATTAACAGAATTAGATCCAAAGTTAAAAAGTTCAAGAAAATAAAATTTTATCACATTCTTAGGGGGCTAAATGCTTTGGCGGACCAAGCTGCCAATAACTCTATAGAAGCTGGACTCCATGATCTCATTGTCAATTTGATTGTTTCTGTAGATCTCCCTCCTTAGCTCTTCTAATCCTTAGGAGGAAGAAGAAGACGGGAAGATGGTTGTATTAGGTTTCTGTACCAGCGATCTAAATGCTGAGTTCTTAATATATCATAAACGTTTTTGTTAAAAAAAAATAGTTTTAAGTTCTCGACCAGTTTCGAACCTGTTAAGTAGGTTCATCATAAGGAGAAATAAGATCTTGCTCTCTTTTTGCACTTAGGGTGTGAAATAAATAGTTAATAATTTATTTCAATTATTTTTATAAAACCAGGTTTAAGTTATTAGGCCGCTTAAGGTGTTTTTAGGTTAAATTTCTTTTTATCAAAAACTTGTTTTAAAAATATATATCTTTTATAAAAATGTTTGATTTTTTTTATTTTTATTATAAAGTTTCTTAATCAAATCTTGATTTTTATTATTTATTATTTATTATTTTTTAATTAAATTTAAATTTTTGATACTCAAACTTCTAATAGTAAATAAAGTTTTATTGTTTAAAAAGTTTATTTATTAATTATGCACTTGTTGTCACCATATTTATCCCACTAATTTTTTTAGACAGATGCTTTTACATAATGAATGTCCAGGTGTCGAGACTCTGTGTGAAGTTTCAAGCAGCATTGTTCAATATTGAGATCATAATATATGCCCCAATTCTCATAGCAAGATGCCGAGAAGGATCCAGAAGCACTCAACGAGAATTGAGAAGCAAGGTGACAAATCAAAGAGAGAAGCTTCTCCTAAAGGCTGAGTTTTCAAAGACTGGTATCAACAAATGACATGAGTTTCATGTTTTAGTTCAAAGCACCAATGTAAATTGCTTAAGGAAGAAAAGTTGTCAAGTCTTAGTATTGGCATTTCTTATTGCTGCAGTTTATGACCTCTTTCCTTTTGAATGGAATTTGTCTTAGATGAGTTTGAGCCAAAGATTTCAATCTTCAAGCATGCATTGTAGTTGAATACAATAAAGCCCATTTTTCTTGAATATACCGTCCCCCGTTTCAAAGGATGATTTGGACAGATTTTTGAATTGGGAAGAGTTTCCAGAAAATATTGCAATTAAAACAAATAACATCCATTATTGATGAGGATAGAAGGTTTGTTTCCCAAAAAGCCTAGATTATTACTGAGAAGAACAAAGCACCCAATATCTGCTTTAAAGTTTTCTTTGATATTTTCCTTGAACAATATCTTTCTTGCTTGGTTCTTTGACATCTTGTTTCTCTGGCTATCTTGGAATGAAAATTGCAACTTATGCAAATGCAAGAACAACACTAGAAGCCAGGAAAGGAGTCGGGAAAGCTTTCGTTACTGCTTTTCGATCTGGTGCTGTGATGGGCTTTTTGCTTGCTGCAAATGGACTGTTGGTCCTTTATGTTACCATTAATCTTTTCAAGTTGTACTACGGTGATGACTGGGAGGGTATTTTTGAAGCAATTACTGGTTATGGTCTTGGGGGTTCTTCCATGGCTCTGTTTGGCAGAGTAGGTGGTGGTATTTACACCAAAGCAGCAGATGTAGGTGCAGATCTTGTTGGCAAGGTTGAATGGAACATTCCTGAAGATGGTCCACGCAACCCAGCTGTCATTGCTGATAATATCAATGACAATGTTGGAGATATTGCTGGTATGGGATCAGATTTATTTGGGTCCTATGCTGAAGTTTCATGTGCAGCTCTGGTTGTTGCATCCATATCATCATTTGGAAACACTCATGAATTTATTGCCATGTGCTATCCCTTGCTCATTAGTTCAATGGGTATCATTGCTTGCTTAATGACAACCCTCTTTGAGACTGACATATTTGAGATCAAGGCTATGAAGGAAATTGAGCCTACATTGAAAAAGCAGCTTATTATCTCCACAGTATTGATGACCATTGGCATTGCTGTTGTAAGCTTAGTTGCATTGCCTTCATCCTTCACCATTTTCAATTTTGGGCCCATAAGGTTGTAAAGAACTGGGAGCTTTTCATCTGCGTTGCTATTGATTTGTGGGCTAGCCTTGTTATTGGTTTTGTCACAGAGTATTACACAAGTAATGCTTACAGCCCTGTCCAAGATGTTGCTGATTCATGCAGGACTGGAGTAGCAACTAATGTTATATTTGGATTGGCTTTGGGATACAAATCTGTTATTATTCCCATATTTGCAATTGCAGTAGGCATTTTTGTTAGTTTTAGTTTGGCTGCCATGTATGGTATTGCAGTAGCGGCTTTAGGCATGCTCAGTACAATAGCAACTGGATTGGCCATTGATGCATATGGACCTATCAGTGACAATGTCGGTGGAATTGCTGAGATGGCTGGCATGCGTCACAGGATCCGTGATATAAGCGTATGATCTTTTAAGTATTAAATCCTGAAACCGAGTTCAAGCATCAAAGAAGCCCATGTGTCAACACAAATACCAAATGGCAGAGTGTACTAATTCTAGATCCAATTATTCAGGCAGAAAATCAGAACAAGCTGTAGATAATTAAGGTAGACAGTTTTAGAAGATCGACTTTTTTTATTTTTGAAGAAATTCGATCCATAAAAATAGGATCTGATAATTATCCCAAAAAACTCAGAAGTTTTGTATATAAGGGATAGTAGCTAGATATGAAGGGGGTGGCAATCGAAGATGGGAATCAAATTTTTTGTATAATGTATGATATGAAACTTTCTGCATCTTCAATACAAGTTCTACTTTGATATGATTATGGTTACGAGCTGATTTTGTATTTTTATGAATTGTTTTTTTTATGATTTATCCTATGTGTGGTCAAATAAAATCCACTACATGATTCTTGTAATGAAATACAGTTATCTTTCAAACCTTTAGTGACAAAGTCAGATTCATTCCATAAATTCGTGCTCGTAGTTCCCTTGTTATTGAATTTTGTATTCCATTTTATGTCATACAGATCTTTAAGTGGTTATGTGATTTTTCCTACATTTTTTATTACATACCAATTCAGTTTTTATTTTGATTTTATTGAATTATTTTTAAAGATTTCTTTAAGCTTGAACCCCTGTAGTCTAGGTTCAACTTTAGGGATAACATCTTCTGGCGCCGTTGCTGGGGACGGAGGAGTGAAGATATCTTCCCTGGGAAAGAATGACAACGATTAGTTCCAACTCTTGATGGTGGACAAGAGAAGGACACTAGTTTGACTACAAATTTATTCACCAGGTGACTCCATGTTTGAAGAATCCAAAGGTGATTTTACAATTCCAAGATGTCAAAGGGTTTTGATACTATTTTGGCACAGAGATTTGCTTCGCTCAATTTCTCAGTTGTTCCTGGCTTTCCAAATATAGTACCTATCATGGGAGAATGGGGAGATTTTCTTCTGTGATTCAGAGAAAAGGAAGAGGACAATCCGGCACATCATGTAATTAAATTTCATCAATGCATGGATTAGCTGAGTATACATCATGAAGATGTATTGATGAAAATGTTTATGTATTCATTAGATGGTTGTGCGAGACAATGGTGCAGAACTCTTCCTGCTTCTAGTATTTCCTCTTTGAAAGATTTTCATGATGCTTTTTATTCATATTGTAAGAGGAGTTACCTAGCTGAGTGTCTTTTTGAGCATTGTTGTAGGGGATATGCATTATATATCCAGGGTTTAGTAGTAGATTCTTCCAGTAGTAAAGATGAAGATGGTGGTTATGCTATGGAGAAGGAAGAAGATCTATTATCTTCCTCTAATTCTGTTTTACAACAATAAATTTTTCAAAATTCTGATATTAAAGTTGATGATAGCATCATAGAACAGAAATATTCATCTTTAGAAATTGATCAGAATGCCCCATTTTATGATGAAGACATTGAAGTTCTAGATTGGGATCAGCATCAACCGATTCACTCTGAAGATATGCCAATCTATGATGAGTATTTAGATGAAGAAGAGCAGATCCCTACATCACCTTTTGTTGATTTGAGGAGCAACCAACAGATGTATGACAACTATGAATCAAATTTTTATGAGGAACAACATTGTGTGGAAATCAACCATCTTGAATCCATAGAAGACATTGAGCAGCCATTGCAGTTCAATAGGCCCACATTCATCATGTTTCAAACTGGATTTGCATAAAATATCAAACAACCTATGATTAGCAAAAAAATCAATCTACAACCATGTTTAGATTTGCAAGTAGCTAAAAGTGGCAGCCATAATGAGGAAGAGGATATACAGAGATATCTTGATTTTCAACTTAAACATCAGCAAGAGGTATTTCTTTATAGCTTCATTGATCCATTTGTTGATTATATGGAGTCTTTGAGCAGCTCAAATGTCAGATTGTTTTTGTCAAATGAAGGTTGGCTTTTCTCTTCTTTTGAAATGAATTTTGATATTCCATGGGCTCCTTTATTCATCATCTCTAGATCAGAAGTTTTACCAGTTAGTCAAATATTTGTATGGCTTCATTGGAAGCATGATTTTACCTAATCAAAAGAAAGCAGATGATTAGAATGGGATATGTAAATAAATAAGCTTGATGCTTCAAGCAGTTCCTTAAGTTTGTAGTATGAGTAGTTTTAATTTGCAATTTGCTTTTGCAGTATAAGAAGAGTAGGTTTTCAAAGTTTGAAATAGGTTAGGAATAAGATAAAAAAACTCCAGCCCAATGGAAACAAGGCACTGGTATTTCTTATTTTCATTTTCAAAGCAGTGAATGGCAGGCAGGACAGGGTGTAGATATCAGAGATGGTTTCATTGGAAAGGCACAGGTCTACTTGTTCTTGGCAGCTCACAGGGAGCGTGCCATCCTCAACCAGAGCCAGATGTTGCTAGCATATTTATCCCACTAATTTTTTTTAGACAGATGCTTTTACACAATGAATGTCCAGGTGCCAAGACTCTGTGTGAAGTTTCAAGCAGCATTGTTCAATATCGAGATTATAATATATGCCCCAATTCTCATAGCAAGATTCCGAGAAGGATCAACACAAGCACTCAATGAGAATTGAGAAGCAAGGTGACAAATCAAAGAGAGAAGCTCGTCCTAAAGGCTGAGTTTTCAAAGACTGGTATCAACAAATGACATGAGTTTCATGTTTTAGTTCAAAGCACCAATGTAAATTGCTTAAGGAAGAAAAGTTGTCAAGTCTTAGTATTGGCATTTCTTATTGTTGCAGTTTACGACCTCTTTCCTTTTGAATGGGATTTGTCTTAGATGAGTTTGAGCCAAAGATTTCAATCTTCAAGCATGCATTGTAGTTGAATACAATAAATCCCATTTTTCTTGAATATACCGTCCCCCGTTTCAAAGGATGATTTGGACATATTTTTGAATTGGGAAGAGTTTCCAGAAAATATTGCAATTAAAACAAATAAAATCCATTATTGATGAGGATAGAAGGTTTGTTTGCCAGAAAGCCTAGATTATTACTCAGAATAACAAGGCACCCAATATCTGCTTTAAAGTTTTCTTTGATATTTTCCTTGAACAATATCTTTCTTGCTTGGTTCTTTGACATCTTGTTTCTCTGGCTATATTGGAATGAAAATTGCAACTTATACAAATGCAAGAACAACACTAGAAGCTAGGAAAGGAGTCGGGAAAGCTTTCATTACTGCTTTTCGATCTGGTGCTGTGATGGGCTCTTTTCTTGCTGCAAATGGACTGTTGGTCCTTTATGTTACCATTAATCTTTTCAAGTTGTGCTATGGCGATGACTAGGAGGGTATTTTTGAAGCAATTACTGGTTATGGTCTTGGGGGTTCTTCCATGGCTCTGTTTGGCAGAGTAGGTGGTGGTATTTACACTAAAGCAGCAGATGTAGGTGCAGATCTTATTGGCAAGGTTGAACGGAACATTCCTGAAGATGATCCACGCAACCCAGCTGTCATTGCTGATAATATCAGTGACAATGTTGGAGATATTGGTGGTATGGGATCAGATTTATTTGGGTCCTATGCTGAAGTTTCATGTGCAGCTCTGGTTGTTGCATCCATATCATCATTTGGAAACACTCATGACTTTATTGCCATGTGATGTCCCTTGCTCATTAGTTCAATGGGTATCATTGCTTTCTTAATCACAACCCTCTTTGCGACTAACATATTTGAGATCAAGGCTGTGAAGGAAATTGAGCCTGCATTGAAAAAGCAACTTATTATCTCCACAGTATTGATGACCATTGGCATTGTTGTTGTAAGTTTAGTTGCATTGCCTTCATCCTTCACCATTTTCAATTTTGGGCCTAGAAGGTTGTAAAGAACTGGGAGCTTTTCTTCTGCGTTGCTATTGGTTTGTGGGCTAGCCTTGTTATTGGTTTTGTCACAGAGTATTACACAACTAATGCTTACAGCCCTGTCCAAGATGTTGCTGATTCATGTAGGACTGGAGCAGCAACTAATGTTATATTTGGGTTGGCTTTGGGATACAAATATGTTATTATTCCCATATTTGCAATTGCAGTAGGCATTTTTGTCAGCTTTATTTTGGCTGCCATGTATGGTATTGCAGCAGGGGATTTGGGCATGATCAGTACAATAGCAACTGGATTGGCCATTGATGCATATGAACCTATCAGTGACAATGTTGGTGGAATTGCTGAGATGGTTGGCATGTGTCACATGATCCGTGATTTAAGCGTATGATCTTTTAAGTATTAAATCCTGAAACCGAGTTCAAGCATCAAAGAAGCCCATGTGTCAACACAAATACCAAATGGCAGAGTGTATTAATTCTAGATCCAATTATTCAGGCAGAAAATCAGAACAAGCTCCAGATAATTAAGGCAGACAGTTTTAGAAGATCGGCTTTTTTTATTTTTTAAGAAATTTGATCCATAAAAATAGGATCTGATAATTATCCCCAAAAACTCAGAAGTTTTGTATATAAGGGATAGTAGCTAGATATGAAGGGGGTGGCAATCAGAGATGGGAATCAAATTTTTTGTATACTGTATGATATGAAACTTTCTGCATCTTCAATACAGGTTCTACTTTGATATGATTATGGTTACGAGCTGATTTTGTATTTTTATGAATTGTGTTTTTTATGATTTATCCTGTGTGTGGTCAAATAAAATCCACTACATGATTCTTGTAATGAAATATATTTATCTTTCAAACCTTTAATGGCAGAGTCAGATTCATTCCATAAATTCGTGCTCATAGTTCCCTTGTTATTGAATTTTGTATTCCATTTTATGTCATATAGATCTTTAAATGCTTATGTGATTTTTCCTATATCTTTGATTACATACCAATTCAGTTTTTATTTTGATTTTATTGAATTATTTTTAAAGATTTCTTTAAGCTTGAACCCCTGTAGTCTAGGTTCAACTTTAGGGATAACATCTTCTGGCGCCGTTGTCAGGGACGGAGGAGTGAAGATATCTTCCCCGAGAAAGAATGACAACGATCAGATCCAACTCTTGATGGTGGACAGGAGCAGGACACTAGTTTGACTATAGCTTTATTCATTAGGTGACTCCATGTTTGAAGAATCCAGAGGCGATTTTACAATTCCAAGATGTCAAAGGGTTTTGATACTATTTTAGCACAGAGATTTGCTCCGCTCAATTTCTTAGGTGTTCCTGGCTTTCCAAATACAGTACCTATCATGGACAAACGGGGATATTTTCTTCCGCGATTCAGAGAAAAGGAAGAGGACAATCCGACACATCATGTAATTAAATTTCATCAATGCATGGATCAGCTGAGTATACATCATGAAGATGTATTGATGAAAATGTTTATGTATTCATTAGATGGTTGTGTGAGACAATGGTACAAAACTCTTCCTACTTCTAGTATTTCCTCTTTGAAAGATTTTCATGATGCTTTTTATTCATATTGTAAGAGGATTTACCCAACTGAGTGTCTTTTTGAGCATTGTTGTAGGGGATATGCATTATATATCCTGGGTTTAGTAGTAGATTCTTCTAGTAGTAAAGATGAAGCTGGTGGTTATGCTATGAAGAAGGAAGAAGATCTATTATCTTCCTCTAATTCTGTTTTACAACAAGAAATTTTTCAAAATTCTAATATTAAAGTTGATGATAGCATCATAGAATAGAAATCTTCATCTTTAGAAATCGATCAGAATGCCCCATTTTATGATGAAGACATTGAAGTTCTAGATTGGGATCAGCATCAACCTATTCACTCTGAAGATATGCCAATCTATGATGAGTATTCAGATGAAAAAGAGCAGATCCCTACATCACCTTTTGTTGATTTGAGGAGTAGCCAACGGATGTATGACAACTATGAATCAAATTTTGATGAGGAACAACATTGTGTGGAAATCAACCATCCTGAATCCATAGAAGACATTGAGCAACCATATTTGCAATTCAGTTGGCCTGCATTCATCATGTTTCAAACTGGATTTGCAGAAAATATCAAACAACCTATGATTAGCAAAAAAATCAATCTGCAACCATGTTTAGATTTGCAAGTAGCTGAAAGTGGCAACCATTATGAGGAAGAGGATATATAGAGATATTTTGATTTTCAACTTAAACAGCAACAAGAGGTATTTCTTTATAGCTTCATTGATCCATTTGTTGATTATATGGAGTCTTTGAGCAGCTCAAATGTCATATTGTTTTTGTCAAATGAAGGTTGGCTTTTCTCTTCTTTTGAAATGAATTTTGATATTCCATGGGCTCCTTTATTCATCATCTCCAGATCAGAAGTTTTACCAGTTAGTCAAATATTTGTATGGCTTCATTGGAAGCATGATTTTACCTAATCAAAAGAAAGCATATGATTAGAACGGGAGATGTAAATAAATAAGTTTGATGCTTCAAGCAGTTCCTTAAGTTTGTAGTATGAGCAGTTTTAATTTGCAATTTGCTTTTGCAGTATAAGAAGAGCAGGTTTTCAAAGTTTGAAATAGGTTAGGAATAAGATAAAAAGACTCCAGCCCAATGGAAACAAGGCACTGGTATTTCTTATTTTCATTTTCAAAGCAGTGAATGGCAGGCAGGACAGGGTGTAGATATCAGAGATTGTTTCATTGGAAAGGCATAGGTCTACTTGTTCTTGGCAGCTCACAGGGAGCATGCCATCCCTAGCTAGAGCTAGATGTTGTCACCATATTTATCCCACTAAATTTTTTTTAGACAGATGCTTTTACACAATGAATGTCTAGGTTCCGAGACTCTGTGTGAAGTTTCAAGTAGCATTGTTCAATATTAAGATTGTAATATATGCCCCAATTCTCATAGCAAGATGCCGAGAAGGATCCACACAAGCACTCAACGAGAATTGAGAAGCAAGGTGACAAATCAAAGAGAGAATCTCGTCCTAAGGTTGATTATTCAAAGACTAGTATCAACAAATGACATGAGTTTCATGGTTTAGTTCAAAGCACCAATGTAAATTACTTGAGGAAGAAAAGTTGTCAAGTCTTAGTATTGGCATTTCTTATTGCTGCAGTTTACGACCTCTTTCCTTTTGAATGGGATTTGTCTTAGATGAGTTGGAGCCAAAGATTTCAATCTTCAAGCATGCATTGTAGTTGAATACAATAAATCCCATTTTTCTTGAATATACCGTCCCCCGTTTCAAAGGATGATTTGGACAGATTTTTGAATTGGGAAGAGTTTCCAGAAAATATTTCAATTAAAACAAATAACATCCATTATTGATGAGGATAGAAGGTTTGTTTGCCAGAAAGCCTAGATTATTACTCAGAATAACAAGGCACCCAATATCTGCTTTAAAGTTTTCTTTGATATTTTCCTTGAACAATATCTTTCTTGCTTGGTTCTTTGACATCTTGTTTCTCTGGCTATCTTGGAATGAAAATTGCAACTTATGCAAATGCAAGAACAACACTAGAAGCCAAGAAAGGAGTCGGGAAATCTTTCATTACTGCTTTTCGATCTGGTGCTGTGATGGGATTTTTGCTTGCTGCAAATGGACTGTTGGTCCTTTATGTTACCATTAATCTTTTCAAGTTGTACTATGGTGATGACTGGGAGGGTATTTTTGAAGCAATTACTGGTTATGGTCTTGGGGGTTCTTCCATGACTCTGTTTGGCCAAGTAGGTGGTGGTATTTACACCAAAGCAATAGATGTAGGTGCAGATCATGTTGGCAAGGTTGAACAGAACATTCCTAAATATGATCCATGCAACCTAGCTATCATTGCTGATAATATCGGTGACAATGTTGGAGATATTGCTGGTATGGGATCAGATTTATTTGGGTCCTATGCTGAAGTTTCATGTGCAGCTCTGGTTGTTGCATCCATATCATCATTTGGAAACACTCATGACTTTACTGCCATGTGCTATCCCTTGCTCATTAGTTCAATGGGTATCATTGCTTACTTAATCACAACCCTCTTTGCGACTGACATATTTGAGATCAAGGCTGTGAAGGAAATTGAGCCTGCATTGAAAAAGTGGCTTATTATCTCCACAGTGTTGATGACCATTGGCATTTCTATTGTAAGTTTAGTTGCATTGCCTTCATCCTTCATCATTTTCAATTTTGGTGCCCAAAAGGTTGTAAAGAATTGGGAGCTTTTCTTCTGCGTTGCTATTGGTTTGTGGGCTAGCCTTGTTATTGGTTTTGTCACAGAGTATTACACACGTAATGCTTACAGCCCTGTCCAAGATGTTTCCGATTCATGCAGGGCTGGAGCAGCAACTAATGTTATATTTGGGTTGGCTTTGGGATACAAATATGTTATTATTCCCATATTTGCAATTGTAATAGGCATTTTTGTCAGCTTTAGTTTGGCTACCATGTATGGTATTGTAGTAGCAGCTTTGGGCATGATCAGTACAATAGCAACTGGATTGGCCATTGATGCATATGTACCTATCAGTGACAATGTCGGTGGAATTGTTGAGATGGCTGGCATGCGTCACAAGATCCATGATTTAAGCGTATGATCTTTTAAGTATTAAATCCTGAAACCGAGTTCAAGCATCAAAGAAGCCCACGTGTCAACACAAATACCAAATGGCAGAGTGTATTAATTCTAGATCCAATTATTCAGGCATAAAATCAGAACAAGCTCCAGATAATTAAGGTAGACAGTTTTAGAAGATCGACTTTTTTATTTTTGAAGAAATTCGATCCATAAAAATAGGATCTGATAATTATCCCCAAAAACTCAGAAGTTTTGTATATAAGGGATAGTAGCTAGATATGAAGCGGGTGGCAATCGGAGATGGGAATCAAATTTTTTGTATACTGTATGATGTGAAAATTTCTGCATCTTCAATAGAGGTTCTACTTTGATATGATTATGGTTATGAGCTGATTTTGTATTTTTATGAATTGTGTTTTTTATGATTTATCATGTGTGTGGTCAAATAAAATCCACTACATGATTCTTGTAATGAAATATAATTATCTTTCAAACCTTTAGTGACAGAGTGAGATTCAGTCCATAAATTCGTGCTCGTAGTTCCCTTGTTATTGAATTTTGTATTCCATTTTATGTCATACAGATCTTTCAATGGTTATGTGATTTTTCCTATATCTTTGATTACATACCAATTCAGTTTTTATTTTGATTTTATTGAATTATTTTTAAAGATTTCTTTAAGCTTGAACCCCTGTAGTCGAGGTTCAACTTTAGTGCAACCCCTCCCCCTTCAACAACACTATCCTTAGTGCTCATCAAAACCGAACAAAATGCTACCCTGGCACTACCCCAGTGCTCTACAAGAGTAAACAAAAATGGATGTGCCAATCGTATGGTATCCTCCAAGTCCCATGTAGCCTCAATGGGATTGTGGTGCTCATTCTTCATTTTCACTTATCAAATGGTACGATCTGGAACTCCTCCTTGGTCCCACTACGCTGTTGTCCTGCGTACTGACTCCTCCATGTCCTTAATTACATGCATCAGTACACACCACCGAATCTTTTTTTGGTCCGACAGAATCCTTCTCCACAGCTTGGAACATCTCCAATGTATTTGGCAATACAACAATACCTATGCTCAGTCCCCGAGCAATGAGTCAATTCCATGTCAGATTTACAAGGTTTTTCAAAAATTATGGAGGAATCACATGCACATGTATACTGACATAAAAATATTAAGAAGTTGTCGAGTGAACCAAATACTTATCTTGTATAAGTATCTTCTTTTGGTTCCATAGGTGTCTGACTGGCCTAATACAACCATGGCACTTATAACCCTGCCCCACCTCACACCTGGGTGTGTATTAAAGGGTATCCAAATTTATGGAAGCCTCGAATTACCTGAAAACGTTCTTTCAGTCGATATCTAAAAGCTCTGCTTCGAAGCCTAAAACTCCTTATAGGTTCTCACTAAGCTCGGTGCCTCCTTTCCAGACATCACAATAATTAATTCACATGTCAGATTCATTCATATAAGGTGCAATCTATAACAAGATTTTCAAAACCATGGCTGCATCATATGCTCATGTATATTTACAGGAATCAACCACAACAACAGTTTGATAAGTAAACCAAATACTTATCTATGTAACATATCTCAACCGATATTTGGTAGCCCTGCGTTAGAGCCCAACACCTTTCTGGGTGCTTAATGGAAGCTCTGCTTAAGGCTCAACACTTCCTCTCAGTGCTTACCAACACTCTGGCATTATTTGTGTAGCATCTCTCGACTGACATTGGGAAGCTTGACTCCAGAGCCTAACACCTATTTGGGTGCTTAATGGAAGCTCTAGCTTGAGAACCTAGCACCTGCTCTAGTTCTCGCCAAGCTCGGGGACTTCCTTCCCAGATAGAAAAATGAATCAACTCACTGGTCAGATTCATTTCTATAAGATGCAACCTTTAACAATATTTTTCGAAAATACAAACCCCATCATATGCATATGAATAATCACAGAAATCAACAAGGATTTGCCAAGTAATCAAATACTTATCTGCGTAGAATCTCTCAATCGATATCTAGTCAGCCCCACTTCAGAGCCTAACACCTCCTTGGGTGCTTAATGACAGCTCTTGGATTAAGGGCCTAGCACCTCCTCCAATTGCTTACCAATGATCAGGCGCTTCCCATCTGGACATCATAATACCTAGGGGTTATTCTCTTCACGGAGCCCCCACTGTCGTGACAATCCCCTTGTGGCGTGAATGTGTGCGAAGAGAAGTCTAACCGAAAGTCTTACACCCTGGGCGTCCTCGGTGATGCATACCGGTGCCTAGCTGGTAGGGGGGGTGAAGCTATGTACTCTCGTACATCCTTCTAGAAGAGTCATCTTTCTCAAACGCATCCTCCTGAGAGCCATGTACTCCAGGGCGGACTACCATCATCTCATCTGCGTTACATACAAGCATGCAGTTTAAATGAGATGCCATTATAAAAGTAATTGCAATTATAGGTTTTCAAACATATTCCAGGCACATCCCTTCAAGAAGCTATGTATCCAAGTACATCCTTCCGAGGAGCCATGTACAACGAGTACATGTTTTCATCATCTCACCTGCATTACATATAAGCATGCAGTTCATATGAGATGTCATCGTAAAAATTTAATCATAGATTTCAAAATCTATTTCATGCTTGGATAAATGTCCAATTATCAAATGATTTACAACATTTCTAGTCAAATCCAAAATTTGAATTCACAATTTTTGCTTCCCACAGAAAATCAGATTTTGTAACCATGAGATCGTCCTCATATTGTTTGGATTTTGCAAGTGGGGAGTACTCATCCCTATCTTACACATGCTGCCCAAAACCTGGACATTCACATACAACATGTCATCTTGACACCCTTTTAGATCAGCCAAACAGTTAATAATATTTGATTAACAACAAAATTCAAAATCTGAAGTTCAAAATCTATTATGTTCAAAAGTTAGATTTCAGTCATGAGATCCTTCTCATAGCACATGGTAGTTTCCTGCCTTGATTTCAGTGGGTACCACTAGACTGATCTTCTTTGGTCATTCTACCTGTAGTCTTCAGGAAAGACCATTTCCTCACGGAACTACAAGTTCACATCCAGGCTTCCTCAGCCTATACATAGACTCAGCTTTACCTGCAAAATACCCTTCAGCGAACCTCCTGTAGTATCCTGCAAGTCCCACAAAAGATCGTAGACATGTTAACTTTCTTGGAGTAGGCCAACTCATCATGGCCTCAATCTTTTCAGGGTCTACATATATTTCTTTATCTGGGATAGTGTGACCCAAATAATGAATTCCATCTTTGTAGAAGTCATAGTTGCTCAACTTTGCATACAATTGATGCTTCCTGAGCAATTTTAAAATCAGCCTCAATTATTCCACATGTTTTCCTCATCCTTTGAATAAGTAAGAATTCCATCAAGGAAAACAAGAACATACTTTTCCAAGTATCTGCTGAAAATATTATTCCTGAGACATATGAACGTAGCTGGTGCATTTGTGAACCCAATGGTACCACTACGAACTCATAAGATTCATACCTTGCTCCGAAGGTTGCCTTATGAACATCTTCATTCTTGATCCTTACCTATTGGTCACTAGACCTTAAGTCAACATTGGAAAACACCTTCGCTCCTCTCATTTGATCAAAGAGGTCATCAATTCTAGGAAAAGGGTACTTGTCCTTTACAGTGACTTTTCTCAGCTACCCATAACCAATACACAGCCAAAATGTACTATCTTTCTTTTTCACAAACAAAAATGGTGTTTCCCAAGGAGAAACACTTGGTCTAAGGTACTTCTTTCCCAACAACTTTTGTAGCTACATGTTCATCTCTAGCATTTATGGTTTGTTCATCCTACAGGATGTTTGGGACACTGGTGCTGCTCCAGGCACAAGCTCAAAGGTAAAATTAATGTCACTCCTTGGAGGAAGCCTTGGAACTTCATCAGGAAGAACATTCCTGAATTCCTGTAGCATATGAAATCCCTCCAACCTAGGAGTATCATACTCTGCTGCCTGCAAAACATGAGCTATATACACCCTGCAACCTTTCCCGTAGAACTTCTTCAACTGCATTGTTGAATACTTCCTTCCAGAGGTCACTTTTGGAATTCCTTTCACAACCCTTAGGTTTCCTTCTTCATGCAAGCACTCAAAAGTCTTGTTGTAACAATCAAGCTTTGCTTTATGTGCTTCCAACCAATCCATTCCAATGAGAACATCATATGATCCAAGTAGAAGAACATTCAGATCTGCACAGGTGAGTAACCCATCCATAACCAATGGGAATTTCATTACCACCTCACTGACATCCTTTTGGATTCCAGTGGCTAGTTGGACTAACCATGATATTTTATGCCTTGATTTCTTCAAAGTACACATCTCAATAAATCCAGGGGTGATATACCTGTGAGTCAATCCAGGGTCGATCAAAACAAAAATCGTCTGTTCAACAATCTCACCCTCAACTTCCACCACAGTTGAGTTAAGACCTTCCTGGTGGTCTTCTAACAATGCACAAATTTTAGGAATGATCCCTGTTTCTTGACCCACAATTTTAGCTTCTTGGGTGCTAGGGACTTGAACCTCCTTCCTATTTTCAAGTGGACAATACCTGCGCAGATGGGGTCCTTCACATCCCCAACATTTGAGAGGTTCCTTTGGATTTTTCCTCATAACTCTGGTCGAATCAATCACATCTTGTGATAGCTTGCTTTGTTGCTTCAGGAGGTGGGAAGGTTTAAAACCTTTATTCCTTGGGTTAAGCTTCTCATTCCTCTCGTGGGAACTTCTCCTACTCCCTTCTACCTCTACTAACTGATGCCCAGAGTTTAACTGCCTTTGGAGACCTGCCAAACTCTATAGCATGGAGGTAGTCAAGCGGTTTTGCTCTACTAGACCCTTGACTAGCCTCTTATTTTCTTCTTTGCAATCCTGCAACTCTGTCCTCAAGCTCCTAATGGTAGCTACAACAGCTGGGGAACTCTCCTGTTCCATCTTCTCAACAGCTTGAGCTCCATGACCTTGGATATTGTAAGCTGGCCTTACACACCCTTCCCCATGTGGACAAATCCAGCACAAATGGGGTCCTCCACAGATCCAGCATTTGAGTGACTTTCTGCCCTCTTGTGGATCTCTTGGCTTTTCCCCCATAGCATATGTCCCTTGTCCACAGGGATCATGTGCATCATCCATGCTGTTAATCTTTTTGGAGCTAGCCTTCTTTGACCCTCTTGGTCATACCAAGATTAGCTTTTCAATCTCCATTATGACTCTGCAAAATGTGTTAACAACAACATTTGTTAGTCAATCTCAGAATTTCAAACAATTAATTACCAATTGCTTCTTGTAGGCATGAACGGTCAATGTGCCTTTCGTCGGGTTGGCTAAGTGTAGCAATTCTGCTAATTAGCACTCCTTCTTGCTGTAGTTTCCTTTTTGCAACAATGACTGTCTTAGGGGGATGAAGGGGGTCAAGGGGGCTTGCTCCCTTATGGCGGGTTGAGGGTAGCGCCCTTGTTTTTTTTTTTTTGTAAATATTTGATTTTCGCGCAATCTGGTGCATAAGATCTTTGCCATTTTTCGCCTCTTGAACACCTATAATTCCATTGAAAAACTGCTGAAATCTGTTGAAAAACCCACTGAAAAACTCAGATTTTTCCATCTGATCGGATCCCTTCCCAACAAGCCATCCAATGTATCGGGTCACTTGTTGACAACTCTTTCGATGCCTCGGTGGACCGATCTTCATTTGTCTTTCATCGCACATCGGCTCGATCTTCCTCTGTCTTCCGATGCACATCAACTCGATCTTCCTCTGTCTTCTGATGCACATCGACTCAATCTTCCTTTGTCATCCGATACCATATCGGGTCGATCTTCTTTTCCCTTCCGATGCTTCGGCTGATTGATCTTCTATTCTTTTCCGAGATGCCTAGGAGGGCTTCACCCGAGTGGCATCGAAAAAATTCTCTCGAGATTTCCTATACTTCGAAAAAATTTCAAAATTTTCCTCTCCTATTCCTCTTCCTGCCCCTGTGTCGGCTACCTTCCTGCGAGCCTTACCGACACCTCGACTCCTCCCAGCCAAGACCTTTGGCTCCTCCCAGCCAAGACCCTCGGCTCCACTTTAGCAAACATCTTCCGATGTTTTTTAACACTTCGAAAAATTTTAATTTTTTTTTCTCTCTGTTTTCCTTGTCAGCTGTGTCTTGGGTAATTTGTCGATGTATCGGCTCTACCCAGCCGAGACCTTCGGCAAAATTCACACTTGAAAAAAAAATTCAAAGATTTTTCTCCCTGCTTGGTTCCTTTGTCGGGTAGACTTGGCTGACTGTCATCCGACGTATCAGATGGACTCAGGTTAAGTCATCCGACGAATCAGATGGAATCAGCTCAAGCCATCCGATATTTTCCATACTTAGAATTTCTTTGAAATTCTCCCTGTGTTTCTCATATTTCCTTTGTTGGGTAGAGGTAACCTTGCCTTTGTCACTGCTTCTTCATGGCTCATTGAGGCCTATGTTGCAACATGAGCTCTGATACCACACTGTAATGTCCCCGACCCTCCGACCGACGAAGAGGACGCTACCATAATCCTTTTTACCCAGGCAAACTAGCCCCATTAATAGGAATTGAAAATGCATGAAACTTAAAAACATACATAGATGTATAAGATATGAAATCTACAGCAGAAGCATACACATTCAAGCATTAACATGTTCATGACAATTTGCAAAGAAAATACAATTGCAGAGTTAAATACAAGAATACTTATCTTGAGAAGAAGCTTCCCCGCAACTAGCTTTGTCGCTGCAACGTTCCACCCAACCCTAGGACAGTGAGCTCCTTACTCTCTCAGCATCACTGCCACCCCCGAGCTGGGCATGATTTCCACAGGGAACTAGGGGACACAGACTTACAAACAACAAGGCCAAACACCTATTGTCAAGCCAATAACCACATCTAAACACAGTCAGCCCACTAACAGGTGAATTCTTGGACTTACTCAGCCAAGACAACATAGGAATGGTCCACACAGCACAATGTAGCTTCGGACCAAAGCACAAATGCATACACAGCAAAATACAAAATTATGGTTTGAGGAAAAATAGTTCGGCAACATAATGAATTGCCAAGGTGGTGAGATAACCCACTAACAACAATTTGTATCCCAGGGACGTTTTGGCCCTAATGTGGCCAAAAATGAAACTCAAAAACACCCAAGAGAACGTGGTCTCTTCCTCAATCCACTAGGCATTACCAAAATGAATCCCATCTTGGAAGATGATGGGGAAATGCAACAAAAATCGTGGGGGAAGAGACCCAACCACAAATCATTACAAAAAAAAATTCCCCATCCTGAGGAAAAGGAAGAAATGACTGCCCACGTGAGGAACAACACACACAACAAACCCAACAACGTGGCTGCCACACACAGGAATTTCCAACCATTAGAGAGAGAGCTCCAATCGTGGATGAATGATGGTGAGAAAAACGCCCAGGAGCCCAAAATCGTGAAGGTGAACACACACACAAGACAAAAAACGTGAAGGTAAAACAACCCCCAATCTTCCACTGCGTGAGGAGAAGAAGAAATTTGGATGTATGCCCAAATGGGCATGCGTTTTGGGTGTTAACTTGCCCCAAAAGTCAAAAACGTTTTTCCCAAGAAATGGGTTTTTCCCAAATTCGAATTTCTGACTTCCATACCTTGCCCATCCCATGCAATAACTACTTCAACTAATTTCTGGCAGAATTAAATAATTGGTTGAATGAGACAAGAAAGGTGGTTGACAGTTTGATGGGTTCTTTCATTAACATTTGGCTTTTTCCCATTGGCCCCAAAGGTTAAATATATGCCCCCCCCCCGCCTTATCCTTAGGAAATCATGCCTCCATCTCTTTTAATGTTGCATTGACATAGCTAGTTGTGGGTATTTAATTAAATTGCATATTTACATGATGTCCAAAATTATTATGTGTCGGTTAGCACAAAATACCATCAACGTTGATTTTAGTCGCCGAAACATAAAACGATAAATCAATGTTGGGGATTTTGCCTTCAACTCCACACCATGACTAATCACAATATTTACATCATATATATTTAATGCAAATGGGGTCAAAAACCAGGGTGTTATGCAATCGCTAACACTTTAGAGTTTTCTAGGCATATGTGATGTTTAGTGTTATGGGAATGTTCTGCTATGGCTGAGTTTTTTTATTCTGTCATACCGTAGTAATGCACTGTGCTCTTTCAACTTGGTTTCAATTGACCTTCTAGTCTCACCTATGTAGGCCTCACCGCATGAACAAAGTATTTTGCAGACACCTTTATGGTTTTTTGGATCAATAGGATCTTTAACTTTGTCAAGCAAGGTTCTTACTGAGTTTGGAGGAGCAAACACCACCCTTATGTTTTTCTTCTTTAGGATGTTTGTGATCTTATTTGTGGTGCCATGGATATAAGGAAGGGTGATTCTTGGAAGAGTCGTGTCTCTTTCTTTGGTTTTGTGTCTTTTCTTTTTTACATTATGGAACTCCTTTCCATTATATCCATTGTTAATGAGTGTCGTTCTGAGGTGCTCCAATTCTCCTTTTACGTGATATGTATCTGAAACCCTCCATGTGCGTGTTGTTAAGGTGTTTATTAAACCATTCTTTTGGGACGGATGATGGTGCGAGTCAACGTGAAGGTATGTGTCCGTATGTGTTTTATTTCTATATACTTGGTGAGACAGAGATCCATCAGGATTCTTTGTTATAAGTACATCCTAGAAAGAAAGGGAACTTTCTTCCTCCTTCTCTAAAGGGAACTTTATACTGTTATATTAAACGCCTAAGTGGCTTTGGAACTCACCTAACCTCTCCTCTCCATGTGGCCAATTGCTCCGTCAAAAATCATCTACAACTATTCAGCTAGCAGGACGATGGGGCTAGTAACTTGTACCTGCAAGGTTGCAAATTGGTAAAATATAAATGGTTTTCTTTCTAATAAAACTAATTTAAAATATTAAAATAATATAAAAAAACATTACCACATGACAACCTTAAGTATTTAATATCCAAGATACATCATGATTCACCAGGGATGATTTTAAGGAACTATACTTATTTAAAAGTGTATAAATGTTGGTGAATATTACCAATTCTTAAAATGCCAATTATAAAATGATTGGCGATATTTTTCAAAAAACATTTTAATTTCCAAGGATTTTATATCGTTTATATAATAATTTGGCTATTTTTAGGATGAAAAATTTTTACTCCATCAAAATTGGGCGAAACAGGGTTTCAAAAAATGCAAAATGGCGAATCTTTTTTAAGAGAAAAACATGGAGAAATAGCCCACTAGACTAAAATTTGCCCCTAAAATTATCCTGTAATTTACACTCAATTTAATTTCACTAATAATAATAAAAAGTTACATAATTTAAAATATTAAAATAATATAAAAATATTAACGCGTGACAACGTCACGTATTTAATTTCGAATATACATCACACTCAATTTGGTTTTAATAATAATAATAATAATAATAATTACATAAATTATTGAGACTTACTTTGTGGGGTGAAGTCACTTTGGTTTAATGAATAAAACGTTTAAAAATATTATTTAACTGACTTTTTCTAAAGATTGGATTTGAACCTTAACTTATGCATATTGTATTTAAATAAACTTTAATGATATATATTTTAATTTAGATTTTTAAAATCAATTTGATTTAATGATTAAAACGTTTAAAAAATATATTTATTGACTTTTCCTAAAAGTTAGATATGAACCTTGATTTATACGGATTGTATTTTCCATTAACTTTCGTAACATATATTTTAATTTTTTAAGTTATAGTATTTTAATTGACTTTTTCTAAAACTGGGAAATGAACCTTAACTTATGCATCGTATTTTCTATAAATTTTCATGACATATATTTTAATTTTAATTTTTGAATTTATAATATTTTAATATAATTGAAAACAATTTAATTTCTTCAAATTTGAATTTGCTAAAATATGTTATAGCTATTCAAATATTTAAACAATTTTTTTATTATAAAACATTACAATAAACATTAAATATGATAGCACAACAATTCTACACATGAATGATGTTGAAAGAGTTGCATAATAATCCCCAAGGCGGGTCATGGCGACGCCCTTCATTGACAACAATGATATGGCATGCATTTATTAATTATGGAACATTTATATTACTTTTTAGTTAACTTAGAAAGATGTACACTATGATAGTAGAAACAATTCCACTGGACACTTAGTATGTAGGTCCAATCCATTTTGAGATATCTCGATTCTTGGTTTACGTGGCTGAATTCTAGGTTTTGAGAGTCGACTGAACCATTGCATGGTGGGTAGGGTTTTATCTTTAGTCGTACTCGCTTTTTTCCTGTGCGGCCTGGGGCTTTTGCAGGTTGAGCGGAAGAAGACAGAGCTTTCTTCCTGGTGCGTTGTAGGTGCCCTTGAGGGACAACCCTTTCTGTGGCGGAGGCGGCGGTGATTTTGGTGAGAGACAACAGAGCTTTTGAGTGGTGGTTCTCTCTCCTCGGCGGTGCAATTCTGTTTTGATGGGGGTTTGCCATGCTTTGTGATGGCAACAGGAGCCATTCCCTATAGCGTGGCTGCGAGATGGTTCTTGGCAGTGTCTGCAGAGTGGAGGGGCCCTTGTTGTGTTCCTTGGTGAAGAGCTTTATTTTTCTTCCTGCTGCGGTGCTTTTTCCTGCAGTGGCGCTGTTTTTTCCGTGGAGGGTTAGAGGCCCTCTTGTCTCAAAGGCAATGGATCCTATGCAGCTACTTGTTTACTTTGTCGATGGACGAGTATCTTGCCCCCTTTTGGTGGTATAGATTGTTGTGGGTTTCCTTTGCCATTTTTTCTGCTACTTTGCTCTCTTGAGCAGTTTTTGTAAGGGTGTTTTTTTGCCTCTTTCTATAATCTCTGTTATAGGGTGTTATTACTGAAGTTTTTGGCTTCTAGCAGTAAGTTCTTGTGCTTTGCACTTGCCGTTAGGTGGTATGGCCTTTTCTTGGAGGCTGTATGGTTTTCATTGGCGGGGAACCTGATTCTGGATGCTCAATCTATTGAGCACTATTTGTGTATTTTGACTGGAAATGATACCTAGTATCATAGAAATGTATATCGTTATCTTTGATTCTAATGAATGTCAAGGAATTGCTATTTTTCTTCTGGAAAAAGAAACAATTTCATACATTAATGAGAGAACGTGAAGAAAACCACACTAGTTAAAGCTATTAAGAAAATGTAGAATTGTACTTTTAAATAGTTGGAAAAGTAAAACAAACATCAATGTATAAATATGCAAATAAATGTATAAAATTTTGGAAATACTAATAAGCTATAAATAGAAACCCATTTGAGTGATGGTAAGTAAAGTGAAATTTGCATGTTTTTTTTCATACAAGAAACTATTTAACTCTTAACAAAAGAACAAAGGGGTAGGTAGTGATCAAGTTTTACTCTAATTATATTGGCAATCAACAATGGGATGTTCATTTGGGGAGGAGAGTGCATGGATTGACAAAACGGGGAAACGAAACACCGAAGAAAACTTAAGTTGTGTGTATGTACATAATATAATTTTATGTGTTGAAAGCAAGTCTAACTAATTTATGTAGTCATAGTAGTTGAGTATTAAGCCACTTTCAATGAAACCAAAAAGAAGAGTAGTAGACATAAGTAATGGCCAAGATCTTCTTGCATACATAAAACTTGGAAGGCAAAACCAAAAGTTCCATTATCAATTTTCTTCTCCACCATCTCTACAACAACCTCCATCAACTCTACTTTCTATCACACAACTCTACTTTCTATTAATTAAAATAAATATGTAAAACATTATACTCTTTACAATTTACCATTTTCTTTTCTTTGTATATCTAATTACATATAAAGTTACCATTCTAATTTTCATCAAAATTTAATGATTATAATGAAATTGCATATTAAATTATAATACAATCAATTTTAATAATGCGATGTTGATCCTAATATTTGTCACCAACTAATATATCACTCAACTTAGTGATGTATATCGAAGCAATGATTGTCACCAAATTAATTGATTGGTTGTGTTGATCACTAAACAATCTCATGCCAAAAAACAAAATGGGACCCCATTTTGATTTTTTTTTGTCTCTAGGAATGCACTAGAGGCTTTAGGGAACCATACGACATCCTAGTGCAATTATACCTTGAAAAATAATTTTATCGTCTTAGATACGCCAAGATAATCCTTGGAGTGTTTTTTATGTAGGATTTAGCACATTCCTTTTTTGTCATTCGAAAACAAACCTACTAAATTACTTCTTATGCATCCCACACATCATCAAGGATTATGAGAATTATTTTGTGTGCAAGCTTGATAGGTTCTCCGCTTAGTTATGTCACTAAGCACATCTTCATCATTTGAAAATAATAAAAGCCCAGTGTTAGAGCCATGCATGCTTAAAGATTGACAATTGAATTATTGATTTATAACCATAGTAGAATGTGACTAATTTTTTTGTGTATCCATGTGGCCATGTGTCGATGTGATCAAAATTCCGTTCATGAAATACATAGGTTTACCTAAGAAAAGCGTCCAATTAGACTTAGATCTTTCTAAGTTATTCTATCTTACACCATCCTAACTCTCTCATGTGGGAGCCATAGGGTTTATACAAGCCTTACGCATTAGGCCACTCATTGGGATTATTTAAATGCCTAAAACCGTTTCAATGGCCATTTTTCATTAATGCTCACATAACCTTATTGTGATAATGGTAGAGGACCCTTTGAAAAGTAAAGGTCAATTGAGTACTTCTCAATTGAGTATTTCTAAATAAATTCATCTATGAAGTATGAGGCAAATTAATAAATTTAGTAGCTTCTTGTTCCAAACTTTTGGAGATTTTTTTAAAGGTAATATTGTAAACAAAACCTTTTGTTGTATGAATTTTCTTTGTACCAATTAACTTCATGTCTCGATCTAAAATCATACAACTAATTATAACTTGGTTATATGTGAGTTGTTATTATCAAATAACATGAACCTAAGATGACTACTTAAACTTTATGGGTTCGTCCAACAAAATAACCTGGGGTTTAGCGATTGAAATTGATGTGAAAACAACATGTTCCTTCTAACCTCCTAAAAGCCTTGCAATTGGGGTGAGATGATTATGGTTGGGCAGTCCAAACTTTCCTAGTTTTGCATGTACAACCTCTTGCTTACTAAAACCCTCTTGTTCTAGATGTAACCTAAGAAGATATTGAACAGGTAATTCCTTTGTGGTTAATAAGTCAATCAAGAGTTTAGAATACCTTCCAATTCTCAGATTCTGACTCCTCCTTACCTCTCCCACTAAAGGTTGCAAATCACCATCAATAAGATTAAGTAAAGTAGATTTCCCTGCTCTATTGGGCCAGATAATTGCAACTCATGTTCATATGTCAACACCCACATCAACATTACTAAGTCAAAAAACCTCTCTCTCGCGATAGCTGAAAATAACTTCAATAAGCTAAATAAGAGGTGGCATGAGTTTAGTAGGTTATGGGAAGTGAAACTCCACACTATAATCTCTCCATCTTTTCATGATTCTACAGAATCTTCATCATTATCTACCGTTTTCCCCTTCCCCTTACTCGTTGTTGTCTCTTTGTTTGCAGCAAAATTTACTCGGTCCTTGACTTCTTTCTGCTGAGCCCTACTTCCAGTACACTTAGCATATTTTAGTTATTTCTCATATACCTGAAACGTCTTATTGGTCTCCTTGCGTTTTTGCTCGCATATGCTCTAAAAGGCGTCAAATTTACCTCTGTAGAAATGAAGTTTCTCGTCGTGGAAATGAATGATATCAATTGAAACAAAGTTCAAGAATTCATGATCATGTGACACGAAAATAAGTGTTTTCTTCCACCTACCCAAATATTATTCTAGCCATAAAACGACTCTAAGATCCATATGGTTAGTGGGTTCATCCAATAACAAAAGGCTCGAGTGAAAAAATAAAGCTCTTTCTAAGGAGATCCTCATACGCCAACCTCCACTGAATGATTTTCTGGTGAGTCCCTGCATAGATTTCGTGAACCCCAAACCAACCAAGATCTTCTAAGCTTGTTCCCTTGCCGCATCAGATCCAATCTCTTGTAATTTCTCATAAAAAATTAATAATTTTTTCACCATTTTCCATCTCATCATCCACGCCATCTTCCAGAAACAAATATTGCAACCGATCAACATCTTTCCATAGTTTCACCAACTCCCCAACTTGACGATGACACTAAAGGGACAGCTAGACCCGCACTATTTGCAGGCTGGGTCGGAAGCCGTAAGAGTTCAGGGAGGATAGATCGACAGGGGAACATAGTAGGATACATTTTAGAAGTGTTGAGTGTAAAAGTAGTACGATTTGGAGAAGGAGATGCAAGGGGAATTTAGGCGTGACATGAGTATTGATAAGCTGCTTTAGCGCTTCCATGATCTCCCATCGAATCCTTGAACAACCATAGATGAATCTATTCATTCTCAGAAACATGGCACATCGAGTGGTGGTAGGGGAGAGCTTCCTTGGTGATGACGAAGTTGGGCCAATGATTACTCAATCTAGGAGGCATCAAATTAAAGCATCTTGCAACACACTCAGCTGGTTAGTTCTCTTGCTTAAACGAGCATTGAATCCAGTGGTCACACCATAGATATGTGTGCCTTGTTTGGATTTCTCATGCACCCACAATGAACATATCTTAATACGATCTGTGCAATGCCCGCCATGATCATCTAGAGCCTCTTTCACTTGGGGTCTCTGTGTTATGGCCTTATCAGTCCAAATGGTAAGGGGAAGTCTACTTTGTTGAAACTTTCACAGAGGCGTTCTTCAGAAGCTCCTTACCTCGAAATGAAAAGGAAAATGAATCAATTTTAATGTCTTTAACATTGGCATCGACCATATGATCTCCATCAAGAACTGTGATCCTACTACTTATAACAACAATGAATGCATCCAAAGTTGTAGAACAGATGCTTGTTGGGCATGCAAGCTCACCACAACATGAAACATCGATGAATAATAAGCAGGATTTGGAATGGGATGGAGACTTTGAAGTTAATATTAGTAATAAGCTTCAACTGCAATATATAAATCTTTTATGAGGTCAGGATAATGAGTAAACTACTTATAAGGGATGGCATCGAAGTAGGTTCGTGAGATCTTCAATATAAGGGCTATGGACTGCACGATATTACTATTGAGTGAGGTGTAGCAAGAAACAACCTAAATATAAGATTGCGTAATAGGCCATTTGCAGGAATACAAATCCTTTACAAGAAAAAGGCATGTAATATGCCAAGACACCTTCAAGCCCTACCTAAAAGCTACTCAGATCAGAGAAAAAAAAGGCACCTTGGAACGACCTATCCAACGGGACTTAGGACAGGGGTAGGAGCCAATGAACAGAACAAACACAACGATTGGACAATCACAGCAGCTACTGACCGACTACCCAAGACACTAAGCAAGATAACAAAACACATTGCACCAATCTACTAACCAAGGAACGGGGCATACAGATAGAACTTTAAAAGTAAATAATAATAATAAAATATATAACAAAATTTAAATATGTTACAATATTTAAATAATTAAAATTTTTGTTTTTCTTTACCATTTAAATTATCTGAACAATCTAAAGGAAATAGATTAAATATAACCATTAACTTGTTTAACCCTAATCTTTACACAATCAACTTCCCTCGCATGCTGGCCATGTGGCCCTTGTGGGTAATCCCACCACAACGCATGTGAAATTAATGAAAAACAAAATAGTTAAAAAATAATAAGGAAAACAAAAAGGGGTAAATGTATCTTCTCTCGTTTCATTCTCCCAATTTTTGACAAGCTCAATAGCTGAGGAACTATGCAAATTGATGCACCTAGTAAGATCTCTGCTTTCTGGGGATTCCATTAGTTATATCATGTTTCAGGTCTGCTACTAATGGAATTCAAGGTTTGAATCCCCAAGGACCACCACAAATCGCACATTTGTTTATTTGCAAATGAAATATCTTTGTTAATTGCTTATGGATCCGTAGCCTCTGTGCCAACTCATTCCTCTTATAGTCGAGCTTCCTCAGGAAGGTTATGGTCGGTCGAATATAGCGTGGCATTCATGCTTGTTGTACGGTCTTGATAACCTGGTGTATGGCACGTTGAGAACACTATGTGAGTCCAGGATCTTATGACCATTATTCGATGTTGGTCTTCATAACAATGATGCATGGTGTATTCACACACAAACCAGTGGATACCTGTGAACTGCAGCAAGAGAAGCCAAGGGATTTTGGCCGGTGGGTTCATATTATATATATATATGGGAAGCGTCTGGATCATCCCTCCCTTCTTTCACTTTCTACAACATGTTTTCGTCATAGCCCCAAGAGATATGCTCTCCTGCGGCTCATCCACGCCGCTCCCCCCACTTGTTGGGCACAACAAAACATTGAACAATTTCACAGGAGACGAGCTACAATGTATGGAAACATTGGTATATTTGATAGGGATTTAGACCTAGCACAATGTATACAGGTTTCCTCTCTCTGTCCTAGCGTCATTCATTTTTTTCCCCGGTATAGCTCTACCATAGCATCTATCGCCTTTTCCAGTATGATGTGTTGAGCATGTTAAGCCTTTCGGATGATGTATGTCTTGAAAATTAGCATTCAACAAATAATGGCTAAGAGGTAAGTACGTTTTATCTTCAGTTTATCTCCCTTGTCGAGCCACCTTGAATCTCTTCGATTTAGATTTATTTATGTGAAATGGTTGCGATAAATGGTAAGCATCATTTGTAGAGTGATCTAGCTACTCTATCAAAGCAAGATTCAATGTTAAAACCCATCTGAAACTCACCAAACTAGAGGTTACCTAACATCACATTAGCATGCAAGCCCGACAGCCCTGGTGGAGCATGACTCATTTGGGTTTTGGATTTCCTCCTTTGTTTCCGATCCTTGGGCTTCACCAATAGGATAGAGCTTAGCCAATGCAAGTTACGGGTCCTCCCCATCCCTTCCTAAGGTTCTTTCCACCTTTACCTCTTACTCTTTCCTTTCTTCCTTTAAGTAAGGAATCATATCAATATAGCATAAATATAGGGGATGACTCCTCATTCACCAACGACAGATGACATACTCCTTGTACAGACGACATACTCCATTGGCTATCGCAGGTTTTCTAGACGCTCTGACAGGTTGTCCAGACACTCTGAAAACTATTGTGACGATCTCGCGGTCCTATTGAAGGTACTGCAGTATACTGCACTTCCTATTGACGATAGCTACAGGAAGACGATGATCTCTCATATCCTTTCAACCCTGCATCATTGTTTTACCACCCACTAGGAAGAATCTGATATGCTACTTCCAACCTTCTCATTAATGTTTCCAACACACATTAATGTTTTGGTTACACATGGCAGGTTTTCATTTGTTCATGACAGATCGACGAAACTGCTAGACAAACAACCCCCTAAAAAACGCCTTCGACATAATTAATGATGTTGAAAAAGTTGCATAACAATACCAAATAAGTGAAATTAGCAGCTAAGTTATTAATTACACTTAAGGAAAATATAAAGTTGCATAACAATACCAAACAAGTGAAATTAGGAGCTAAGTTATTTATTACATTTAAAGAAAATAGTAATAAAAGTAATTTACAAATAAATTAAAAAAATTTGCATTGATAATAAAAACAATTATTAAAGGTGAGGTAGGAGGGGGAAGGACAATTACTCATCCCAATGGAACAAAATATTTGAAGTATTCCTGGGGGCTGGGTAATGCAACTAATAACCAAGTTGAAGCTATGGCACTTTGTAGGGAATAAAACAACTAAAAAGGAAAGGTATTTTGCGAGCTTGAGTAATTGGAGATTCTCAAAGTCTCATCTCCCTCATGGTTGCTAGTTCCCTCTCCAAATAAATTCAATTAAAGAAAATTGTTTGCAGAATTCAAAAACTTGCCTCTAAATTCCAGCTTCTTCATTTTTTCATGTTCTTCGTCGGAATAATTTGGAGGCCGACTGCGCTGCCAACATGGCGGTTGCCTTAACGCTGGGAACTCTTGTGTTGGATGATCAAGAGGTACTATTGGACCCACTTTCCTATAGAAGGTCGAGCCATCCCATGCCAAGTTATAGATGCATGACATATTCAGGCATGGGAAGAGGTGTGCGGCGATGGTAAAAATCTGGGACATGTAAGCACCGTAATTTAAAGCCTGAGCATGTGAGCACATATGTCTTGTCTGCAGATCGGAGAAGGAAGAAGAACATCTGTCTAATCAATGAATTCCACTGCACCATGCCTAATGACAGCGGGGAAAGGAATTATGGCTCCAAGGATTTCACAATCTGGCGACACGAGCCAAGTCATATCTCTTGGGCTTGTGTTGATGGAGAAGGATCATCTGGATCTCAATTTTTAGGAACCGCTCTCCTCCTATGTCTCGAATTTTCTCCCTTGGCTCTTGAAGGCAGACATTTTGCAGGGATTCCACCTGCACTCAGGATAATCCATCCTCTTATTAAGAATATGGATTCTAGAGATGAAATCTAGGACTGTTTCCCAGAGCACGCGAGAGCTACCATGGAAACAAGCCTGCGGTGGGTGAAGGAAGATATGAAGGCCCATAAATGGAAGTTGAGGCATCATCGCAAGGAAACCAATGAAAATATAGATCAATTAGAGGAATTTGTCCATGAAACTGGAGTAGTTCAAAAAGAACATGAGGAATCAACAATAACTCAGCTAAAAGAGCATTCCCTGATATCTCAGGAACTCTAAGAGCGTCTATTGCAAGTCGAAATATAGTTGGGCACTATGGCCTCTGAACATTGGGTTCAACATGAAGTGGAGACGAAGCAAAAGAGTACAGAAGGAAAAGGACTCGGGACTTCCCACAACACCTATCCAGGACATTAAAGCATGTTTTTTTTGTATTCTGTTGGGTTAATTTGTCTATCTTTTTAGATTTTATGTCAACTGGACTCTATTTAGAATTATTATTTTCAAGTTTATAGCTTTATTAGAGTAAATATGCTCAATTTTGTCTGTAACAGAACTATATTTTCCAAACCCGTCCGGATGTTCTAAGCCGACCATGTTGTACTCAGCTAGGTGCCTACACTTGGCACTCTTTTGTTGTTATAAAACTTCTACCTGTTCTTGTCAAAAATTATAAAAAATTAAAAATTATTAAAAAAGAAACTATTTGTATGGTAAATATATATAACTAGATTATAGTGATTTGTAACCTTAAGTAATTTTACATTTCTTATAAAGTAGTTTATAAACACTGTTATTATTAGTCCCTCTCAAAGCAAGGAATATAGCAATCAGTGGGTCATATATAACTTTGTCTTTATATTAATCCTAAAACAAATTCATAATGTTTCTCAATGTTTTGTAATATTTATGTATTAAATTTAATATTTTGAAAATATAAATTATTTTGTTGAATATTTAAAATTTGTTATTTCTATTTTATGATTGATTAAAGGCCTCGAAGCCACAAATTACTCATGGTTAAATGTGAAATTGTTTAAACAAAATAATAATTTAAATTTAATATATATATATATATAGCTTAACATGTGGTCTTTGTACAAAAGGTTTCATTAATGCTAAAGAATACTATCATTTTTGTACACTTGTGAAATTGTTTAAACAAAATAATAATTTAAAAGTTCAAAATTCAATTTTTCCTATCTTAACATGTGGTTTTTGTACTAAATGTTTCATTAATGCTAATGGATACTATCATTTTTGTACACTATTATTAATGATAAGTACACAATTTTATTGTCCATTGGATGTAGCTTGGGTGGTTTGGAAGAATGATTGTTACCCTTCCCACCTAGGTTCAATTTTGTCGTAAGTGACATGATGCTTTTGTGAGCCCTTGTGTAATGCTTGATATGCTCTTGTGGAGCTCCTTTGTAATAAATATGTTGATGATGTAAGATGGTCATACCTTGATTCATGTTTGAATAGTAGGGGTTGGTATTTTGGGTAGAATAACCCTCTAACAAATGGTGAACCACAAATGAAGAGCAAGTACCTATTTTGGAATCTGTAGGGAAGATCGTAGGGAATGAATTGGATGCCGCGCTGCCCTAGCTGGCGCGCCCTCGCCTTGCTCCTGCTCAAGCCACTTCAAGCCGCCTCCATGGTTGCGCCTGGGGGAGGGCTCCCCACTCCCTCAGCTCCTACCTTAGCCGAAGAAGCTTTTAGAAGGTTACTAACGTCACCTGGATTTAAACCGGTGGCCCCTTCCATCCCGAATTTCATCAAGAAGCTAGATGTTGTCCCTGAAATTGACCTTCCGATTGAACAACCCATCATGATCGCTCTGGCTCTGGCTGAACGAGGATTGGTAGGCCAGTTCATGGGGCTATGGCCCTCAACAAGAACCACAGACAATTGGATCTAAAGGAATTGGAGGCCTTAGCTCAAAAACAGTGTTACCTGCTACCCGGTTGGACGAGGGTTCTTCATCTTTGAATTCATATCCAAAGAAGACCGAGATCTTATCTTCAGAAGCGGCCCATACTTCATGGGTACCCAGGGACTGTATCTCAATAGATGGACTTCGGATTTCAATGCTGAAGTTGGCGTCCTGAAGGAATTTCCAGTATGGGTGAGACTACCAAATCTCCCAGTTCACTGCTGGAACATACAAACCCTGGAAAAAGTTGGGAATGCCCTCGGGCGATACATTGACAAAGCCGAGAACAAAGGTCAATACTCCTGTGCCAGAATCTGTGTAGAAGTCGATCTTGAAGCAGGCTTGCCTGAGGCAGTTAAACTAAAAGTTGGAGCTTGGCACCATTACCAAAAGCTGGATTATGAACAGCTTCCGTTCAAATGCCGTCACTGTCACGAGCATGGAAATTTCCAAAGAAACTGCCCTAAAATACAAGTCCCTGAAGAGGGAGAAGGCTGGCAAAAAGTTAAGAAAGGGAAAACGACTGCCAAAAACCAGGAAAAAAAGGCTGCAGGGGACATGCGGAACCAACCAGCAAGCTCAAATAAACTTAACCAGGAAGCCACAATAGGCGCACCAATCGTTATTCCAGACGCTGAGGAACCACAGAAGATCAGAGATCCAGCTGGAAATGATCCAGATTTTGTAAGCATTGAAGGAAATCACACTGAAAATCAACCTAGTAGCAAAGAGGTAGAGTCCCTGATTGCAGATCCGCTGGAACCTGGGGAAATCCACCCCGATCCAGGTGTCTCGATGGCTGTTGAACCCTCTGGACCCTCCAAAGAAAAAATCGAGGACTCCTTGCTACTAGAAACGGATCCAGGAGAAGAGACGGACGAGGGTGCCTCATCAAGCAGTTTGCATACTGCTCCCATCAAAAACCCAAGAGGGAGGAAGTCAAAAAAGAAGAAAAGAGAGGAAGCAACATATCTAGCTGTCCTCGAAGGATCGCAAAAAACTCTAAAAGGCATCATGCATACCAGATCCAAAAAAGGAACAGCAACGACCTCAAAAGGGGCCAACCCCTCCGCCCATAGTACTTAATGCGTTACATCTCCTGGAATTGCAGAGGCTTAGGTTCCACTCTAAAAGAAGAAGCAATGAAAGACCTGATCCGAATTCATGACCCTGAGATTCTGCTAGTCCAAGAGACAAAAATGGAGGAAGCTTCTAGCCTCCAAGCTGGGAATAAGTTCTGGAAAAAAGGTCCTGGAATCGCCAACAACTCCAGAGGTGCTTCTGGAGGTATTGCCACCTTTTGGGACTCCGCCCTTTATGATCTCGAACCTGAAGAACGGGCATTGCATTGGGTTTTCACCAAGCTCATCCACAAAATTTCTAGAAGAATTGTAAGTCTTTTCAACCTCTATGTCCTCGTCTTGCATTCGGAAAAAAAAGATTGCTGGTCTATGTTAGAATCCTTTCTTAACTTGCAGCACCTAGAAAATATCATAGTAGCAGACGATTTGAATGTCACCCTTGCCGCAAATGAGAAAAAAGGAGGCACGCCGGTCAGAGATCCATCGAGGGAGTGGGTCGAAGATTTCATCCTTGGATGGGATGTAATTGATATAAAGCCCGCCAAAGGAAAGTATACCTGGACTAATAAGAGAATTGGACTTGGTCATGTTGCTGCACGGCTTGATAGGTTCCTAGTTCACTCTTCCTTTCTCTCCCTGGGCCTCTTAGCTTCTTCCAAAATCCTCCCTCTTTGCACCTCCGATCATAAGCCCATCCTCCTCGAGTTGGATCTAGATCAAGACCTTGGCCCGATTCCCTTCTGATTTATCCCTCTCTGGATCCAACATGAGGACTTTCTGCAAGTAATTTCTGACTCCTGGAAAACCCAAATAAGAGGATCGTTGTCCTTCGTTTGTAAAGCAAAATTAAAGAGGCTTAAACTTGACTTGAAAAATTGGGCAAGGCTCATTACCTCTCCCCTATCAAGAAGGAAAATAGCTCAAGACGATCTGGAAACTCTCCAATTCCACATGGAGGCCTCTCCCGTATCAGAATGCCTTCTATGAAAGGAAGAGAACCTTCAGAAAGCACTCTTCTCAGCCTGCAGGTTGGAAGAAGAATTTTGGAGGCAAAAATTCCGAAGTCTCTGGCTCTTAAGTGGGGACAAAAACACTAAGTACTTCCATAAGCAGGACGAGGCTCGAAAGAACTACAAAGCAGTATCTGAAATAAATTTTCAAGGTGTTCTGATCAAAGACTCTGAAGGCATAAATCAGGCAGCCATGGCTACTTTCAAAGAGCTTTTCACAGCTCCCAGAGAGGACCCGCTTGACACCTCCTCTCATCCATTTGATCTCATTCCGCCTCTTATCAAGCCAGAGGAAAATAATTTTGTTACTGCCCCTGTCACAATGAATGAACTTAAAGGCGTTCTTTCGAATATGAAACCTGACAGCGCCCTCGGTCCGGACGGTTTCACAACAAGATTCTTCACCTACTACTGGTCAATAATCAAGATTGATCTCTTAAAAATGATCCGGTATTCTCATATGGTCAATAAACTGGGAGGGAGCACCAACTCTTCCTTCCTTGCTCTGATCCCAAAAGAAAAAGGTGCCACCACCTTCAACCGTTTCAGGCCGATCTCCTTGTGCAATACAGGGTACAAGATTATAACCAAGATTATAGCCTCCAGGCTTAAAAGAATTCTACCCAAGATTATCCCAGAAAATCAAGGAGGATTCATCAAAGGAAGGAAAATCCTCGACAACATCATTCTCGTCCAAGAAGCAATACATTCAAGCTATCAACACAATGAGAAAGGTATGGTCATTAAACTTGATTTAGCTAATGCTTTTGACCGTGTTAGGAATGACTTTCTGTTTGCAGTTATGGCAAAATTTGGCTTTTCCTCCGCCTTTATAAGCTGGGTCAAAGGCTGTGTTTGTGATCCGTGGATAGCCCCTCTAGTTAATGGAAGGCCTACAGGCTTCTTTAAATCTTCTAGAGGACTAAGGAAGGGCTGCCCTCTGTCTCCTCTCCTCTACGCCATTCAAGCTTCAGTGCTCAGCTTTCAGCTTAACCTTTGTCAGGAAATCCACATGCTCCCTGGCCTAAGAATTGTGAATAATGTTCGGGACATAAATCATGCCCAATTTGCAGATGACACCTTGTTGTTAGGTGGAGCAAACATCCATTCTGCCGAGCACTTTAAACAAGAGCTAGAATTATACAAAGAGGTGTCCAGAAGTAAAATAAATTTCCAAAAAAGCAAAATCTTCAGCTGGAAGTGCTCAGCTAGAGAGCTAAGGGAAATAGCTGGAACGCTTGGGATGGAAGGCACGATGGACTGGGACAGCTTCATTTACCTAGGCATCCCCATCTGCAAAACCAAAATCAAATCAGCAAATTGGGAGACTATTTTAGACAAAATTAAAGTCAAAATTCAAAGATGGAGTGCCAACTGGCTCAACTTAGCAGGGAAGACTATTCTTATAAAAGCTGTTCTAAATAGCATTCCAATCTACCAATCTTCAATTCTTCTCGCGCCAGGTTCGGTAATCCGAAAGTTAGAAGGACTGCTCAGAAAATTTATTTGGGAAGGGGGAAAAGGGAATGGAAATAAATTCCACCTCATGTGCTGGGAAAAGATCCAAAAACCTCGGGATGAAGGAGGGCTTCAAGTGCGGAGTTTAACCACCCAAAATCTAGCATTAGGAGCTAAGTTGCTATGGCAGCTGATCACAGGGAAAGAAAGCTGGAGCAAGGAAGTTCTCCGCAAAAAATACTTCCCTGGAACAAGGAAGCACTATCTAGACACACAACCCCCACTCAGAAATGGTTCTCCGGTATATAACTTATGTATGAAAGCGCTTGATCGGTTTAGAAGGAATCTATACTGGATACCCGGAAATGGGAAAACTATCAGAGTGTTGGAAGACTCCATCCTGGGAGAAACTCCACTTGGGCTACGCATGGAAGTGAACAACATCAAGCATTGGCTATTAGATAAAGGAGCCACCTCGCTGTGGGATCTGTCAGCTTGGGAAGACACTATCTGGATTGGCTGGGATCTAGGTGACCTCCTGCCTGATCTAGAAGTAGAAGCTGAAACTCTAACAAATCTCCTCCAAGGAAAATCTCCAATTAGAGAAGGAATTAGAGATAGAAGAGGTTGGGGAAACAAATCAGGAAATTATTCAACTTCAGAAGGTTATAAGAACATCCAAGCTATCCCTTATGCTGCCCCCAATCCTGTGGTTTGGAAGTTTCTGTGGTCAAAAGCCTTCATCCCGAAAATTGACATATTTTGCTGGACACTGGCCCACAAAAGCATCCTTTCAGGAGAAAATTTAAAGAAAAGAGGTATGGAAGGCCCAACTAGATGCCCTCTTTGCAAAAATGAGAAAGAAACCTCGGATCACATCATCCTTGGATGTCAATTCTCCAAAGAGGTCTGGAAAGAAGCTATGAGACTAAATCCAGGCATCAATCTTCTAGACACTATCTAGGGCCTACTCTCAAGCTGGATGAATCTTTCACCGTTTCAACTGGCCAAGAAAACGCTGCTCCAAACTGCCTGGAACTGGATTCCAAAAGCCATATGCTGGAAAATTTGGATTGAGAGGAACAATCAAATCTTCAGGGAACAGGAAAACCACCCCTCTAAAATTGCAAGACAAGCAAGAGTAATTTTAGGGGAAGCTCTTGATCACAACCTCACCCTGAAAGACACTATTCAACTTCTCCCTGCAGAATCACATTGGCTTAGCATGATTGTTCCCAATCATCAAAATCGTCTCTTGCCAAATCATTCCCAAACTGCTCAATGGGGAATTAGGCTCGATGAACTTGAATTCAACAGCTGGAAAACTTCTCTGAACGAACTTTGCCTCTTCTTTGACGGAGCTTCAAAGGGCAACCTTGGCTTAGGTGGTGGCGGTGGAGTGTTCATGTCAGCTAATGGAACTGTGCTCAGCAGTTACTCTTGGGGACTAGGCACCGAATCAAATAATATAGCAGAATTTTGTGGACTCCTGCAAGGCTTAAGAATTGCGCTAGCCAAAGGAATTGCCAAATTGATGATATTTGGTGATTCTCGCCTGTTGATTCAAGCTCTAACAAGGAAGAAGCATCCCTCTCATCTTAAATTGGCACAAATTTATTATTTTCGGCTTCTAAGCAAAAATTTCCACTCCATTAGATTCTTCCACGTGCTAAGGGGACTGAACTCGCTGGCAGATAAAGAAGCAAATCGAGGGACCCTTCTGGGCAGAGGCATCTTGCACAAGGATGGAGTGGAAAGTCGATGTGACGTCCCCTAGCCGTAGCCGATTCAGGATCTTCAACCAACGTTTCCATTTGCTTTGCAGAACACCAGTGTACCACGTATCTTCTTTCTCTCCTGGCACTGCCAAAAAATCCCTGCAAAACGCTTCCGGTCACAATACTCTCATGATTGCGTTTCCTTCCCAGCGAGTTATTTATTCCAGGGTTTCCTCATTCTACTTGACAGCAAAAACGTTGAAGACCCAGAGTATTGAAGCTCCATTTAGGAATAAAAGGAAAGCCATCGCTGTGCGGCCAAGGATCCTTATCCTTCTTCACCTGATCCAGGGCTTTCAGTGGCTTGCAATGGCAGGATCTTCTTCAGAATCGGGCCCAATGGTGGAAGAAAGGATTGAATCGCTGGAGAATACAATGGGGAGGCTCAGAGCACGCGTGGATAATCAAGACAAGCTCCTGCAAGCTGCAAACCAGGCATGAGAGCAAACCTGGGACATTCTCAATGAAGACACCAGGAAGCTGCGCGCAGACCACTCGGCTTCAACAGAGAATCTGAAAGATTTCAAAGAAGAGGTTCACACCAGTTTTAAGGACGTTGCAAACACCCATGGAAATTTTGGGAAACACATCAGTGCTCTGGAGACTGCTGTCTCTAATCTAATGGCCAAACTTGACAAATGAAGATCACAACTCTGGCACTCAGAAGTCTCCTGGTCTCTAGCTGCGACCTGCTCTTAAGCTCTACTCTCGTATACTATGCCTCTTTATGTTATTATAATCTACCCGTTGGGCTGCTTTGGATTCCTAGAATCATTTTGGAAAAGAATCTAGCTCAGCTTTGAAGCACTGTAATTTTGTCAAGCCTACGGTAGCTGTTTTACCGGCATCAATATAATCTATCCCTATGTTTTAGTCAAAAAAAACAAATGGTGAACCACATTTTTTAAAAAGTACACCATTTTAACAATGATATCATTTTGTGCAATCTACCATATTTGCATTAAAATTAATTTATAAATCTAATAACTCAATCAATAACTAATTGCAATCATTTTTTCCTTTTATCCTAACAGTAATATACACTAGTACATAAGCAATGTATAAACACATGTTTATCTTTTTATTAGCATATTTTTTTAATTAATTAGAATATATGATATAAGTTTCTTTAATATATATTTTTTCTTTTGATTTATCACTAATATGTACAAATATTTATGATTGTGCAAACTAACTAACTATATTTATATCCTTTTTGTATTGATATATTTATTTTTAATTAATATTGTAACATATCATTTTTTAAACCAATGTTTTCTTACGCAACTTTATGCATAAATTGCTCCTTGAAATGGAAAGGGTGACTTTAAACCTTCAACTCTCATTATTTCAGACAAAAAAGAATGTGATTACTATCAAAATAACTTACTTTTTTTTATGAATATGACAGGTTAACTAGAATTGCGATTTACTTAGTCGTTGACCTAACTCAATTTCATGCACCTGCAGGTACCCACCATGGAAAGGTCCTAATGGATTATAACTTAACAAAAGGGGATGTATCTTGGTTATATGGAATTTTTTAATGACAATGGTTGAGAATCCCAATACCATGGTTTGATTGACATCGAGTGTATTGGCATTGAAATTAATTACCCAGTACCGATTACATGTGATTTTCCAGTGTCCCAATGTGCGTGCTTTCCAGCCAGCAAACACTATACTTTCTCAAGATTTGGAAGTCATGGGTTATTAAGCTCCAAGGGTTAGCTCAATTGGTAAGACGCGCGTACACTCTCTCGGTTTAGGGGGAGGTCATGGGTTCGAGCCTTGAGTCCTTTGGGGTTAGGCCTTCTGCTAGGATGGCTGACAATTTACCACCTCTACCATCCACGAATGTGGGGAAGTATTGCTGGGTTTCCCGTGGATCTTTCCATTTGAAAAACTTTACAACGATAGTTTTACCCTACTTACCTATGCTCAGTCGATTTGAGCACCCATGGCGGTGCCATCCCACTACTTCTCTCCTTAGGGTTGAGAATCATCGTAGTTTTTTTATGGTGTATAAATACACAGTTCCACTCTTTATTACATGATTTCAGCTTGACGTTCATCTTGGTGATGATTCTGTAGATGCAATTTTCCCTTAGCCACTGTGTTACAACTCAACAATTATCTTGACGATAGTTCTGCTTTTGTCTCAGCATTTACAGTTTGTGAGTCTTGACTACGGTGTTATAGCTCGGTGCTCACCTAAACGAGGGTTTTGTCTTGGCATTACCAATTGTAAGTAGAATATAAAATTCTTCTATGTTAATTAAAGCACTTCTGCTCTCCAACCCTGCTAATGTTTGTATTTATTAATCTGACTTGTTTTTCATGCCAATATTTAGTAATACACAGTCCTACAATGGATGGTTTTGATCTTTCCTGCATTAAAAGACTCTCATGGTTTCCAAGGTAAGTCCTTTTCTCGCTTCTCTGTCATAATCATATTGGAAAAAATTTAGAATATTGAAGGATTGCAGGCGTATGGAGTTCCACCAATGTCTTTGTGTGATGACTATTTGGGGTTTTGCTTCCCCTTCCTGCAACGTAAGCTAAGAAGATGAGATTCGTTGGATTAGGGTCTATACTCTTTACTTTTTGATGAGTTTGTTTATCCCAGAGTTGTAGTAAAATGTGTTTTACTTAAATGGGATTTCCCCAACATTTTGTAAGAGGAACACAAACGTTTCTCTGAACTTGTTTGTGGTTTTTATCTAGTTTTAGTAGTCAAAATGATATTGGTGTATTAGTAATCTCTTATGTGACAAAAATCTTAAGGTGGAGGCGATGAATGTATTTATTGCTTAATTTGATTTATGGAATGTCCACTAATAATATTGTATTTCTATATTTACCCTTATAAATACGGTGTTGTATAATTAGTTTATTAAAAGAAAGAGGAGACTATCTCTGCTTTACCATATCTCTTTAATTCCAGTTTACCAAATATGCAATTTAAGTTAAAAGTCTATATTTTTTTGTCCTTACGATAGCCTCTTCCAAAATAAATCATTATCAGTTGCTCTTATGGTTTTGAACTACTTGGTATAAAACTAGGGTTTTGTACAGAGCTTCTATCCAACAAATCATTTGCTTGATTATGTATGATAATTCATTTATAACTTTACACTAATACACAATATTCTTTTTTGTCAATGTTACTGTTCAAATGAATAACTAAACACAAGTAATTTAAATACTACTCAGAAACATTAAATAACACCATAATAACAAGAAAACATATTTATATCTTCCTAGAGATTTGTTTATAATCTGTAACTATTATCCACATAGTAAAATGTTTACTAAGAGTGTATTCTCCTCTTTTGCATTAAATATAAAAACATAATCCATACTCATCGATAAACTAAGGTTTAGGTTGTTAATGATAAATATTTGAGTTCTTTCTGAAACTGGATATTAAACAACCACACACCACTCGACTGTAGGAACCTTGAAACTTTTCAGTCTACAAGCACTCCACCCCCTTTCCCATAACCTGAGGTTATGAATCACTTTCTCATCTTTCAAGTCACCTCCAATCTAATGATCATAGTTAGTTACTGTGGAACCTAGCACCTATTCAATGTGCTCACTAGCGGTTCTACTTCAGAGCCTGACACCTCTTGTATGTTCATCGGAATCTCTGTATTATTTCTCAATAGTTTACATAGAGCCTACACAACCTTGGGTGTTCTCTGGAAGCTCTCACTTTTTTTCCCTCTCTTGTTTTGTTTTGTTTTGTTTTCCTAAGCATGCTTCCCATTTTTTTTCCTAGGACTTTAATAGCTGGTAACTAACTCTCCTCCAAGAATGACCACTTGTCTTCGTAAAGATAGCTAAGGGTTCATTTTCCACCATAAATGTAGGTTCTATCATTTAACTGCATGGTTTCCTAACTTCTGTATCCGTATATTAACATTTTTTATTAATAAATAAAACTCCTGCAAAATCTATTCGTTTTTATCACATGAGTAAAAATTCAAATATGGCTACTATCAATGTTACGAGGGATATTACAATCCTCCCCTCCTAAAACCTTGTCATCATCCTCGATGATTATTCAATTTTATCAAAGTCTTGAAATAAAAAAGGATAAGCTTGTCTCATAACATCCTCTCTTTCCCAAGTAGCTTCATATGGAGCGTAATGCTCCCATATGACTTTAACTTGCACGATGGTTTGCTTCCGAAGCACTACCTATCTCATGTTGATAATGTGCACTAGTTATGCGTGAAAATATCCCTTCAATTCCACTTGTATATTATTCCACTCAATAACATGAGTTTTATCAATAGTATATTTTTTCAATAAAGAAACATGAAAAACATCATGAATTCTTATGTGTGGAGGTAGAGCTAGTTGATAAGCTACCAACCCCAGTATAAAAAAAAGGTCCCATGTATTTGGGTGCAACTTTGACACACAATCCTGCTCTTAAGGTACTCTTTATTGGTTTGATTATTAGGAACACATGTTCCCATACAATTTATTCTTTAGTTGTTCTCTTCGTGACAACGTAACTTTTTTGTATGTCCTATGCAACCTTTAAATTCCGCTTTATTTGTTGTACCATTGTTTCCATCTGTGCTAACTTGTCTGGTCCTAAAGCCATTCTATCCTCAAGATTTCCCCAAATCAAGGGTACTTTACACTATCTACCATACAATACTTCGAAGGGGATCATTTTGAGGGAAGCTTGATAACTATTATTGTATGCAAATTCAACTAAATAAATATAGTCTTCCCACTTACCTGATTTATTCATTACATACATCCTTAACATATCTTCTAGTATTTGGTTTACTTGCTCTGTTTGAGGATGGTATCATGTACTAACATTCAACTTTGTGTCCATACCTGTAAACAATGATGTCCAGATATTTGAAGTGAATTTTGCATCTTGAACAATAATGATTGTTTTTGGTATTCCATGAAATCTGAAAATTTCTCTCATAGATATATCATCAACGCTTATAGCTTTATAGGTCGACTTTACGGGTATAAAATGTGTTTCTTTGCTTAATTTATCTACCATAACCATGATGGAATCATTTTGTTTTCTTGTTTTAGGCAACTTGTTGATAAAATCCATGATTATAGTTTTCCATTTCCATTCCAGAATGGGTATAGGTTGCAATAATCTGGCTGGATGCTAGTGAACAACCTTAACTTGTTGACATTCAAAGAACCTATCTACATATTCAACTACTTCTCTTTTCATATTGGGCCAATAAATTTTTTTTTTAAGGTTGTTCCCATATGTCATGCATAGAGACTGATTGGGTACATAAATTTGGTTATGGAAACACAAAAATAATTATGCATCTATCTGGTATACATTATCAACAACATAATCAGATTTGTTAGGACATTTTCCAACAAATTTTTATACTCAGAGTCTTCAACTGACACTGTTTTCAACAAATTTCTAAATTTTGACTCATAACCACTAATTAATACATATTCACTAAGAGCATCTGCTACTACGTTTTATTTCCCTTTAATATGCCTAATTTCAAAGTCATATTCACTCAGAAATGCAAGCCATCTAGCTTGGCGCGCATTTAATATTTTTTGGTCAAACAAGTATTTTAGTCCAATGTTATCTGTCAACAATAATAATTTCTTCCCCACCAAACAGTATCGCCAAATTTTAAAAGCATTGATGATGGCTACCAATTCCATGTCATGTACCACATTTTTTTTTTAAGATCCTTCAATTTTATGGATTCGTAACAAACTACATGACCATCCTGAGTCAAAACCCATCCTAAACCATCTTTACTTGCATCTGTGCAAACTACAATATCTTTGTTGGGACCATCAATTCTTAGTATAGGTGTCGTAGTTAATAAATACTTTAATTTATCAAAATCATCTTGACATTGTTGACTCCATACAAACTTAACACCTTTCTTTTGTAAAGTGGTTATATGATTAGCTATTCTCGAAAAAATCTCTATAAATCTACGATAATACCCTATTAATCCTATACATGACCTGATTTCATGTACATACTTCGGTACAGCCCATTCTATAATAGCCTTCACTTTAGCATGATCGATCGCTACACCCTTTTATGAGATGATATGTCCCAAATACTGTACTTCTCTTTTATAAAAGTCAAATTTACTAAGTTTTGTGTATAGCTTATGTTCTCTTAAGGTTTGTAAAACCATTCGTAAATGTTCTTTGTGTTCCTTCTCATTTTTTGAATAAATTAAAATATCGTTAATGAATACTAGGACAAATGTTTCCAAATATTTGCTTAATCAATTATTCATCATACTCATAAAATTTGCAGGAGGATTAGTCCTTCCGAAAGGTATGGAAACAAACTCATAATGACCATATCTCATTCAAAATGCAGTTTTGTGGATGTATTCTTGTTTAACTCGTACTTGGTGACAACTTGATCTAAGGTCAATTTTCGAGAAAATCTTGGCCCGTCTAACTTGATCAAACAAATCATCATTTCTCGGTAATGGATATTTATTTTTAATAGTCATTTTTTTTAGTTGTCGATAATCTATACACATTTTAAAAGTGTCCTCTTTATTTTTAACAAACAAAATTGGTGCTCCCCAAGGTGACACACTAGGTCGAATATATTTTTTCTCAAGCAACTCCTGTAGTTGCATCTTTAACTCTATAAGTTCTGGAATACTCATAAGGTAAGGAGCTCGTGATATAGGTGCATATACATGCATTAAAGATATGGTAAAATCTAGATATCTCTTAGGAGGTAGTCCTGGTATCTCATCAGGAAACACATCCTGACATTCCTTAAGGATAGGAAATCGATATATTGTTGTTTCGACTTTACGGATTCATTTTCCATTATTTTGACTGCATACAATTGACATCATTTTCTAACACACTTCTTTAGTTGTACAACTGAGATTTGTCGTATGGACATAGGCCTCTAAATTATTTTTATGGTATGATAATTGTCATTTTCATCAATACAATCAAAACTTTTATTTAGGCAGTTGATAATGGTCATATGAGATTCCAACCAATCCATACCAATCAGAATATCATAATATCCTAAATGAAGTATATTTAAGTTAACTGATGTATCCATTTCATTAAAACTCAACTCACATCCTTTTACCAACTCTATAACTTTTTGTTTTACTCCTGTTGCTAGGTACCAACCATGCATTTTTTTGCTTTCCCTTTAAAATTTTACGTTTCTCAACTACTCTTGGTGCAATGTAACTTAAACTAGCTCTTGAATCAATAAGATTGGAAACAGGTGTGTTCAGGACTTTACCTTCTACTTCTAGCATAGTGGATTGATGATCCACTTGCTGATATTCAAGAGCAACATTAATTCTGGGCACATTTCTCGCTATGTCATTGATTATAGAAGGTTCTTGTAGAATGTTTAAGGAAGGTCATTTTCTGTTAGGATTCCGAAGACAACTTTTGTATAAATGAGGCCCATTACAACCAAAACATTTGATTTCTTTTGTATTGTTATTCCATCCACTATTAAGATCCCCTGCACTTATTGCTCCACTATTTGCAATTAAACTTAACTTGTTATAATTATTGTCTATATAGCTTCTTGTTCCTTTCCTAAAAGGAGAAGGTTTTAATCCTTTCCTACGTTGATCCATCTTTTCATTTTTATTTTTATGTTTAATTTGCCAAGTTCTACTTAATTCAGATCCGTGTTTAATTAGAAGATAGCACAATTTAGCTTTCCTAATTGCTTCATCCATAGTTTTGGGGATGTCAAATTCAATTTTATCCTTATAGGCCAGAGATAAACAAATGATAAACTGATATACTTTTTCGTTTGCATCTTTCATATATGGTACGTAACATTGTAAATTGACAAATTTAGTTATGAACTCTTCCATAGTTAATTGTCCAAATCTTAAGTCATTAAACTCTTTGGCATTTTGGTCATAATATCACTATGACATGTACTTCCTCTTGAATATTTAAAAAATAAATCCAGCTTAACTCCTTCCTGCATATATTATTTACGCTTTAGACTCCTTTCACCACAGAGAAAATTTCCCACTCAACTGAAAAATAGCCAAGTGTGCCCTCAAATTTTCATCATAACTGTATACTTGAAAATACTGTTTTATGTTTAACAACCAGGATTCAACAACCTCTTTCGATTTTGCATAAAAAATCATAGGTCTTATCCTTAGGAAAACATGCCTCCATCTGTTTTAATGTTGCATTGACATAGTTAGTTGTGGGTATTTAATTACATTGCATATTTACATGATGTCCAAAATTATAATGTGTTGGTTAGCACAAAATACCATCAACGTTGATTTTAGTCGCCGAAACATAAAACTATAAATCAATGTTGGAGATTTTGCCTTTAGCTCCACACCATGAAAAATCACAATATTTACATCATATATATTTAATGCAAATGGGGTCAAAAACCGGGGTGTTACACAAACGCTAACACTTTAGAGTTTTCTAGGCATATGTGATGTTTAGTGTTATGGGAATGTTCTACTATGGCTGAGTTTTTTTATTCTGTCATACCGTAGTAATGCACTGTGCACTTTCAACTTGGTTTCAATTGACCTTCTAGTCTCACCTATGTAGGCCTTACCACATGAACACAGTATTTTGCAGACACCTTTATGGTTTTTCGGACCAATAGGATCTTTAACTTTGTCAAGCAAGGTTCTTACTGAGTTTGGAGGAGCAAACACCACCCTTATGTTTTTCTTCTTTAGGATGTTTGCGATCTTATTTGTGGTGCCATGGATATAAGGAAGGGTGATTCTTGGAAGAGTCGTGTCTCTTTCTTTGGTTTTATGTCTTTTCTTTTTTACGTTATGGAAAACCCTATCAATCTCCTTTCCATTATATCCATTGTTAACGAGTGTCGTTCTGAGGTGCTCCAATTCTCCTTTTACATGATCTGTATCTGAAACCCTCCATGTGCGTGTTGTTAAGGTGTTTATTAAACCATTCTTTTGGGACGGATGATGGTGCGAGTCAATGTGAAGGTATGTGTCCGTATGTGTTTTATTTCTATATACTTGGTGAGACAGAGATCCATCAAGATTCTTTGTTACAAGTACATCCTAGAAAGAAAGGGAACTTTCTTCCTCCTTCTCTAAAGGGAACTTTATACTGTTATATTAAACACTCAAGTGGCTTTGGAACTCACCTAACCTCTCCTCTCCATGTGGCCAATTGCTCCGTAAAAAATCATCTACAACTATTCAGCTACTAGGACGATGGGGCTGGTAACTTGTACCTGCAAGGCTGCAAATTGGTAAAACATAAATGGTTTTCTTTCTAATAAAACTAATTTAAAATATTAAAATAATATAAAAAAACATTACCACATGACAACCTTAAGTATTTAATATCCAAGATACATCATGATTCACCAGGGATGATTTTAAGGAACTATACTTATTTAAAAGTGTATAAATGTTGGTGAATATTACCAATTCTTAAAATGCCAATTATAAAATGATTGGTGATATTTTTCAAAAAACATTTTAATTTCCAAGGATTTTATATCGTTTATATAATAATTTGGCTATTTTTAGGATGACAAATTTTTACTCCATCAAAATTGGGCGAAACAGGGCTTCAAAAAATGCAAAATGACAAATCTTTTTTAAGAGAAAAACATGGAGAAATAGCCCACTGGACTAAAATTTGCCCCTAAAATTATCCTGTAATTTACACTCAATTTAATTTCACTAATAATAATAAAAAGTTACATAATTTAAAATATTAAAATAATATAAAAAATATTAACGCGTGACAATGTCACGTATTTAATTTCGAATATACATCACACTCAATTTGGTTTAGCTAATAATAATAATAATAATTACATAAATTATTGAGACTTACTTTGTGGGGTGAAGTCATTTTTGGAGTGAAGTCACTTTGGTTTAATGAATAAAACGTTTAAAAATATTATTTAACTGACTTTTTCTAAAGATTGGATTTGAACCTTAACTTATGCAGATTGTATTTAAATAAACTTTAATGATATATATTTTAATTTAGATTTTTAAAATCAATTTGATTTAATGATTAAAACGTTTAAAAAATATATTTATTGACTTTTCCTAAAAGTTAGATATGAACCTTGACTTATACGGATTGTATTTTCCATTAACTTTCGTAACATATATTTTAATTTTTTAAGTTATAGTATTTTAATTGACTTTTTCTAAAACTGGGAAATGAACCTTAACTTATGCAGATCGTATTTTCTATAAATTTTCATGACATATATTTTAATTTTAATTTTTGAATTTATAATATTTTAATATAATTGAAAACAATTTAATCTCTTCAAATTTGAATTTGCTAAAATATGTTATAGCTATTCGAATATTTAAACAATTTTTTTATTATAAAACATTACAATAAACATTAAATATGATAGCACAACAATTCTACCACTACTAGATTTCGATCCAAAATCCGACGGTTTTTTCCGACGGCGCGCGGATTTTTTATTTTAACAGTGCCAAAAATCAGGAAGATAATTTTTTTTTT
>LPNX010118948.1:1166-61226 GCA_001517045.1 Pseudotsuga menziesii
TTTACTATTTGAGATTTAGGCCGGATCATCTGCATGTGACCGACCCCGGGACTTTTATCAGATGCGGAGAACCGCTGTTCTGTCACCATGGAATTTACTTTAGGACTGGGCCTTGACGGCATTTTTCTCCAGCTTATATACACCTAAGATTATTAATTATTAAGCCGACTTTGTATATATATAGATATATAAGCAGACTTTTTTTATGTAACACGTGTCATCTCCACGTTGAGCACGGAATCACACTTCTACCTCATACTGAGCTGTAAAATGCGCCTCTCAGCGCAATGAGCCTGTACAAGCTAGGTAGGATTGGATTTGGTGTCACGTGGGTATCTTCACCGATTCAACAGGAACATTAGATAAACTACCATTTTGGTTTATGCTATCAACCATTTTTTACATCTTGACACAACCATGGTTTGAAGTGTATTTGTTTACCAGCGAAACAGTTTAGGGGTTCAAATTACAACTAAGAGTTAAAATGTATGTATTTATTGGTGAAGAGTGGTATATATCCATTGTAATGTCTATATCCATACTCGTGGATGAATAGTATGCATGGTTTGCAGGTGACATGGATACACACAGTCATTTGGAGTTTATTCATAGTTACAATCGAGAGGTAGTTAACTTCCTCTGCAATATTTTTTTTCATTCATACTTTTATTTTCAAATACGGAATAATCTACTAACTCTTATACATTTCTTCCAGCTGTTTCCAGCAGAGGTTAAGAAAAGGGTAGGTCTTATGTGCGTGTCTTTTAACTGGTAATCCCTTATACTTGGGTCCCTATGTCGTTATACTGCTGATGGTATGGTATAAGGAACATTGATTCCTTCCAAAATATTCTATGTGTTTTCATTCCCGAATACACAGGCTGGTTAAGAGGAATTGTCAAGTTTCAAACACTATTTTTGTTTACTTAATAAAAAATATTCTATCTATACAACATCTTAAAGATGCTCTGTATTTATAAAAAATTTAAAAAATTTACAAAGTTTATTGGATTGTGAATGAGTCTCTGTTTATGGTTGTAGAAGAGTATTTTAATTTCTCAGTTTTTAGTTCCTCGTTGACTATTATCATGATTACACCTTTCTTAATTTTCCAACGATAAATAAGAAAAGGGTTATAATATTTTCTCTAATATTGATTCGTTTTCTTTTCACAAAATAAATGGTGAGTACCGTATGGTAACTCTATTACTCTTTTAAGAGTATACAAAAGACATTTGACACATGGATAATCATAATAATTGTTAATGAAATGTGTTAGGGTTCCTTTTTATATCCTGTGCATTGTTTATGCCATATTGTCGACTGATTTTTATCATACATCTCATTTCTTACCATTTATAAGTGAATGTGGGTTGTGTTTAAAATAAAATATATATATATATATATATATGTTTATTTCGATGGTATTTTATAATCCAACAATTTCTGAATCTTGTACTAGGGTTTTTATAAGAGGGTTTAACACAACATGTCAATAATAATTCTTTTTATATATTCAACTTATCCCAAGATAACTCGGGAATACAAAATTTTCATATGTAATTCGTTAACATAATTGATAGATATATATCCAATACTAAATACATTTACAAACATTTACCATTCTTAACAGGAATTGCTCCAACATAATGAATACAAATAATATAAACAAGAGATTCATTAAATATACTAAGTTAGGTTAAGGATGAGCATATATGAAATATCTTTTGGAACTAGAAGTTGGGCATCCATGCTCCTCTCGACCTTAGGAGCCTTGAAATATATTTCAATCTACAATGATTCCATCTCTTTTCCCAGAACCACAGTTTATGTTTACACTTCCTCAATTTACCAAGTCACCACCAATCAATTAGTAGGAATTTGTTAATCACATAACCTAGCACTCTTCTATAGTGCTCAATGGCAGTTCTATATTTCAAATCTTGTCACTCTTTAGTGTTCTTTAGCAGCTTTGTGCTCTCTATAATAAATTGATCAGAGCCTACACTCTATAGTTTTCTCTAGAACCTTTGCGCTATCTATAATGAATTAACCAAATCCTACACTTTCTAGTGTTCTCTGGAAGCTCTATTTTTGTTGTATGCAATCCTTTTCTTTCCTAGGGGTTTATCAACTAGTAGCTAACTCCCCCTAAGATTGGCCACTTGTATTCTTAAAGATAGATGAGTATTCAATTATGAACATAAACTTAGGTTCCTTCAATTAACTGCATGGTTGTCCAACTTTCATATCCAATCATTTATAAATTTATTTTCCATAAAATAGTACTTCTACATTATTTATCAGTTTATCTCAAAATCAATATTAAAAAAATTTACTTTCAGTTTTACGAGAGATATTACAATCCTTCCATCCTAAATTCTCGTCACCGTCCTCGGTGACTATTTAATTTCATTTAAACCTTGAACAAAAGTGGATAAACTCATTTCATAACATCTTCTTTTTCCCATGTAGCTTCCTCCGGAGTATGATGCTCCCATTGATCTTTAATTTGTACAATGGTTTTTTTCTGGAGCATGACCTCTCTGCGATCGAGGATACGCACTAGTTCCGCATGAAATTATCACTATGGTTCCACCTAAACCATCAAAGGAAATTTCAATTTAAAATGGGCCTTCCAAAAATAATACAAATTCCATCTCATCATGTATTAGCCAATCAAAATTCTTTAAAATTCAAAAAGGGAGCACCTCTTAAACAATTTTTTAATATAAATTTGGGGATAGGTATAAAAAAAAACTACTTTTTGTGTTCGTATTTTTGACATATCTCTCTGTGTTTTTACTCAAATTTCAATCGAGAGAGCTTGTTGGATGTGGAATTAAATTTTGCATCTAAAGAGTACCTACTCGCCATACTTTTGATGGGCCTCGCTACCCAAAAAACAAGAAATACCTAAAGAAACGTGATGATGATGTCATCATCACGTTTTTTTTGAGGAATTTATTTCTTTTGGGCAAGCAAGGCCCATCAAAAGTATGTAGAGTGGGTACTCGTTGGATGTGGAACTTAATTTTTCATCCAACGAGCTCTCCCAATCAAAATTTGAGTAAAAACACAGGGAGATATGTCAAAAATACGAACAAAAAAGTAGTTTTTTCTTTTCTTCCTCCAAAATTAATAAATACTATTTTATTATTTTAACTATTATTTTATTAATTTTATTTAGGAGGCCCATTTTGAGTTTAAATTTCCTCTAATGATTATTCCAATCAATGATATGATATTTATCAGTAATATATCTCTTTAATAATGGGACATGAAAAATATAATGAATTGTTATATGTGGCAGTAAATCTCATTGATAAGCTACAAGTCCCACTCTTGACAACACCTCAAAGGCTCCCACGTATCTGGGTGCAATTGTTGCAAATAAAATAGTTCTCAGAGTATGTTTTTTGGTTTGATCCTTAAGAATACATGTTCTCCTACATTGTATTCCTCAGTTGTCCATTTCTTCTCAGCATAACGTTTCTGTCTGTCCCAAGTACCCTTTAAATTTTGTTTAATTTTTTTTCCACTATTTCCATCTGTGCTAACATGTATTGTCCTAAAACCATAATGTCCTCAATATTACCCCAACTCAAGGGTAGTATACATTGTCTTCCATACAATGCCTCAAAAGGGATCATTTTGAGAAAAGATTGATAATTGTTGTTGTATGCAAATTCTACTAGATGAATATAGTCTTCCCACTTACCTGGTTGATTCATCACATACATCCTTAACATATCCTCCAGTATTTTATTTACCTGTTTAGTTTGACTATCAGTTTGAGGGTGGTAGGTTGTACTAGAATTCAACTTTGTGTCCATACCTTTAAATAATGATGTCCATAAATTTGAGGTAAATTTTTCATCTCGATCAGTAATAATTTTTTCTAGTATTCCATGAAACCTGAAACTAGAGATTCTAGGTTTGATCCCCAGTATGGTCACCACTTTTGTTTGCCATAAATTCTCAGCCAATTCTGACAAAGGTTGTTTCCCTAGATTGAAAAACTCAAAAATAGAACAAAACACCTATAGAATAAAGAAACTTTCCCTAGGATTAATTCAACTACTTGAATTGACTGCACTATTTACCTCTTATAGGTTGTAAAGGTCTGAATATTTGATTGTCCTTGAGCTATGCGGAAATCCTGCAATAGACACAATAGAAACGAACAAAGCAAGAGTAACAAGATAATTTATAATCCTATGTAAAAGACCAAGGATTTAGACAATAAACAAATCACAAGAACCAAATATACAATGCTTATGGGAAAGAAACTATATTCACATTAAAATATAAAGAAGGAGAGTATACAACTAATTCCTTAGTGTCGAGAACTCTTCTCAATGGGGTCTTGCCTCAAATCTCCAACTTTCCCTCTAATCACTCAAGAGTCTGATAGAGTTTGGGAATAATTTAGATGTTATCATACATTCTTCCTCCTCCTTTCCATGAGGGGTGAGCTAGTATATAAAGGATTCAAAGGATAGAATAATTTGAGGATTATATGGGAGAGGTAGAGGGATGATCCCTAGGATAGGGGATCTCAAATTCCACTTGTTCTAATTCGTAGGGATGAGGCTCCGCGAAGGTGATCTTCGAGAATCCTCTCGAACTTATCTTTTTTTACTGCATATGTCGAGCACTGTGCCTTGTATAAGGGAAATAGGAAATGCTAAGGGAGCACCGATACCTGTAAATGAGAAGAAGGGAGTGGCACCTCTCCTTGTAAGTGGATAAAGCGCGTTGCTATGATGGGCACAATGAGTTGCACATAGGGAAAGTGCGGTGGTGGATCGAAAAAATGAATTACTCATCCCCACTCATTTTCCAACTCCAATATTTGAGGAATTTAAGGAAATTAATGAGATACTTATCTCATAACATGGTGTTAATGAGAATTAGGTGTAACATAATGCCCCAAAAAGCATCAGGCTAGAGGGAAAGGATAGGCAAAATTATTTGTAGGAACAAATTATCACTTCGAGGCAATAGTCCAAACATTAGAACTTTATCAACAATTAAGGTCATATTGCAGTACATATACACTTTGATAGATGTTCACATAACTCACAACATGGTTGTCGACCGATACAATGCATATCTATGTGAGATATAAACAACCATGGCTACTAAGATACATCGTAGATCCATGTGGAGAAGACTCTAATTTGGAAATAGCTACCAGACATACAATGTAGATATATGCCATATAGACTCAAATATGAGCACAACCACCAACATACAAATTTTCATCCATGCTATGACTCATACAAAACTCCATCGCAACCTATTCAAAGCAATGAAAGCTCAATAGACACCCAGGGTCTTCATCTCATTTTCAACAAAGTACGATTTTATCCATGCGAATAAATGTATTGAATTCAAACATGGTAGAAACCACTTGATTAATATTCAATTATGAAAATAGTTAACAAGTGCAAGGGAGACCACAATTAATATAAATGATTCCCAAGGTACCCCAGTACATTCCTCTGAATGTGAATAAATGGACTGATATCGAACAATCCTTTGAATATTTCAATTAAAGGTCGATGATGTAAACCTATTTTCGAAAGTGATGTGATAATTGATTCAAGTTAGTATCTAGGATCCAAGGGGATTCTCACAATTTTATATTACACACAAATTATGCACAAAACAACATAAATAGTGAAAATATCATACACAAATGTAGTCAATAACATATTTTATTATGACTATACAACATGTAAATATGTCTAGATCATGTTTATATTACGTTATGGATAATTTTTTAGTAGATAGAGGCCATTTGGATGCATACATGTGTCAGACTAAGATTTGACTCACAAACCCCCCTAGGTGGATCAATCAGCTCCCTAACCATCCCAAACAGTCACGAATGCAAGTGTGAACATGGATGGAGCACATTGGATCATAAATGAAGGCATTCTAGCCGTGGGTGACCACATGGGTGAGTGGGAGTGTCTCTAGGAGGCAATAAATGCTCGAGGAATGCCAAAAACCACCACAAACATGCACTAGCACCTAAGGTCAAACATATTCCCTAAATATAGATATGGGGGAAAGAACCAAGACCGATTTATCATCCATGAGGGTGCTTGGGTTTTCATAATGATCAAACTAGAGTGCCTCAATAGTCAAAATGATAAAAGTGGAGTGCCTCAACTACTAGTAAATGATCAATATAGCCTAAGTTTGGACCAATGAACATAGCATAAAAACTAATGAAATGTATCCTAGGTGTATCATCATGGTACTAAGGTGCATTACTGATATAACACCTCCCCTAAGCCTAAATTAGTACATCTTATACAAAAATATTATTGAGAGCTTGGCAACTAAGGCTCAAGTCACCTCATACAACAAAACAATTTATTTGTCCATAGAAAACAAGGTAAGGAGGAAAACCACATGGGAACAAAACCTTCCTAAAAAATGGACATGGAGAAAAATATGAAACTGAATATCATCCATCACCATGTGTCACCAAATCCAAGAATGAATATCATATAGGTGAGTTTATTCTCTTTAAAGCTCTTGGTGAAAATGTTAGTAGTTTTCTCTGCATATGGGAAATACTGCAAGGCTATCACCTGATCATGCATCAAGATCCATATGTAGTGCATGTGTCTCTCAATGTGCATTGTGTTTGGTCCTCTGTCTTTGTACTGCATCAATGGAAATATTGATTTCACTTTTATTATCAAACCAAATGATTGTGGGTGAATCAAATGAAAATGTAAGTTCCTAAAGAATACCTTGCAACCACACGCATTGTGTAGTTGTGTTCACTACTCCTCTGTACTCAGCCCCTACTGAAGAGATGGATATGGTGTCATGTTTCTTTCTTTACCAGAATATGGGACCATTTGCAATAATGAATACATAACATGAAGTGGATTTCCTGTCAATGGGATCTCCATCCCAATCAGAATTAGTAAATCCAACTAGTTCTAGTGGAGAACAAGCATCATAGTGTGCCCCAAAGTGTCTAGTTCCTTGCACATAATGTAGGATCCTCTTGGAATCCTTTGAATGGATCTCATGAGGTTGATGCATATATCTAAAAACAACAGCTACATCATATGCCAAATCCATTCCTAAGTCTGCAAGATACAGTAGACTCCAAACTAGTTGTTTGTACAACGAGTTGTCCACCAAAGGAGATGCACCAAATTCACCTATTTTTATTCCTAAAAGGAATGGCCACTTGGTTTCCTTACATTCATAAATTTTAAAATTCAATAACAGGTCTTCAACATACTTTTGTTGGATGACCTTGATCCCTGCTTCATATTTCTCAATTTCCAATCCAAGAAATTGCCTCAACAATCCAAGGTCAGTCATGGAGAATTCATTGTGCAAAGAAGACTTAATTGATACAATTTATTTAATGCATCTACTTGTAATAAAAATTTCATCAAAATACAACACTATGACCTAAAATAAGTCCCCAACATGCTGAAAATACACATTAGGATCATATTTACATCTTTCAAAGCCAAACAAAAGCAGAAAATTGTCCATCTTGGCATACCAGGCCCTAGGGGCTTGCTTGAGACCATAGACAGACTTCTTTAACCTACATAAAAGTGAATGATAATCAATGAAATATTCAATTTATTGCATATATATCTCTTCTTTAAGGTCACCATGAAGAAAAACACTCTTCACATTCATGTGGCGAACCTCCCAATGCTTAGATGCAACAATGGCTAAAACTAGCCTGATAGAGTTCATCTTTGCAACCGATGAAAATGTCTTTGTATAGTCCGCTCCTTGGACTTGAGAGAAGCCTTTAGAAACCAACCTAGTATTATAATTTATATATGAACCATCAACAACCACTTTGGTCCTATATACCCACTTGCATCGCACTAGTTTCATGTTGGAGGGAAAGGGAACCAATTCCCAAGTCTCATTGTCTTCCAATGATTTGAACTCTTATTGCATGGATGTTTTCAATATTGGGTCAAGTGATGATTCCTGATATGTTTGAGGATCATATCCAGCCATCATGAATAATATCTCATCAATATTCAATTCACAAGAAGAGAAAGCATTGTGAAGTTGAGATCTAGTCTTCCAAGAATCATGAGGATCACCAGCAAGAACCCCAGCTGCTTCAATGGTTTTCTCATACCACTTTGGTAGAATGGGTGAGTCATGATATGAACAAATTTCATAATCATCATCAGAAATATCGTAATCAGAAGAATCAGAAAAGGATTCATCACTTACATCATCATCGAGTGGAGGATGTGAGCATTCCCCATGATCTAGTTCGGTCTCTTGCATGAGTTATTCTTTGAACTATACACCTTTCTATGAATGTATTTTGAGATGAGGGATCAAATATCTTGTAGTGATTTGCATATTCAGCATATAAAACCATGATGGAATCCTTTATTTGAGGTTGCAATTCTCTTTTCTAGAGGAATCCTAGCCCAAGCCTTTGAGCCAAAGACCCTAAAATGAGAAACACTTGGCTTGTGATCACTCCAAGCCTCATATGTTGTTTTTCCATCCAAATATTTGTGAGTAGATAGGTTTTGAACATATGCATCATAGTTAATAGATTCATCCTATATATTAGGATTCAAATCCTTTGCTTCCAACATATAGGTTGTCATCTTCTTGAGAGCCATGTTCTTGAGCTCTGCAACACCATTTTGTTGTGGTGTGTAGGGAACCTAATGTTTCATATGGATGCCACATTCTTCACAAATATGCTGAAAAATATTATTCACATAATCCTTTACATTTTCAGTGCTAAGGACCTTGATCTTGTTCCGACATGCATTCTCAACTAGGGCTTTCCAAACTTTGAGAGTCTCAAAAACTTCATATTTTAGTTTGAGAAAATATACCCAACAAAACCTTGAGAAATAATCTATGAAGGTAAATACATAGCTTGAATTCCAGTAAGAGGGTGTGGGAAGAGGTCGTATGAGATCTAAATGAGCCAAACCAAAAAATTGGACATATCGCCTTGCCTTTCCTTTCTCATAGTTGTTGTAGTGTGGTCATTTATAGGCGCATTTTGGTCATTTTTTTGTCACTTATCTCTCATTATGTATTAGTGTTTCCACTATGTAATATTATAACTATTGAAGGAATATATATTAACTCCATAGAGAATGCATCTAGTGGGAAACCTTTCACATGCATTAATTTAGAGGAAACATTAGCTAGTAACTCTGCATCAAAATTTTGTGATCTAGGGATAGGATTTATGTTAAAAGCTTCAAAATGATTAAAAAACACCACGATTCTCTCTGATAATTCCTTAAATGTGCTAAGACAAAGCGAATGGTGTTTCTTATTTGTCTAACAATGATTTTTGAGTCACCAAAGATTTCGATTACTCTAACTTTCAAATCAATTTCTTTTTTCAAGCCTTGAATTAATGTTTCGTATTCAACTACATTGCTTGTCCATTCAATTTCTAGATGATAGGATATCATAGTTTTATTTCCTTCTGGGTCAATTAGGACACATCTAGATCCAGCTCCATGTTTAGATTTAGAACCATCACATAATAAGGTCCAACATGTTTTATCTAATATAAAGTTGGTGTTGACAATATAGACATTATGCAACATGGATTGATAAGAATCGATATGAGAAAATTTTAATACTTATAATTGATTTTTGAATTGAGCAAAAGGAGACTTATCAGCAGGCAAGTCTCCCAAAAATGTATCGATGGAATATTTTCCAAATTAGTATTCATAGTTATGTAAGGTTCACTTGGGCCATCAAGGTCAATAACAATTTGTTTTATGTATTGTTCTCTCTCAATTTTGATTTTGTTAGCTTTACCTTGATAAGGAAACCATAAGTGTGAGCAATCTGTTGCAAAATTTCCTTTTAGGTTTTGTGATCAGTGTAACGAACTTGAAAATTAGCATTATATATATAGTGTAAATAAATGATGTAATGTAATTATGATTTCTATCTAGATATTTAAACAACTTACCTAACTTCTCACCTTCATAAGCTCTTAAACTTTTGTGGCTTACTTATCTTTAAATCTAATGCCAACTCATATGACCGTAGGTTCCTCAAAACTATGCACAAATGGTGAGGTCAACAATTTAGCATAATCTCAACCAAGAAGGGAGGTCAGCTTTATAGGTTGAAAATTAATAAGGTGCGTACATCTTCTACGTGGAGGCTCTTTTTGCATTTTGGCAAAGATATTCAGTTGGTTGGTACTATGAGCCTATACAAGCCAGATCAGATTTGGTGTTACATGGGTATCTTCACCGATTCAGCAGAAACATTAGCTAACCTACCATTTTGGCTTATGCTATCGACCATTTTTTACATAGCCTTGACACAACCATAGTTTGAAGTGTATTTGTTTACCATGAAGCAATTCAGGAGTTCAAAATACAACTAAGAGTTACAATGTATGTATTTACTAGTGAAGAGTGGTATATATCCATTGTAGTGTCTATATCAATACACGTGGATGAAAACTATACATGGTTTGCAGGTTGCATGGCTACACACAGCCATTTGGAATTTATTCACAATTACAGCCAAGAGGTAGTTAACTTCCTCTACCATAGTTTTGTTTTTTTTTCCTTCATACTTCGCTTTTCAAATATGGAATAATATACTAACTCTTATGCATTTCTTCTAGGTGTTTCGAGCAGCGGTTAAGAAAAGGGTATGTATTTTGTGTGTGTCTTTTAACTGGTAATCCCTTATACTTGGCTCCCTATGTCATTATACTGGTGATGGTGTGGTATAAGGAACGTTGGTTCCCTCGAAAATATTCTATGGGTTTTAATTCCTGAATACATAGGTTGGTTAAGAGGAATTGTCAAGTGTCAGACTCTATTTTTGTTTGCTTTATTAAAAATATTCTATCAATACAACATCTTAAACATGATCTTTATTTATAAAAAAATTACAGAGTTTGTTGGATTGTGAATAAGTTTTTGTTTATGGTTGTAGAAGAGTATTTTAGTTGCTCAACTTGTAGTTCCTTGTTGACTATTATCATGCTTATGCCTTTCTTAATTTTCCGATGATAAATAAGAAAATGGTTATAAGATTTTCTCTAGTGTTGAATTGTTTTATTTTTACAAAATAAATGGTGAGCACCGTATGGTAACTCTATTACTCTTGTGAGCGTAAACAAATGAGATTTGGCACATCGATAATCATAATAATTGTTAATAAAATGTGTTAGGGTTCATTTTTATATCATGTGCATTGTTTATTCCATATTGTCGACTGATTTTTATTACATCTCATTTGTTACCATTTCTAAATGAATGTTTGTTGTGCTTAAAAGAAAATACATATAAATTTTTATTTCGATGGTATTTTCTAATCCAAGAATTTCATAATCTTGTGCTAGGGTTTTTATAAGAGGGTTTAACACAACATGTCAATAATAATTATTTTTAGAATTTCGACTTCTCCCAAGGTAACTCATGCATACAACATTTTCATCGGCAATTCGTTAACATAATTGATAGATATATATCCAATACTGAATACATTTACAAACATTTACCATTCCTAAGAGGAATTGTTCCAACATAATGAATACAGATAATATAAACAAGAGATTCATTAAATATACTAAGTAAGGTTAAGGATGTGTATATATGAATTATCTTTTGGAACTAGAAGTTGAACATCCATGCTCCTCCCGACCTTAGGAGCCTCGAAATATATTTAAATCTACAAGGATTCCATCCCCTTTCCCAGAACCAGAGTTTATGTTTACACTTCCTCAATTTACCAAGTCGCCACCAGTCAATTAGTAGGAATTTGTTACTCACAGAACTTAGCACTCTTCTATAGTGCTCAATGGAAGTTTTGTATTTTAGATCCTGGCACTCTTTAGTGTTCTCTGGCAGCTCTATTCTCTCTATAATAAATTATTCAAATCCTGCACTTTATAGTGTTCTCCCACAGCTTTGAGCTATCTATAATGAATTAATCATAACCTACCCTTTCTAGTGTTCTCCCACAGCTTTGAGCTATCTATAATGAATTAATCATAACCTACCCTTTCTAGTGTTCTCTGGAAGCTCTTTTTTTTGCATGCATTCCTTTTCTTTCCTAAGGATTTATCAACTAGTAACTAACTCCCCCTAAGGCTAGCCACTTGTCTTCTTAAATATAGATGAGTATTCAATTATAAACATAAACTTAGGTTCCTTCAATTAACTACATGGCTGTCCAACTTTCATATCCAAACATTTATAAATTTAGTTTCCATAAAATAGTACTTCTACATTATTTATCATTTTATCTCAAAATCAATATTACACAAAATTACTTTCAGTTTTATGTGATGTATTACAATCCTTCCATCCTAAATTCTTGTCACAGCCCTTGGTGAGTATTTAATTGCATTTAAACTATGAACAAAAGTGGATGAAATTGTTTCATAACATCTTATTTTTTCCATGTAGCTTCCTTTGGAGTATAATTCTCCCATTGAACTTTAATTTGTACAATGGTCCATTTCTAGACAATAACCTCTTTGTTATCGAGGATGTGCACTATTTCTGTGTGAAATTCTCCCTGCGGTTCCACCTAAATATTATTCCAATCAATGATATGAGATTTATCAGTAATATATTTCTTTAATAATGAGACATGAAAAAAATCATAAATTCTTATATATGCCGGTAAATCCAGTTGATAAGCTACAAGTCCCACTCTATCCAACACCTCAAAGGGTCCCACATATATGGGTGCAATTTTTGCATATAAACCTGTTCTTAGAGTATTTTTTCAGTTTGATGCTTAAGAATACATGTTCTCCTACATTGTATTCCTTAGTTTTCCATTTCTTGTCAGCATAACATTTTTGTCTGTCCCAAGCAACCTTTAAATTTTGTTTAATTTGTTTTACCATTGTTTCCATCTATGCTAACAATTATTGTCCTAAAATCATTATGTCCTCAATATTACTACAACTCAAGGGTAGTTTACATCGTCTTCCATACAATACCTCAAAATAGCTCATTTTGAGAGAAGATTGATAATTGTTGTTGTATGCGAATTCTACTAGATGAATATAGTATTCCCACTTACCTGGTTGATTCATCACATACATCCTTAACATATCCTCCAGTATTTTATTTACCCATTCAGTTTGACCATCAGTTTGAGGTTGGTAGGTTGTACTAAAATTCAAATTTGTGTCCATACCTTTAAATAATGACATCCAGAAATTTGAGGTAAACTTTGCATCTTGATTAGTAATAACTTTTTTCGGTATTCCATGAAGCCTGAAACTAGAGATTCTGAGTTTGATCCCCAGTATGGTCACCACTTTTTTTTTCGGAAATTCTCAGCCCATTCTAACAAAGCTTGTTTCCTTAGATTGAAAGACTCAAAACTAGAACAAAACACCTATAGAATAAAGAAACATTCCCTAGGATTAATTCAACTACTTGAATTGACTTCTCTATTTACCTCTTACATGCTATAAAGGTCTAAATATTTGATTGCGCTTGAGCTATGTGGAAATCCCACAATAGACACAACAGAAACAAACAAAGTGAGAGCCACAGGATAATTTATAACCCTATATAAAAGACCAAGTAGTTATAAAATAAACAAAGCATAAGAACCATATATACAATGTTTATGGGAAAGAAACTATAGTCACATTAAATATAAAGAAGGAGAGTATACAACCAATGCCTTGGTGTTGATAACTCTTCTCAATGGAGTCTTTCCTCAAAGCTCCAAATTTCCTACTAATCACTCAAGAGTCTAATAGAGTTTGGCCAGAATTTATATGCTATCATACATTTTTCCTCCTCCTTTCGATGAGGGGTGAGCTAGTATATAAAGGCTTCAAAGGATAGAATAAGTTCATGATTATATGGGAGAGGTGGAGGGATGATCTCTAGGATAGGGGATCTAAAATTGCACCTATCATAATTCATAGGGATGAGGCTCCACAAAGGTGATCTTCGAGAATCCTCTTGAACCTATCTTATTTTACTTCATATGTCAAGCACCGTGCCTTCGATAAGGGAAACAAAAAGTGCTAAGGGATAACCGCTACCTATCAATGAGAAGAAGGTGGCGGTACCTCTCCTTATAAGTGTATAAAGGGATTTTCTATGATGGGCACCACAGGTTGCACATAGGTAAAGTGCGGTGGTGGCTTGGAACAATGAATTACTCATCCCCACTCATTTTTCAATTCCAATCTTTGAGGAATTTAAGGAAATCAATGAGATACTTATCCCGTAACATGGTGTTGACAAGAATTAGGTGTAACATAATTCCCCTTAAATCATGAGTCTAGAGGGAAAGGATAGGAAAAATTATTTGTAAGAACAAGTTATCACTTCAAGGAAGTAGTCCAAAGATCATAACTTCATCAACAACTAAGTTCATCTTGCAGTAAATTTACACTTTGATACATATCCATATAACTCACAACATGGATTTTGACCAATACAATGCATATCCATGCGATATATAAACAACCATGGATACTAAGATTAACGTAGATCCATGTGGAAAAGACTCAAAATTGGACATAGCTACCAGACATACAGTGTAGATATATACCATATAGACTCAAATATGAGCACAACCACCAACATACAAATGTGGATCCATGCTATGACTCATACAAAAATCCATCGCAACCTGGGAAAGTCAATGAAATCTCAATAGACACCAGGGATGATTTTAAGAACCCCCCTTAGATTTATATGTATAAAAAATAGGAGAATCTCTCTGATATATAGGAAAATTTGAAGACGATTTTATCAATAATATAATATGTATATATAAAAATTTGGAAAATCGTTATTTGTATTATATAATGTTGTAAAATCCTAGCGATTTTTTCATTTTAATATATAATGTTGTAGAATATTGGTGATTCTTTCACTCATTTATAACATGTAAAATCCTGGCGAATATTTCACTTCATTATAAAAAAATTGTAAAAAAAGGAAAATCTTTCACTCATTTATAAAATATTGTAAAAATAGAGGAACACCAACATTAGTCAAATAAAATGAATCGCATCATCAACAATAGAACATGTAGACTCACGAGTCACAACTAGAAGGTGTCAGTCAAACACAACTGTACTGACTAGATTTAGGGAAAGTGGGGACTCCACTTATTATCTCGTCCGTTAATGGTCCAGTTGAAATGTGGGGACCTAAATCTTAACAAACCGATAAAATTATAGAAACAAGCATTATCCTCGATCTTGGCCTCTTAGATTTAACCATTTTTGCATCTTAAACTTGCTTCATTCTTTTGTTTTGTTCTCTCCTTCAAACTATAACCAGTCTTCCAACTAAGAAATCCAGGTTGAACAATATTGCGGATTCTTGTCAAGAACATAGAACAACATCTAACCCATATGATTCATCAGGTAATATGTATAGCCTCTTCATGCAAGAATATTTCCTTATATAAATTTAAAATTTAGATTTAACCATTATTTGCATCTGAAACAAACTAAAATTTTATACTTTAATGCCTAAAACATAACTAGATCCTGAACAATACTTTTGTAATAAATTAGAAACTTAAATTTCATCTCTTGCAACTTTAACACTTCAATTGTCACCGTGTTAAAGTTGTTCCTTGAGATGATTTACTAATTATCATGTATAAAAAATAAATAATAACAATATTATAACTAATGAAAAGAACGATAGAAATGTACAAGAAATAAAGAAGTTATAGAAATACTAGTAAATTTAATAATGAGTTAACAAAGAACAATAATAAAGATATTATAGAACTGTTTCGATCATCATTATACTTGAATACTTTTATGTTTAGATCTTGTCACTGAAAGGACAAGTCACAAAAGGAACAGATGACATACCTTGAAAAAGAGTAGGTTAGAGTATTGTAGGTTGAGGTTAGATACATATAGTAGAAAGCAAGATATCTTAGTCACCATGTGTGAAGACCCTAGTAGGATAGTAGTAGTGATATTTATCCCAAAACAAAACTAATCAACCTTAAAACATCACAACTTTCGCTAGCATAATTAACACCAAACAAGTCATGTCTAGAAAGGTAAGGTCGAATTAGCCACGAACTCTCTAGGATAGGTTACCACAGTCCACTCTAAGTATGAGGGAGGTCATCACAGTCCATTGACCATATAGGATAGATCATACATAGTCAAAATCCATTAGGATAGACCTTACACAGTCACAAATAAGGTTTAGCATCCCCAGAGGGATAACTCCAAAGCTAATAGTCCAAGAGTATCCCACAGAAATAAACACGGCCTATATTTTCAGTAGAAAAATGGTCTTAGATCAACCTAATATAGTCACAAGTCAGCTTCATAAAGTCACAGCCTAGCATGGAAGCTGGAGAGACACCACACATTCCACGGGTCAAATGCATAAAATCACAACTTAGCAAGAGAGACACCACATAGTCCACAGGTCATATGCATAAGGTCACAACTTAGCACAACTCGTGATTCAACAAATAAGGGAGCACAAAGAAAACCTTAAACTCATATATGGTAATCTAGGGATGAAGCACCGAAACCCTAGCAACATACTCCTTGACACCAAAAAGAAATATCAGAGCTGAGATGTATCTTCTTGGATGGATCCATAATGAAGGATAAGACTTGTTTTTATAACTTGAAAGGACTTCTAAGGGGTATTTCTTCAAACTTTTTTATAAAATCATCCACTAATTATTAATAAAATAATCCATTTCACCTAAATAGCCCCATGAAATAAATCCCCAATCTCCCAAAATCCTCACGTTGCCCCTGATTTCTACAAAACAATTCCTTTGGTCGCCCCTGATTTCTACAAAATAATGAGTGGGATCTATGGTTCGCCCTCGATTTCCAACCAAATTTGACACAGATATTTGGCTCGCCCTTGATTTCTACAAAATAAATCCTATGGTTGGCAGGTCACCCTGATTTCTAAAAGAAAAACGAGCGGGATCTATGGGTACCAAAGGTCAAAATGGTCACATAAAAAACAACAATAAAAACAATAAGGTTAGGTCATCATATCAAATACGTCATGGTACCACAAAAAATAAGGATGCTAGTACCAAAAGTACCATAAGTCAACTAAGGGTCACAACAAGGTGGTAAGGAAACCCCCATACACACAAGACTAAGTTGTACCATAAAGGAGCCAACCCATTTTACCTACAAGACCAACAGGACCAAGGACTTTAATATTTTCTCTTTCAAGGTATGTTGTCATGCGTGTTCCATATATCTTTATCATCATTGTTTTAGGAGAAGATCCAAAATGGATAATGTGCCACCAAAAAAAAGGATACTATAAAATACTATATAAATATATAAAACCATGCAAATAGAAGATGAATTGTAACATAAAACTATTCAAGTGAAAACACTCTACTCCCACTATCTGTAGTATATACCCATGAGCACAACAATATACTTTTGGTGGAATTTATAATGAAGTAGGATTCTATAATGATATTTCAACATCTTGATAACACAAAAATACAATGCATAATAATGAAATTCAAATAAACCATCTGAATAATTCCTTCGATTAATTGCAAAAAAAAAAATTAAAAGATAAACAGTCTAACAAAAGAATATGCTATTTTCAATCACATGTTAAGATATAATTGCAATCAAATTCAACATTAAAGATATTGATATTAAATTAAAGATGGTTTATGTTCTCAAATAACAGGAAAACATAATGGAACCTTAAACCCTTTCCTTTTCTCCTCGGAAAGTTACATAATTAATGAGGAAACGTGTATACTACCTTGTGGTCTCACTAGAAGATGATAAAACTACGAATCTCTTCTTGTGTAATAATCTGGTAAAAATTCTCATTGAAGCAAGGGAAGTAGTAGAACTTCTTCCATTAACATTCAATCTTGTGTAAGCATATGGACATGTGCAATAAAATTATGTAGCATTATAATTATCCTACTTATCCTCATCAATAGGTTTTACTGAGCTACTTGTCTGGGCTCTTCTAAAGATTTGTGAATGGATGTAATCTATGGAAGAACATAAAGCCATACGGATGTTAGTTTAAGAGTTTAGGTTCTAGAATTTACATGCAAATGGAACTGCTTTCTTGGCCTAATTTCGATAGAGTTGTTATACTTCATAAAACGAATAACAATATTCAAAGCATTAAAATTCAATTAACCAATACTTCATATGAGATACCACTCCAACAAGGCATAATGAAACAACAATATACATCTATCATTCTTTGCTCATGTCCATTGTATTATCCTTTGCAGTCATTGAAATAATTGCAGGTTATGCGTACGAAACTCTTTGGTAGCATCTTTGGCATTTCCTAGCTCTTACCCAACAAATTACTTTATAAACTAAAATCAAACATCTCAGTATTTGTTATTAGAAGAAACAACAAATTACTTTATAAAATAAAAACAAAAACCTCAGTATTTATTAGAAAGAAACAAATTTCATCCTATGTAACAATGTCAATTTAGATTGTGAGAAATGACATAACTGAACTTGAAATCAACATATAAAAGTCATTTACTTTCATCATATTACCATTATAGAATCACATTTACTTGGGTCTACCTTGGTTAAGGGGACAAGTTTACAGGGGTGTAAAAGTCCTTATATTCCATGAAGCTTATGCCAATTAAGATGCTTCCATTGGTCATGCCCATTCCTACTAACACATTTCTAAATTAATTGTGTGATGTATATGCCTCTTGACCTTTTTTCCCTTCTTTGTGAGTTGTGTGCTGTGTGCATGTGTGATTTAAAGTCAAATATGTCCATTGTGTGCATCATGAAATTATTTCTATGACTATAAAAATCCCTCCTCTCAACAATTATGGGGTATACAATTACCCAACTATACAGTGTAACTGTCAAACTAGGGTATCTATTTGCATTGAGATCAACATCAATAAAATGTACATTGAAAAAAATGGCAAGGGATTGGAAGCCATAAAATTAGGGGAAAATAGCGTGGAAAATTGTCCTTCTTTACATAAAATGTTTAAAAACGGCTTCTAAACCCATTAGAATATTAAAAATGTAAAACTAGGTAGAAGAAACTAGGAAATTCTCTAACTCACCAAAATTTATAATGTGAAGTTTCCTTGCAAATTATAAACATCTGAGCTAGGAATATTGATGCCCAATTGACTAATTATGGAAGTATTGTTCTTCCTTCTAGACTGTGAAACACCACAAAGAGAAAAACAAATGTTATTCCACCTGCTGCAATGGAAAATGCGACTCCTACTAGATCATCATATATCATATTGTTTTGCTTCAGTTTTGGAAATGGAAAATATGGAAATGCACCATAACAACATTCTATTGGAAATATCCAGCATTGAATAGTGATTTTGTAAATTTGTATGGATATAGGGTAATGTTTGACACAACCCTATATTTCAATTGTTTTTTTTAACCCAACCCTGTCTGCCAATTGTCCTGGAAGGATCCAAGTCAAGATTGCAAACAAAATACGATTCATAGCATTAGAAAGCATTGTAAATATTCAAAAGAATTACTAAAAGTAATTCATGAAATTATTTTATTATATTTTTACCTGAGTATCAAATATTTAAGAGTAAAGAGAATCAGCAATCATAGATTGGATATAAGCATTTGGCATAAACAAATGACGATAATCTATATGTTGGTGCTACCATAAGATATGAATCGGAATATTCTTGTGGTGTTATGTTGGAAGTCTAATGAGGTTATGACTAGTAATTTCAAGTTTCAGTTACAAGAATGGTTTGTGCAGGTAAGTGTTTCTTCCTGCAACAGATCCCCATTTTGAATCATCAAAATGAGGGCCCCCATTGACTAGTTTTTCTAGTCATACCTCACTCAGGGAGGTTATCAAGTTGTAAGTTATTTGTTGCTTTGTTTTGATTGAATAAATTTATTCACTAAACCTTTTTTTCTTTTGGGACCTTTTTATGTACTTTCAAAGTTTTTTTAAAGTTTATGATCCCCTCTTTCCGAAATTAGTAAGCGAAAATCCCAGTTTTTGGAGGTAAGATGAAGATTGTTTTCCAATTTCTGATTTTCAATATATCGGATCTCAAAAACCTTATCTTTTCAAATAATAATAGTCATTGTTTCGAGTTCTGATTCCCGATTCCTGATTTCTAGGTGTCAGAAACCGAAAACTCCAGTTTTGGATAAAGTTGTTTGTTTGGTTCCTGATTTCCCATTTCCGATATTTCAAATGCTAGATATCAGAAACATCATTTTTAATTAATTATTTTTTCTATATTTTCGACTTCTGACTTTTCCTTTTGATAATTGGAAATCGGAAACCCCACATACTTTCTTGGATGAATGTTCGTTTCCTGATTTCCGATTCCTGGTTTTCGGAAATCAGAAATTGGAAACCATAAAAATTGGACCTTCTCGAATCTTGTATTCCACTTCTCCAGCTCGATCTCAGTCATCCATGCACATAGAATCTATGGCCCAAGTTCTTTTGGTTGTTTGGTTTTTGGATTTTAAAGTTCAAACTTATGATTATTTTTTACCATTGTGCCCGTGATTTTTCACTGTGCTTAGGGTTCTTACTGTGCATTTTCTCTTTGCCCCACCACACGGACTTGCAGTTTTCTTATTGTTTTCACTGGTAAGTTTTCACCTCCTGGCCATTTTTTCTGTTGAAATTGAACTCACATCATTATTAGACATGGTTTCCAATATCTAATCAGAGAAGGCATCCACCACGTCCAGGAACACCAGGTCAAAAGCAACTATACAAGAGCAGAAGAACAAAGACCACAATGATGGTGTTTTTACTAATGCTAGTGGGAATGTATCTGATACTCTATATCTGGACCAGTACAGAATTTACTCCATCTTTGACAATGATGATTTTTCCTTTGGTCACCATACAGCACCAAACCACTTCATCGTCAGAATTGATGGCATATTTTGGAGAGGATGTTGTGGTATCAATGGGAAAATACCATTGGAGCAAAAAGGACAAAGTTGTGATAAATAGGGGAACCAAGAGATCTAGAGAAAGTATAGCTAAATAGGTGCCTCCCCATAATTAGCTTATTGGAGGTCAGATACCACTGATATCCAGCAAGCAGCAGTGGATACAATAGCTTCCATCGGATTTTTCGCAGGTGAAGACTTTAACTTAGTTTCACAACTAATTTGGCTCTTGGGGATAAAGAAAAGGAACTGCAAAAACCCAAACTGGACTTGGTAGCAGCAGAGCAGAGACATCAACAAGAAGTTAACCAGCTAAAGAAAAAGCATGAAGAAAGAGTTCAATAGTGGCAAAAGAAAGATGAACATTTTAAGCAACAACTTGGGAATGCAGATGTTTTAAATCAGTAGCAAGCAGAAAAAATCATCCTCATCAATCAGCAGCTAAAATATTCCCATCTAGACTCAAAATCTTCCTCTTTTCTAAGTCTAACACCAGAAGAGTTCAAACAAGCGTTCTGTAAATTGCATCAAGAATTCCGACAGACCATGGTAGATCTATACACTTATTTTGATGAGATGCAAATGTTATATGACAAGTTAACTAAGAATTTTGAAACCCTCAAATCCCACCATGATCACATGAGAGAATCATATACATCTTTTGAACAAGTGACAGGTTGGCAGAAGCAAATCAAAGAAAAATCGCATGGCTTATCGATCTTGGACAAGCTGCAGGCCAAAACAATTGAGGTTACCATTGAGATGTGGGAAGGTATCTGTGATTTAGTGGAGACTCTAATCAATGAAGGACAGATGGATTGCGAGCATAGGTGGTCATATGCTACTACTTTTCTAACTTATTTGGACTTTCCTGTCTTGGATCCTATTAGTCAGGCACCTTCACCTAAGCTTCAGCTAGAACAGGTGGAAAATAGTTTGATGATACCAAGGAACTGGCCCAGCAAATAAATCAGCTCACAATGCAAGAGATTGAGAAATGGATCGATGCTCCTCATGCTTCGATAGGTTAGATACATGTGTTCGTGAAAGAGTGGAATATAATAAAAAAGAGAGATATTTCCTCCCAAATTCGCAAAACAAAAATCCACTTGAGGCATGCCTATTTTCAGGAAATCGATGAACTTATGGACCTATATTCCAAGTGGTGTTCCACACTTGGCCAATCCTAAAACTATTTGATTTTTTAATCCCACGTTTGGGGAATTTTTAATTTCTTGTAAAATCTATAATCTTATTTGAGGGATTTTTCCAAGTAGAGGGGGGAGACTTTCAGAGAGAAGGCTTAAGGAATACATAGGAGACAAGACTACTTGAAACATAATAGGGAAGTTTGTGGTTTTACTACTTTCTAATGTTTTGCAGATTAATAAAATTGTAGTTATCTCATATCATGTTCCATGGTTATTCATTGAATGTTTTTAATGAATTTCATCTAATATCCTAATCTATTTGGCTTACTGATTATCGAATCTATTTTATGGATATGTTGGTTCTGATGTTGATGTTTCTATTTTGGAAATAATATATGTAATGTGTATCATGTGAATGTATTTGTTTGGTGTACATTATCTTTTATGCCACTAATGATCAGGTATCAATCTCGGAATATTGATCAATGAATTAATATTGTCTCTTGGGTTTGTTGCGTACCTCTAACGCTTCAAACATAGCACTTGCCAATTTTATTTGATGAGTAAGTCTAAATATAGTTGAAAGGAGTAATCTTGATTTGCATGTTTGTACATTAAGTAGTTGTTCTCTTTCATCTAATATATTTTGCAACAATCTTATGTTTGAAACATTACCTACTATGTTTAAGTGTCCTTAAGCAGTTAGCTAGAGATCGGTTCTTTTAGTTTTTCTATTTTCAGTTTATCCTCACAGCAGATCTCCAAGATATAATAAAAGCCTTGTGCCAGTGGAGGCCTCATATCCATAGGATTTATCCATTTTAAACAGCTCGAAGATATAGTATTCTCTGCGTGGGAATGATTTGAAGCCTTTGGTTGGGTTATCTCCTTGTGTTGACTTCCTTGTAGAATTTTCCAACTGCCTACACATCGGGCCTGTCAAAAAATGGCACTAGAAGGAGGGCCATTTTGAAATATTTCAAATCTAAACCCTACTAAAAACTCCTCCAAATAGATCACCTATCATTACTAGAAACCACGTACAAGATTCTATGTCTATAGCACGACTTGTAGAAGACACGACTACCATCTCTCACATTTATTTTGTGCAAACTATTCTTGGTAATCCACCGCAAATTCTCTTTGTTTCACCAACAAGGGGAACCCTAACACTTGAATAGTTGTTAAATCACACCCAAGTCCAAGCTGCAAGGATTGAGTAGAGACATAAAGTCAATCAAAGCCTCGCATACGCCTTACCCTCAGGACATTCTTCTTGTGTGAGTACAAGTGTTCAAAATACCACTGAACAACTAGTAGCTCCCGAGTTCTAGACAAGCTAGAAATTTGATCAAAAGGATCAATCCCCAAAAGATCCACCTCGGATTTTCAGAGCTTCACCACCTACAACACCCCCCTCATCGCCTTCTTGCTTCAAAGAATCCTCAGAGAGCGAGTCTTCCTCAGAGTCTTCAGAACATCCATCAGGAAATTTACTAGAAGAACATGAAGTTCCAGAAGACCTATGGCATAGGATCTGAATAGACCATGGTTATATTTAGATGTAGTTTTCATCCCAGGGAAATTACACAAACTTCCAAAGAACCATGAGAAATGGTTTCCTAGATTCGACCCAGATGATAGAATCCCTACAGAAGATCATATTAAAAGTTCTATGTAGGCTATTAGACTGAGAAGCGTAATTCATGAGGATGTTGTATGTAGGTTATTTCCTTACAATTTTGAGGGTCAAGCGTCAACTTGGTATTTTTCATTATAATTCACCTCTATCAACTCTTGGCAACAATTTGAAACATTATTTCTCCAAAAGTTCAGAGATGATAGTACCCTGGAATATTTGGTAACTGAGTTATCATCTTTTATAATAAGGCCTAAAGAAGGAGTGAAAGCTTATAATCAGAGGTTTTCATGCTTAAAAGACATGATTTTTACTACACTCCTCCCCGCTGAGGAATTCCTAATAGCATACTGCATTAATGGTTTTCCTACAACCATTACAATGTGGGTCAAACGTGCTCACAAGAAAACCCTACAACTTGACTCTACTAAGGCTTGTCTTGTAGAAAAGGACATGTGTAGTCTTAAAGACAATCCAGACCAAGAACCTGAACGACCTTCTACTTATAGGAGAAGGAAAGAGCATGATCCTAAACCCATGACATTAGATAAAGACCCTTATGAAACGGAAAACATGAAGAAATTGTTGCAAAGGATTTCCAATGATATGGTCAATCTCAAGAGGGAAAATGGTGATAACCAAGGAAATAACAGAGGTCAGGAAATACCACCACCTAGGAGACCTTATCAACCTCCTTTAAATCAACCACCTCCGAACCCTGGGGAAACACTTACTTTCGATGAGATTTAATATGTTTTCAAATCCCTAACCTCTACTCCTCCAAATACGCAACACGATGTTAGACAGGAAATTGCAGAAACTATACCTTGTAATAATGAACACGATCCATTTGTCAATACTATCAATTGTTTTTCAAAGATACCTATGGTCGAAGAAGAACAGGAGGAAGATACAAATTTTTTTTTTGATCTGTAGAATTCTTACAATATGAAGAGTAAAGGCTTACCACCACAAGACACACCACCAAAAACGTCTGCACAAACAACAGGTAAGACGGTTTTGATAAAATAAAAAGTAATTCCTGAGGTTGAGCACAATCTTATAGATGATTTGAAAAGGTATAAATCTAACACATCTCTTTTTGAACTTCTCAAGATACCATCTATCTGAGAGGGTCTTCCCAAAAATAGGGTATTAAATAGGTCAAGAGAAGCTCAAAACAACAACTTAGAGGTTTGTACAAATCCCGAGTCCCAAAAATATGATATTAAGAAGGTTCCACCTTTCCTGCTGACTTTTGATAATTTCAATAGAAATGTCCATAATTGTATGATCGACTTAGGAGCATCTTCCAATGTTATGCCTGTCTCAGTATGCAGAGAGTTAAACGACGTATGGGAGTCTTTCCCTACGCAGATAGTGCATCTAGATAGATCCAAAGTAAAAGTATTGTTTGAGTTGAAAAATGTTCTTTTAACATTATCTATGGATCCCAGAATACATCAAATAGTAGACATTGTTGTGGCTGATGGACTAGAAACTTATGGTATTTGGTTAAGCAGAGACTGGTCTAAAAAATTGAAAGGATATTTTTCCACAAACTGGTCTCACTTGTGGTTACCGTATAATGGGATGCCCAATCATATTAAGATAAATAGGGAGCCTCTTATGAAATAGGCAGCCACAGATCTTAATGATCCAGTTGAACCAATAGTTTTTGTAAATTCAGTTGTCGAACATTATACCTTTGACTCATACTTTTGTGATCTTCCTGCTGATATTTATCTGAATCGAAATGTCAGAAAATTGTCGGAAATCGATAACTGTAAGTTTATTTTGTTTGTTGGTGAGATTGTACATAATGTGTATAATGTTAATACAAATTTTATATTATATTTATCCTCATGGACGCTGCTTTTTTATGGGTATAGGTCCAAATATGGTGTCGATGATGGCTTTGTCCTCATAGACTAGAAAGGTGCAAAATGAATGATTTCTTGTAGATTAGAGTTCCATTGCACCAATAATATTGTAGAATACGAATCCTTGGTACAAGGACTGAAGAAAAAAATTGATTTGGGAGATGATATTATTCAGTGCTATGGTGACTCAAAGATCATATTTAAACAGGTAAGGAACCAGATCCATTTCTTAGCTCCTAGTATTTTGAACTATCAAAAATTGGTGAGGGATATGACTAATTTGTTCCAAGATTTTAATATTAAGTCTATCCCCATATCAAAAAAATTTGATGCTGAACTATTGGAAAATACCGCATCTAGACTCATCCCACCAGAAGGTCTCTATCTTGAAACATTTTCCATAGAACTCATGTATAGGCTTTCCATACCGAACAACGCTACCAATTGGAAGATATTTGACGATAATTCAAATTCTATATTTCCTCACTATACAAGATACTTTTAAAGACTTTGTCATAGATGAGTCTGAACATGAAAAATCCCTGTCCGATAATATCTCTCCTTCCAATCTAATTCCCAAGTTGGTTTTGAACTTAGAGAGGATTTATGATTTGCAAAATAAATTTAAAGGTAATCCCAATTTCAAAACACAGATTTCTACTCTCAATCACAAGACTGTCAATCTAGGTATTGAAGACAATCCTTAGTTTATCAATATAGGCCTAACTTGTTCTCCTGAAGAGGAAAAGGCTTTGATTAAGTTGTGTAAAGAATAAAAGGATGTTTTTGCATGGACTTTTGATATGTCCATCATCCATCACAATATACTGTTAAATATTGATATTAATCCGTATCAACAGAAGTTAAGGAAAATGCATCCAAGTCTAGAGGCTTGAATAAAGAAAGAACTTGATAAACTCTTGAAAGAAAGAAATGTTTTTCCTGTCAAACATACACAATGGATTTCTAATTTAGTTCCTGTTCGTAATAAAAACAGAGAAACAATATTATGTGTGGATTTTAGGAATCTCAACAGAGCATCCGAAAAGGATAACTATCCTGTTCCATCCATGGAACATATCTTACAAACAATATCGGGTGCAAAGATGTTCTCTCTCCTTGATGGTTTTTCAGGGTATAACCAAGTTCTAGTGACAAAATCTGACCAACTGAAAACCTCTTTCAGGACACCCTGGGGCAGTTTTTCCTACAGGAGGATGCCTTTTGGACTGATTAATGTTGGTGCCATCTTTGAGAGAGCTATGTATATACCCTTCCAAGTCTTTCTACAAAGCTCTTTTGTCGTTTATTTAGATGATATTACCATTTTTAATAAGAAATGACATGATCATTTACTAGCCTTGAGACATGTTTTTGGTAGATGCGGAAAATATGGAATTTCTTTAAACCCAAAGAAATCGGTTTTTGCAATCCCTGAAGGTAAACTTCTGGGATTCATTGTTTCTAAAGACAAAATAATTATTGAGCCTGAAAGGGTGGAAGCAATTGAAAAAATAGGCCTTCCTGGTTCTAAGAAAGCTATGTAGTCTTTCCTAGGAAAGATTAACTTTGTCAGAAGATTTGTCCCTAACTTTGAATAGATTGTCAGACCTATTCAAGACTTGGTAAAGAAGGATGTTGTATTCAAGTACTCTAATGTACAAAAGGATGCATTTAAAAGCATCAAGAAGGCCATTATGGAGGATCTCGCACTGATGCCTCCTGATTTTTCAAGAGATTTTGTATTATACACTTTTGCCACTGACATTTCATATGATGCTATGCTCTCATAGAGAAACAATGAGGACACTGAAATCCTTGTGTATTTTATGAGCTCTATGTTCAAAGGAGTAGAATTAAATTATACATAGATAGACAAACAAGCCTATACTGTCTACAAGTCTGTGAACATTTCAGGACCTATTTGCTGAAATCGAAGACAAAGATAATAGTCCCATACACAGTGGTAAGAAACGTATTGATTCAGAAAGAGTTGGGAGAAAAAAGGGCTCAATGGATGACTGTGTTCCAGTAGTACGATTTGGAGATAAAACATGCCAAAATGGTAAAAGGGTAGGGTTTATGTTTGTTGGCATCCCAATTCAATGTTCCAGATCAGGAATGACAATGTATTCATGAGGAATAAATGTCAATTGATACTATTGATGTCATTACTACTCCGTCATCTGAATGGTATGACGACATTAGATTTTATCTCATACACGGGTATTCCCCTTCAACCCTCGACTTCAAAAATCAAAGGAATTTGAGACTCAAAGAAACACCTTACCAGTTTGTTGATAATCATGTGTTGTTTCGCAATAATTATGATGGTGTCTTTCTCAGGTGCGTTGAAAAACCAAAAGCTGATAAAGTTTTAGTTGATTACATGAAGGGCATGTAGGTGTACATTACTCTAGAGAAAACACAACTCACAAGGTATTAAGATCGGGTTATTATTGGCCCACCTTGCTTCAATATGATTATAACCTTGTTGGGAAATGTGAGCCATACCAAAAATGTGCTAGAAAATTAAAGAATCCATCTTTTCCTCTACAGCCTGTCATGGTCCAGTACCCTTTTCAGTAGTGGGGACTAGATTTTTTTGGTCCTATCTCTCCTCCCTCCTCATTGCAACACAAGCATATTCTGTCTGAAATAGATTATTTTACCCATTGGGTTGAATCAATCCCATTAAAGGTTTCTAACATTAACTCGGTCACATCTTTCTTGGAGAGTAATATCCTTACCAGGCTTTGAGTACCTGACTCTTTGTTTTTTTACAACACTTCTTATTTTAACTCTATTAATCTTACTTAGTATGCCCTTGAAAAAGGGATAACGGTAAAATACTCTACTAATTATTACCCACAAGCTAATTTCCTAGCGGAATCCTCTAATAATAAATTGATCAATATTCTCAAGAAGAATGTAGTTGATAACCACAGGGATTGGCATACTAAACTCTTTAATGCTTTACGGTTTGACATGATAACTCCTAAAGTTTCCATTGGTAATTCTCCCTACTATTTGGTCTATGGAAAATAAGGTTTCTTACAACCAAATGTTCTGCTCCCATCATTACATATTGTTCAGTCTTTTTCACAAGATCCTAACTCCTCCCCTTTACAATATAGAATCGATACCCTTCTTAAATTTGAAGAAGAAAGGGAAAAGTATAGGAACAAGATGCACCATCATCAACAATTTGTAAAAAGATGGTTTGATGATAAATCGTCCATGAATCGTCAGTTTGAGATTAGGGCTCCAAGTGTTTGTGTTGCCATATTTTTTGCTATATAAGCCTTCATTGATCGGCTACTGGTTCTTCACCATTTCCATTGGTATGTTTCTGAAAACGACTTCGGTTGAACTCCAGAACTTATAATTCTTGATTCAACCTGACCCCATGCCACCATTACAACTAAATGAGAAGAGCATGGGATGGAGTGACTTTTTCGTATCGAATATATTTGGATATGCTCTACTTGTGGTCTTTTAATTAGGACTAGGTGTAGAGTGACTAAATGATGATGAACAATCCTTGAATGATGTGATATGTTCAGTCAGAGGGTGTTAAACCAATGAAGATATCCATATTGAGAACGATCATAAGGTGCTTTTCCGAAAGCTGCTCAAGTGGGACCATCCCCATAAGGACAAAAGAGACTACACAAATTTTCAACGTCTGTGGTTAGGACCATTCATTATTATAGAAAAATATTGGTCCTTGTATTGTTCGCTTGCAAATGTTGGAAGGTGTTAGTGACACCTTTCCAATAAATTTCCATCTCCTCAAGAAATATTTCTCTTGAGGTAAGTTTACTTACCTCTACATAGTGTGTGGTTTTGATTGGTGTGATTAGTTTTGATTGGTTTTGATTTGTTTTATTTTTCTTTACTTTACAAAACTTGATATGACCACAACAGCTAATTCATGTTGGTAAAGCAGTTTATCCCCAAAAAAAATTACTAATAATTTTGATCTTAATATCTCAGGAACTTTTATTTGGGTTTGGACTAATATCCTTATGGGAAAGAAATATGAGATCTATTGTCGGAATTGTTTGTACTGAAATCCATGTTTCTGATGATCATTATCTTTATTGTCCTCATAATAATAGGGAAGTTGTTGAGGACACTTTTTCATTCCTGCCTGATATTATGGTGATTATAGTAGTACGTATATAATAGTTTCTCTAACCCTTCGGTTTTTTGTAATCTCACCCTTTTCACCTAGGACCCAAATAAAAAAATACCTAAATCATTGTAAGTTGCAATATAGGGGGTCTTATTACAAGCCAGCTTATCATGTTCATAATTTGTGAATGACATTACCATCAGTTAGTTCCCAAGCTAGGGTAATGGCCTGCAGTTTTCATCCCAAATAATTCTTATTGATTACAAAATATTCATCCCTTTAGGCTCAATGACAGGAGGTCTTATCACAAGCTGTCCCGACCATGTTCATGGATGATGCTTGGACTGAAATTACTAATAGGTGGTTACCAGGCCATGGTAATTTATTTTGATGTAAAAAACCAAAAGACAAGGAGTCTCTTTACGGATCTCCCTTATTTAGTTTCCAGGTAAAATATGTGTATGGTGTTGTTTCCTAATAGGAAAATGTTCTTGACACAATTGGGTTGGTCTTATGTCACAAAAAAAAAGGAGAAGAAGGTATTGTAAATAGCCAAAATAAAAATCCTATTACGTAGGTGATTTTGGTTTGAAGGTGGTGACATAAACCCAGGGTTTCTTTCACAGAAGCTTATCTTTAACTGCTTATCACTGATATCTTTTCACAGGAATATTTTAGCATTCTTTATAGCTTTCCAATTTGTTCATTATTATTATCAATGATCATGGATGTGTGTGATATTAATTAAGTATTTTTCTCTACTAGATCTGGTTGTTTCTCATATGTGTTTACTGTTGAACTCGACATCTTTATACTGACATGTTTTCTTTGAAATTTCATGTAGAGGTAACCAGATATAACTGTTTCTCTCCAGCAAGTCACCATTTGTTGCTTCCTGCAACAGATCCCCATTTGAATCACCAAAATGAGCGCCCCTATTTCCTAATTTTTCTAGCCATACCTCACTCAGGGAGGTTATCAATTTGTAAGTTCTTTGTTGCTTTGTTTGGATTGAATAAATTTCTTCACTAAACCTTTTTTTTATTTTTTTCCTTTCAGGACCTTCTTATGTACTTTTAAACTTTTTTTAAAGTTTATGATCCCCACTTTCTCAAATCGGAAAGTGCGAATCCCTTTTTTTGGAGGTAAGATGAATATTGTTTTCCGATTTCCGATTTTCGATATATCGGATCTCAGAAACCTTATCTTTTCAAATAAGAACAGTCACTGTTCCGAGTTCCAATTTCTGATTCCCAATTTCTGGGTGTTGGAAACCAGAAACTCCGGTTTTGGATAAAGTTGTTTGTTTGGTTCTCGATTTTTTTATTTCCTATATTTCAGATCTCGAATATCAGAAACATCATTTTTAATTAATTATTTTGTCTACCTTTCCAACTTTCAACTTTTCCTTTCCATAATCAGAAATCAGAAACCCTGCATCCTTTCATGGCTGAATGTTCGTTTCCCGATTTCCAATTCCAAATTTTCGGAAATCGAAATAAAAAAACCATAAAAATTGGACCTTGTCAAATCCTATATTTTATTTCACCGCCTCGATATCATCTATCCATGCACATGGAATCTATGGCCCAGGTTCTTTTGGCTGTTAGTTTTTGGGATTTTAAAGTTCAAAGTTACGAGTATTTTTTACCATTTTTCCTGTGATTTTTCATTGTGCTTGGGGTTTTATTGTGCATTTTTTCTTTGTCCCAGCACACATACTTGCAGTTTTCTGATCATTTTCATTGATAATTTTTCACCGCCTGACCGCTTTTTCTATTGAAATTGAACTTGCATCATTATCATAAATGGTTTCCAAGATCCAATCAGAGAAGGAATCTGCCACGTCCAGGAACACCAAGTCAAAAACATCTCTACAAGAGAAAAATAACAAAGACCCCAATGTCGGTGTTTTTACTAACACTAGTGAGTGCGTATCTAATACTTTATATCTTGACTGGTCCAGAATTTACTTCGTCTTTGACAATGATGATTTTTCCTTTGGTCACCATCCAACACCAAACCACTTCATCGTTAGAAGTGATGGCATATTTTGGAGAGGATGTTGTGGTATCAATGGGAAAATACTATTGGAGAAAAAATTACAAAGCTGTGATAAAGAGGGGAACCAAGAGAGGCATAGAAAATATAGCTAAGTAGGTGCCTCCCCATAATCAGGTTATTTGGAGGTCAAATACGACTGATATCCAGCAAGGGGCAGTGGATATAGCAACTTCCATGGGAGTTTTCGCAGGTGCAAACTTTAACTTAGTTTCACAACTAAGTTTGGCTCTTGGGGAATAATAAAAGGAACTATAGAAAGCAAAACTAGACTTGGAAGCAGTGAAGAAGACACATAAGAAAGAAGTTAACCATCTAAAGCAAAAGCATGAAGAAAGAGTTCAGCGGTGGGAAAAGAAAGCTGAACAACTTAAGTAACAGCTTGGGAATGCATATGTTCTAAATTAGCAGCAAGAAGAACAAATTATCTTCATCAATCAGCAGCTGAAGGATGCCCAACTGGCCTCAAAAGCTTCCTCTTTTCTATGTATGACACCAAAAGAGTTCAAACAGGTTCTCTGTAAAGTGCGTCAAGAATTTCGGCAAGCCAAGGTATATCTATACACTTGTTTTGATGAGATGCAAGGGTTATATCACAATTTCACTAAGCATTGTGAAACCCTCGATTCCCACTATGATCGCATGAGAGAATCATCTACATCTTTTGAACAAGTGACAGGTTGGCAGAAGCACATCAAAGAAAAACTGCATGGCTTACCGATCCTAGACAAGTTGCAGGCCAAAACAATTGAGGTTACCATTGAGATGTGGGAAGGTATTTATGACTCAGTGGAGACTCTAATCAATGAATTCCAGCTGGATTTCAATCCTAGGTGGTCAGATGCTAAGAATTTTCTAACTTATTTGGACTTGTCTGTCTTGGATCCTATTAGTCAGGCACCTTCACCTAAGCTTAAGCTAGAATAGGTGGAAAAATAGTTTTATGATACCAAGGAACTGATCCAACAAATAAATCATCTCATGATGCAAGATATCGAGAAATGGATCAAGGCTCCTCATGCTTTGATAGCTTGGATACAGGTGTTCATGAAAGAGTGGAAAAAAATCAAAAAGAGGGAGATTTCCTCCCAAATTTGCAAAACATAAATCCACTTGAGGCATGCCCATTTTCAGGAAATCAATGAAATTATGGACCTATATGCTAAGTGGTGTTCTGCCCTTGGCCAATCCTAAAACTATTTTATTTTTTAATCCCACATTTTGGGAATTTTTATTTTCTTGTAAAATATGTAATCTTATTTATGGAGGGATTTTTCCAAGTAGAGGAGGGAGACTTTTAGAGAGAAGGCTTAAGGAATACATAGGAGATAGTGCTACATGAAACATAATAGGAAATTTTGTGGTTTTACTACTTTTTAATGTTTTTGATATTAATAAATTGCAGTTATCTCATACTATGTTCCATGGTTATTCATTGAATGTTTTTAATGAATTTCAGCTCATATCCTAATCTGTTTGGCTCACTGATTATCAGATCTCTTTTATTTTGGTTCTGATGTTGATGTTTCTGTATTGGAATTAATATATGTAATGTGTATCAAGTGAATGTACTTTTTTGGTGTACATTATCTTTCATGCTACTGATGATCGGGTTTCAATCTTTGAATATTGATTTGTGAATTAATATTGTCTCTTGGGTTTGTTGCATACCTCTAATGCTTCGGACATAGCACTTGCCAATTTTATTTTATGAGCAAGTATAAATATAGTTGAAAGGAGTAGTCTTGATTTGCATGTTTGTCTATTAACTATTTTTTCTCTTTCATCTATTGTATTTTGCAATAATCTTATGTTTGAAACATTACCTACTCTGTTTATGTTTCCTTCAGCAGTTACCTAGTGATCGGTTCTTTTAGTTTTTTTGTTCTCAGTTTATCCTCACAGTAGATATCCAAGATCTAATAAAAACCTCATTCCATTGGAGGCCTCATATCCATAGGATTCATCCATTTCCAACAGCTCGAGGATAGAGTCTTCTTTGTGTGGGAACTATTCGAATCCTTTGGTTGGGTTATCTCCTTGTGTTGACTGGCTTGTAGAATTTTCCAGCTACCTGCACATCGGGATTGTCAACAGTAATTTATTCCCAATATGTGCATCTACAATAGGAAAGGGACAATGTATAATGTGAGCCTATGACCATTAGTTGTTGAGAAGGGATGGTACGTGAGAGTAGATATTATTCTAGTTTTTTTATTTTCCGTTTAATTTTTAAAGTGCTTCCTTTAATTCAAAGAATATAATTTGTATTACAAATGAACTCTTCACATAACTCAATGGGTGAACCATCAAAATATTTTAGAATGAGCACCTAGCCCCAATCACTTATTCATATGCCTCTGAGGAATTGTACCTCAGTGGGTGTCCTAGTAAGTTTCCACCTCCACTGCTGAACCACAACTCCATCAGTGAATCTTATTCTAGTATGAATATTAACTAGTGAATATTAACAAAAAAATGGAAAAGAATGGTATTATTATTCCCTAAAATTCCTAATTAAGTTCTTTAGTTTTCCAAATTATTTTTTTGATATGTTAAACCATTCATTTTGTAGAAAACTAACCCTACAGAAACATCACAAGTCCCAAATGACCCTTAAATCAATAATCACATACATGATGAAAAAGACATACATGATGCCATTACTGAGCACAAAATCGGCCACTTATGTGCAGTTCCAACATTTTTAAGTATCATTGCAAATGCACCACCTCGTGAAATAAGACCACCTCCTTACACCATTCACATTATGACAAGTGGTTCACCACCACCTCCATCCTTGCTGTCTAGAATGGAGGAACTTTGTTTCCACATAACACATGTATATGGCCTCACGAAATCATACGGAATCATGTCCTCATGTTCTTGGAAGGATGAATGGGATATGCTTCCACCAAAGGATAGAGCCAATTTAAAGAGCAGACAAGGAGTCCCTCACTTGGGAGTCTCTAAACTAGAAGTCAAGAATCCAACCAAAATGGAGAGTGTTCCTCATGATGCAGCTTCTATGGGTGAATTCATGATCAATGGAAACACAATCATGAAAGTATACTTGAAATATTCCCAAGCTACAACTGAAGCATTTGAAGGTGGATGGTTTCACACAGGTGATTTAGGAGTCATTCATATTGATGGATACCCTGTGCTCAAGGATAGATCAAAAGACATTATAATCTTAGGGGGGGAGAATGTTAGTAGCATTGAAGTGTAAAATGTTGTTTATTCTCATCCATATGTACTTGAATCTTCAGTTGTAAGGTGACCTGATGATTACTGGGGTGAAACCCTCTGTGCTTTTGTGAAGCTGAAAGATTTTGGTTAAGAAGTAGTTACTCCTGAAAGCATCGTCAATTTACATTGGCTTCGTTTACCTTATTATATGGCTTCTCTGACTATTATCCTTGGATACATCCCAAAGACACCCACAGGAAAAATTTAGAAGTATCTTCTTCGGGAAAGAGCCAAATATTTAGGCAGAATCTTTCCCAAAAAATATAAAAAGGAGTGAAATCCTTCTTATATAAGGTACAAGGTGCAACATTAGTGATGCCTAAATTAACAAGCTCTAATAACTCACTGAGGTTTCCATTGATCTCTCCCTAATAATTCTTTGAGATTGACATTGATCTCTAAATTAACAAGCATTAAGAATTCTGAGGATGCCATTGATTTCATATAGCTTTGCTTGACCCTTGTAGAGGAATTGGATAATTATCATCTCTGGAATGGAACAATGCTATTTTATATATGTAAACATGTATATATTATGGATTATTTTTTTGGCCTTTGCAACAAAAAATAAGTAGAGGACTTGTCATTAACTTGAAAGGAAAATTTGTGGCTACTGTGGAGCTCTCAAGCAGAAGGTATCCAGAATTGAAAACACTTTGATTTGAAAGGGTTCAGAATGTGGAAATGAAAAATTGAGCCTTACTTCCTAGTTCCATTAGTCAACAATAGGTTTCCTGCAAATTCATCATTGGGTTTCTATAGATTTAGAATACCGATTAACAAGGAGAAAGTAGCACAACAAATGTGCTCTTCAATTTGCAATTGGCATTTAATCAAAACAATTCCACAACATGTTTGAGACAGATGTGTTTGTGTGTTTTAAATATAATAGAGACATGGGGAAATAAAATATAAACACAAAAATGTAAGTTTTTTTAACATAAAAATGGAACTACCATGCACCAAACACAAAAAATACAACAGAGATCATACATATAGAACTATGAATTGTAGTTATCTAATTTGATGTGATAAAAGTATATTGCATAGATAAGATGATAGATGGGAATCTTATGGAAAATACAAAAATAGGGTAGAAGAATCTCATAGCTCGTCTCTCATGACTCATGACCAAAATCATCAAAGTCACCACCACTGACACTGTCACTGTGTTGTTCTCCCTCCTCTTCCAATTTATCCAGTCCAAGTGTTGCATCCACTTGTGATTGCAATCATAGATATCACAGTCAGCAGTGACCCAGAGCACTCTCTCAATCCCATCCTTCCAAAAGGATCCAACAAAACTAATATAAAGAGCGATGGTAAGTAGTGAAAGACCATAATTCTTCCTTTGTGGCCAATAAAGAGAGGTCGAGTGATACCCATGTGGGTTTCATAGCTTACTTCACTACACAGTCCAAGAACCCAAAACCCTCCCTCCAAACACAAGCTTGGGAGTACTAACAGTTCAGTGAAAAATACAGTTCGAGCATTCACAAGCATCCTATATCAAATACTAAAAAATGATTGCACACCTAGCTCATGAATGAGGGTATGCATGTTCTCTTGGCCATGATGCTTTGGCAATTATACACTACAATTTGCACCAGTTGTTATTAAAGGGAAGAGAGAATCTACTACTATGAGGGTATTTTTCTAGGCCTACAGAATACCGAACGGTGGTAGATTCCCCCCTTCTACACAAACCCATTTGGCATATCTCAACAATTTCATAATTTCATTACCAAAATTTCACCACTAAAATTTCCAAAATTTCTTTGTTAGGTTTATAATTCACATCGAAGCCTATTTCACATGGATTTATTGAGTTTTGGACCATCAAATTTCATTTTCAAGTTCCTTTTCATTCAACTGAAAATCCCTGTTGAAGTTGTAGAGCCTTGGTTCAAGCTGAAACCAAGTCTTTTATTATGGATATTTATGCACCACAGTATTGTATACATTGTGGTGAATCTAAAACACTTCTAGATGGAATTGCAGCACTATCTCCATCACATATTTTTGGCAATTTTATTCAGTGTCTGCTGATGGACTTATGGAATTATGGTTTTCTTTCTTTCCCATCTTGAATTCTACTTGTACAAGTAAGGTCAGGTGTGTTTTTATCCATGATCTCATTATATATGCATGTACATGAATGATTTGTTCCTATTTCCAATTGTGCTTGTGTATTCTTTTGCCCCGAGGACTCGTCATATCCTTAGTTGGAGGTAGAATATTAGCTTCAATGGTTTTTGTTGCTTATCATATTGGATAAAAAACCTCATTATATGTATTTATATGTATTTGTCACATGTAAGTCTCCATATCGAAATTCATGTGATTTAGCTTCCTCCCATGGATCTTAACATCATGATTCAATTGGTTTGCAGTAAGTGATTAACTTGCATCATGCGAGGTCATCATTGCACATTTGTGTGATATGAAAATCACAAAGTGAGTTGAAGTTTCACACATGTTCTTCGATTTGCAACTAATCCTACCTCACAATGATTTCATTATTTTCATTTGTTGTCCATCAAAATATTTCCTTTGACCTTAATCCAAAACCTCCACTAACCAAATCATAACCAATTGCACATTTAAAAACTTCCATATCAATCTTATGCACCTTTATATAACCTTTCCCTTTGCATGATTGCTTGAATATGTCTTATTTTACCTTTAATGACCATCCTTTGTTGTGAATTGAGAAATTTTGTGAAGTGGTTACTATGGGGGTCCACTTGTTAGAAGTGAACCCACCAATACTTACGATGTGTATAACGATTCCAAAGTGGTATAAATATTTACTAAAGTGGGATGGATTTAATATTTTGAACACCTTCATGGATTTGATTCAAGCATAGCACTCAAACTTGCACAAACAATGGATAATTCAGTTGCTAGGGTTCATGGCATTAGTATTCCTATTACAAAATAAGGCTTGGCAAAAGTGATTGAATTGGAGGCTACAAGGGAGAAATGGTTTGAAATAACATGGCCATTGTCTACCTTGGGGGAATTATTTGTGAAAGAAACTAATGATAATCTAGTGGGACATGGAAAGGGAGTTCATATAAATTCATTGGTGGAGCCATGTTCATAGGTATCCTTATGAATACAAAAATTCCTAACCTGCTAAGGTCATTATCAATTATTATATGGTCAACATTTTCAACTATTGATACATATATGGCATAAAAGGTATGTTAATATGCATTTCTTCCTTCATTGATCGTTGGAATCAATGAACTCAAAGGTGAAATCAATAACAAACCCTAAGACTAGTGTAACACATCATGGTTTGATCAAAATACTAGTGAAAGGCGCATTGCTTGATACAATATGGAGTTGGGTGTCCTTAATTGAGGGAATCCCAGAGGAACCAGGGTTAAATGAAGGTGAAAGTTGTTGGTCCAAGATAGTTAATTCAAATATTAGATGGTGATGTGTCTCCAATATTTTTTGGTGTGAGAATATCTATACTAATTTAATATAAAAACATTGAAACCCCTATCGTGAAGAAAAAGAGGCGTGCATGCCCAATTCGTGAGGAGATTGTTGACCCAAAGCAGGAATTGTTTCAAATAAATGATAGAATGGGAATTTGTTTTGACATAGAGAAAAGGAAATAAAATGGAGTGGTGGAGGAGTGTAATGTGGCAAAGGAATCGATGACAGTTAGCCAAGGAAGAAAGAAGTAAGTTGTGTTTCTTAAAAGAAAATATATTTTCCTCGTATCATACCTTAGAAAATCCTATCAAAAGAAAAGAAGGAAAATAAGGCACTAATGAGGGTGAATAAAAAAGTACAACATGAAATGGAAAAAATGAGAGAGAAAATGAAGATTCAGTAATGCAAAGAAGGGTTTCATTCCCTTTTATATGCCATTGATGTAGAAAATAACTTGTTATCTTCCACTTTGTGTGATATTAAAAAGTTGAATGAGGAAGCACATAAAGTTGAGGCACCTATTTTGCAGACTAGGAATATTGTAGAGGAAGGAACTTTTCAAGTCAATGTTAAGAATGCAAGTGTTGATAATTTGAAACATAAATTGATAGAATAAGAAGCCCAAGTGGGATTTTTGCAAAAACAAGTTGATATAATTATGACATGACAACAAGCAATGGAACCTCAATAGAAAGAAATCAAGATGAAAGTCTTCCAAGCTAAGTTGAAGATCTCAAAATTAAATCATGAAATTCAAAGACCCAAGATGGATAAACAACATCTATGTCATTTGGCTCACATGATGCATGTGTACTCAGCCCCTTCACCATTTTATCCAATATTTCTCAAGATCCATCTTGCATCTTTATAGTTTCAAGCTTTAGTTGCAGATGTTATGTGTTATTGTTGGAGACATTTACCACCATACACACTCATTTTGGTCAATTCGTCCTAGTTAAACCACTATCCTAAGTATTATTGACTTAATTGACATCATAGAAGCACTAGATGACATCATCTAGATCACACCCACGCCTACCTTCAGTCAAGGAGGCTAACTGGAGCACTCTGGGGGTGATCTGAGTGTAATTAATGCCCAAGATTGCTAACTGATGGTTACAATTAGTTAAACAGAGTAGTGATGGTGCCCTCCTTCATTAAATTGATTATTTATTGATTATTTAATGAGCTAGAGTCAACAGAGGTGCCTCCAACCACTTCTGATGTTCAGTTACACTTCAGTTAACCTCATCGGGATTCATTGGAGTCATTGATGTGCTACCACTTGATGGTTGGTTTGTTGTGACATGTGTTTGACCTACTTTCAATTAGACTCAGTCATTTATTGCACTGTGACTTTAGTTAGGGCTCAATTGAGTCAATTAGGGTTTTTATCAGTGGTTAACTTGAGTGATGCATGTGGCTTACATTAAGTTAAGCTAGACTCACTCATTCAATTCGAATGAACTCCTTGGGAATTCAAATTGCTTTGTCATTCATGATTGCAGCATGATCATTGTATTGTATTACTCATTCTTTATGTGAATATACAGAGCGGCTACTCATTTTCTAGCACAATTACACCATTTTCATGCCTTATTGTTATTAATATTTGATGAGACTTGTGTTTAGTCCCGATATTACTGTGACAAATTAATATGGTAACAGAGCTCACGGTGGGATGAAGCTCAGATCTCTCAAAAATAAGGTTTTTGATAGATCTTGCATGAAAATTGAGCAATAGCTCAAAAATCCAGCACTGCACCAAAAGCCAAGGCTTACCACTTAATACCCCAAGTAAAGAACTTGTTGATCAAGCTTGCTTGATTGACTATGCTGGGTGTGATGAAATCCTAAAATGTGCAGGCTGTTTGACCTTACATTTCCCCTTTTGTTGTGATTTTCAGGTTTTTGATAGGTGAAAGCATTCACTCCGGCAGATTCAGATGGCTTCTTTAGTAGATCTTTTGAATCCGTTCAATTTCCACTCATGGAAAGGAGATATGGAGATCTAGCTACACTCCACAGGACTCTATAGGGTCACCATGGACACTGAAGAAGAGCCTGGTTCTGCAATAGACAAGTCTAGATTCTTGAACAAGAATGATGAAGCATTCAGATTCTTGTGCCTCTCTATTTCCCGGGATCTTCTTTTCCATCTTTTGGGATTGAAGAATCCAAAGGAAGTTTGGGACAAATTGGAAGCCTTGTATGGAAAGAAAGATGATTTGAGAGTTTACCAGCTCAAAAATGAATTGATGTCTCTCCAGCCTTCCAATTTTGTGACCTTGAATGACTTTTTCACAAAGTTCAAGCACATTGTCTTACTGTTGAAGCAATTCAAAGTGGAGAAAGAGGATGATCAGCTCATCCTCGCCATACTCTCCAAACTTGGAGCTGATTATTCAGTTTTTTTCTCTACATTTTGTGTGGGGAAGCTCACAACCCATGGATGGAAGATGCCTACACTAAATGCCTTCATTGAGTCCCTCACAAGTGTACATGATAAGCTTTTCCAGATGGCGATCATCATATCCTCCCATGATCAAGCCCTCCATGTCTCAAGGCCCAAAGATCTGAAGGGAAAAGGAAAGCAGAAGTAGAACCCAAAAACTAAATTCGAATATCCTAATCCTAAAGTTGAAAACCAGGAGCATGATGAGTCTTTCGGATCAAATAAGAACAAAGGAAAATGGCATCATGGAAAGGAAAAAGTCAAGTGTTCATACTACGGGAAGGGATTCCACCCTAAACATGCCTGCATGAAGAGGAAGCTTGATGAAGCTACCTCTCCCCTTGAGAAAAATCACATCAATCTGCTGGAAAGCTTTCGGAGGAGAGATCAGTAATATCGGGAACCACAACATGAAAAAGGTCATGCCCTTATGGAAAGCACTTCGAATTCCAAAGCACTCTTGATTGATTCTGGAGCTTTGAACTGCATGATGGCTGAAAGAGACTCCTTTTCATCCTTGGAGACCAGCAAATCTATCCCCATCCACATGGGAGATGACTCCAACATCATTTCAAAAGGACAAGGTACGGTTTCTCTTGAGAATGGCTATTTTTCAAATGTTTTGTATGTACCATCTCTGGCATCAAATCTCCTTAGTTTCTATCAGATGACACATATAGGAATGCCTAAGAGAGTATCTTTCAGCCTAAATGATTTTTAGATAACGGAACTTGAATCCAGGAAACTCATTGCTAAAGGCCTTGCAAACCATCATGCAAAAGCCTATGAGTTCTCCCACTTTGTGGCAGATGCAAAGCCCACCGCTCTGCTAACTCATGGAAATGAAGTTAGTAGGCTATGGCATGAAAGGTTTGGCCATATAAATTTCAAATATTTTCATCAATTATAGAAAAACTCCATGGTTGAAGGCCTCCCGGTCATCAAGGAAACCACTGGAATTTTCAAGGGCTGTGTGGTTGGAAAACACCCTGAGCACAAGTTCGATCGGGGGAAGGCAAACTGAGCTACATGCATATTGGGGCTGATACATTCTGATATCAGTAGTCTGATGCCTATCACATACATGAATGGTTCAAGGTATCTTTTGACTTTTATTGATGATTTTTCAAGGTACACATGGGTCTTCTTTCTTAAAAAGAAGTCTGAAGTATGTGAAAAATTCTCTGAACTGAAGGCCTTGATCGAGAATGCCTCTGGGCTTCAGATCAAGATATTGAGATTTGATAATGGTGGGGAGTATGTTAGTAATTATTTTCTGCACATATTCTCTCAAATTGGTATTCAGGTCCAACATTCAATTGCCTACACTCCCCAGCAGAATGGTGTAGCGGAAAGGAAGAATCGGTCTCTCAAGGAGATGACCACCTGTATGTTGGAATCAAATAAGTTGGCTGAAAATTTGTGGGATGAAGCCATGCATGCTGCAGCATACATTTATAATAGAGTTCCACACTCATATATGAAAGGGAATACCCCTTTTGAAGCATACTTCGGACACAAGTTGGATGTGTCAAACCTACAGGTGTTTGGGTCCACTGCATGGGCCCGGATTCAACTTGATAAAAGAAGATCTTTGCAACCTAAAAGAATCGAATGTCTATTTATTGGGTATCCAGATGAATCAAAAGGTTTCAATCTACTAGATATCAAAACAAAACAGATCATCATCGAAAGGAGTGTCAAGTTCGATGAGCCTCTTCGGGAGGTCCAACTAGTGAAGGAGAAAACTGTTGAATTTCCTTCCTATTCTACTGAATATTTAGATGATGAAATTGGGGGTGATGAACCTGATTTGGATCCTATAATTTTTAATATTAGTGTGCAGCAAACATCAGATGCTGAATCAGAACCTGAAGTACTTCCCACATGGGCCCGACAGACACTCTCCTCCTTAGGAGATAACATTGGAAATCCGGATGATCTAAGGAGAACCCGGTCTGATTTCCAAAGAGTAGGAATTGCGCTCTCTTGTCATGATAATTTGGTGTCTGAAACTTGTTAGTTTATGATTAGTGTAAACCCAAAATCCTACTACCATGATCGGAAGGATCAAAGATGGCAAGTTTCCATGGATGAAGAGATGAATTCTCTTCAGAAAAACACTACTTGGGTGCTAGTTTCTCTTCCTCCAGGAAGGAAATTGGTTCAATGCAAGTGGGTTTTTCAAACAAAGGTTTCTACTGATGGAAGCACCTACAAATATAAGGCAAGCTTGGTGGAAATTTCAGCATCTAAGCACTAGGAAGTGCATCATATGGATGTTAAGTTAGTCTTTTTGCATGGAGATCTTCATGAGGAGATATACATGAAGCAGCTTGAGGGATACATCTATGATCCATATTTGGTTTGCAAGCTAAAGAAGTCACTATACAGGTTAAAACAGGCCCCAAGAGAGTGGTATTCCAAGATGGATGTCTTCCTTATCTCACAAAACTTTCAAAGGTACAGATCAGATAAAAATGTGTATATACAGCAGTCTGATGGTTATTTGATTATTATTGTTTTATATGTTAATGACTTACTGATCACAGGTAGCACAGTTGCTTCCTGTTATCACTGCAGGAAACTCCTCTAGGTTGTAGCTCGAGGATTCCTAGTAAATTACAATGTTTTTAGGGTTTTCTAATATGGATCAAGTCAGGTGACCTATATAACCTTACACTCTCAAGACATGCATGAAGCTCACTCAATTACAAGGCTTTTAGTTACAACTTGTTCAGTATTTTAACAATAAGGTGTAAGGATGGAGAACTCATCAAGTTGGTAGACTTACATACAAAACATATGCATATAAATGGCTAAATCCTTATAAGGATGGTACTTATAAATAAAATCACATTAACAAATAGGATGACAGCTATTAGTTATTAATCAACTTCAAAATAACCTAAATACACATCCAGGCATAAGTACAGTAAAGACAGAGATAATGGCTGAACAAATCATAACAAAAGAGCTTAAATTCCAGAATAAACAACATGAGAAGATGACAATAGTATAGGCTTATAAATCCCTAAAGTAGAACCTTTTTTATAAAAATAGTCTTAGGCTTTATATCCTTTTACAAAAATATACAGATCCTAAAACTTGGATCTGTTTTTTACAAAATAAACAAAGTAACAGTTTTTTGCAAATTAGGGTTTGAAACCCTACCTAGCTACTTATCTAGCTATAATGAAGATTTAGTTCACTGACTGAACATTTAAAAAACTGAAGTAATTTTTGGTCATTACTACTGCTGGTCCTCTTCCATTTAACCCATTGATTTCTCCTTGACAGCTAGGGTTGGTGTCTTTTGGCACTGTTATGTCATAGTGGATCTCACACAGACCCTTTTCTGATGCTTCCCTCGGTGCCTTTTATCTTTAGATTACGGCCATGAACCATCTACAGTTGCCCAAAACCAATTCTGTCTGCCAAAAACTTGCTTTTAAGCCTCTGTCCGCTTTCGATGGTTAAGCGGCTAGTCTATCGGACCCGTTAGCTGCTGAAAGTGGCACTTTCAGTGGCTAATGGATTGTTCCATCATTCGCCTAAGCCACCGAAATCCCTATTTTACCAAAATTATTAGGTTTTCATCAAAAATGTATTTTGAGACCTGTTGGCTAGCTTTCCTCTTTTCAAGGCTTCGTGCTAGGGGCGTTAATAGCACCTTGGCCAGCTTCAGGAGGGTGGAGACTGATGGCTGCTTCAGCTAGGGTTGATAAGGCGAGGTGGCTGCTAGGGTTTGGTTTGGATTCCTTCAACCATAGACTTTGGAGCCTAACCATCATGTATAACTTGGTATTGTCTTCTAGGTATTTTGTGTTCATCCTTTTCAAGAATATGTATCTGTCTCTCTGCTCTAGGTAGGACTTGTGCAATAACTTGTTTCTCCTAGTCAATGTCTTATTATTCCCCTTTAGTTCTCTTTTCAAGACCTCCATTTCATAAACCTGCCTCAGTAGCAGATTGATCTTTTGACTTCTAGGCGTACTGGAGGAAACCCTTTCTGCTAATTCTTCTTGCTCCTGTGGTGTGGGGGATGGAAATCCTTTAGGTACTGGTAGAACTTGCAGAGCTAGGGCTGCATCATCTTCTTATTCTTCCTCAAATTCTGAATAGGGTAGATTTAATACATTTTCCTGGTGTGGCTTTACCTCCTGAACTTTCTCACTGAAGTCCAAATTCCTTTTTTCCTTCTTGGTCTTAGAAGAGGAGGGAGGTTGTTCTGTTGCTGCTATTGGGGAAATGGCCCTCCTCCTTCTTCTCCCACTCCTCGGGGTGTTGGATTTCTTGGCAGGAGGCTTCCCTTTCTCCTCTAGCTGAAGGCTTGTCTCAAAACCATTCCAGAAAATAAAATAAGGGCAAACCATATTTCTTCTCTTCAATGGCTCCTGGACCAATAGCTGGATAAGATCATGGTGGGACAGCCTACCAGCAATATTGGATGGTTGGGATTTTACTTGATGTGCCATCTTTCCTAGACTCCTGTGTAAGTAAAAGGGCAAATTGAGAGGGATTTTACCTGTGAAATGATTCATGAGTTTAAAATGGTAGATCATTTCTCTATTATATCTCCCTTCATAGGTTAAATAGACCACAATCACCTTCAGTAGCTATTACCAGTTCTCTTCCAGCCATGATGATGGCACACTCTTCTTCCATATTATTCCTCTATGTTCAGGCTTAAGGTATGACCTGAATTCCACCTCTTTTGGTATGGTGGTCTTGAACCATTTCTCTCCTGTGGAAGGGAGTTCTGTCACCTCAGTGATTAGTGCTTCATCTATGAGAAATTCCTCCTTTCCTATGACTACTTTTTAACCATCGAATGACAGGGAAAAAGCGTCAGCCACCTATTGATGGAAGCCTTGTATTTTCTCACAGAATTTGTAACAGCCCGCTTCTTGAAAAAGTTTGCAGACCTCTGGATGTGCTTCTAGATAACTCATATCACCTAGCTCTTGCCTGAGAGCTGGTCCGCTCTTCTTCATCTTGATGGGTGTATCTCTAGGGTACCTGCAAAGTAATTTTCAGACTTGTATGTAGTATGCTTTAGCAGGCTGCTTATTTCAGAGCTAGTTTTTTCAGGTGGAGAGAATGACAATTTTGAAAATGAAATCAGATGGAGACTTTAGGCACTGATTATGTCATTTATGGAGGATGAGGTCACAAAAATGATGACAACAGCTTGATTCTCTAGATCGCTTTTCCCACATAACCACAACCTACTTCAGCCAAAGAATTTGGTGGCTATTTGATGATCCTTTGTCCATGTGGAGGAAGACTGATGGTTTGCAGTCAGATTAGTCCTTTGCCAGTTGAATAATGACCTTCTTCACTCATTTCCACACACAGTCACGTAGGCCCAGATATTTTCAGTGGTTAGTCACTCTAAGAAATGATCATTTTCTTCCTAACGGGGTCAGATGTGGTAGTTCCCTAACCATTTCCTTATTTTTCCCTTTCGGTGGTTAAGATCCTTCATGATTTGGTCAGCTAGCTACTGAAAATATGGCTTTTGGTGGCTAACGAAACATTTTCTTTCTTGCTTAAGCCATCAGAACCTTTACCCCGTCACCGTGGTGAACTTCTGCTTTCGGCAGATAACAACCTCATCGGAAAACCTTTTTAACTGCTGAAAACATGTTCTTTCAGTGGTTAATAAAATGCCCTAGCTTTCGCCTAAATCGTCAAAAGGGTTTTTCACCTGATGATTATCCTCCTGCTTTCGGTGGTTAGCATATGTGTTGCACCTTTCTCTAATCTGCCAAAAGTGACCTTTTTCGACAGCTAATGAGAAGTTCCAAGCCTCGCCTAAGCCGCAAAATGTACTTTTCCAAATGTCGCTCGCCACTTGCTTTCGGCGGTTAAAACCTTTCTTGTTCCTCTTTCTAATCTACCGAAAGCGCCCCTTTTCGATGGCTAATGAGTTTTCTGTAGTCTTACCTAAGCCACCGAAAGTGTTACTTTGACTCTGCTTGCTCATACCACTTTCAATGGTTCACCTTTGCCCTAGGTTCAATTGTTTAGCCGTTGAAACCTATCTTTTCGGTGGCTAATGAGCTATAATAGTCCTTACCTAAGCCACCGAAAGCTATAACTTGTAAAATTTTCATCCAAATAAAAAACAAAGGCTTTCAAATTGTCAGTGATACTCATATCTTTCATTACACAAGAATATTCTTCCTACCATCAAAATAAATTTATTTTGGGAGATAACATCTAGCTCCTACTTGGGGATGGGAACCTCCCAGTGAGGTCCCAAGAATCCCAGACCAAAGTTCCTTTCCATGCAAGAAACTAAATAACCTAACACTATCATTTACTGTTCCATTGGGCATGGAGTTTATTCTGTAAGCAAAAACAACCTACTATCTACTAATTTACAATAATAAGGCCTCAATCCTCAAATAAAGTAGATTTTCAAAAACCACCCATTCACTGGGCCATCAAATACCATTTCCCGTTCTAGATTCTGCAATTTGAAGGTGTTATTCTTATGTACCTTGGCTATCACAAAAGGGCCAATCCACAGGGAGTCAAATTTTCCATGTTTTCCCTTGTCCTATCTGATAGCATCCCACTTGAGGACCTAATCTCCAACCCAGAATTTGTCTACTTTTTCTCTTTTGTCAAACATGCCCTTTATCCTTTGTTGATGGGCTTCTGATTTTCCTATAACTTGTTCCCTGATTTGCTGTAACTCCACCAAGTCCATCATCCTTCTCACCATATCATTCGGTTCATCTTCCTCTTCCTGAAAGAACTTTTCCACTGGAAGAATGAGCTGGATAGGAAAAATGGCCTCAGTGCCATAAACTAGCTTGAATGGAGAAGTCCCTTATATGGATATTTTGTCTGTTACCCTATCAGCCCATAAAGCAAAATTAATCTTTGAATCCCATCTTTTCTTATTTGTCTCCAGCAATTTCCTGATGATCCTGACTAAAATTTTGTTTGATGACTCAGCCAGGCCATTGCCTTGTGGATAATAGGAGGTGGAATGCACCATTTGAATGCCCATTGACTCACACATGTTAACTAATGCCCTAGCTTTAAAAGCTGGTGCATTATCAGTTACCAACCTTACTGGGCAGCCAAACCTATTGAAGATATTCTCATATAAAAATATCATGATGACCTGATGAGTGGCATTCCTGGTGGGTACTGCTTCTATCCATTTGGTAAAGTAGTCAGTGGCTACTAAGATCCATTTATGCTGTCCACTAGAAGATGGATTTATTTCACCTATGAAATCCAGACCCCATTGCTGGAAAGGCCAATTCACCACAATAAGCCTAAGGGGTAAGGATTTGAGCTGCTGCTTCCCTATGAATCTTTGGCATTGGTCACAGGCCCTTACAAAAGTGCATACATCAGCAAAGAGGACTGGCCAATAGTATCCCACTCTTAAGATCTTGTGGCCTATGGTTTTCCAATAGTGGTGGCCTCCACATGTGCTGGAATGAAAGTGATGCATGACCTGCTTTGCTTCCTCTTTATCTAGACACCTTAGCAAAATTTCAGACTGATCTTTCCAGTACAACAGTTTGTCAATTATGCAAAAATTAATAGATTTTAACTTAAGAGCTCGTGCTTGGTTAAGAGTGAGATCAAGAGAAACTTCTAATTTTTGCAAAAATTGAATAATACCTGAGTACCACTTACAAGAATATATGTTTTCATCTACTCATGGAATGTCATTCTGATCTTGATCTACTTCTGTTGCTACCATAGTCTGCACCTTTGCTGATTTGACAGATGTGAAATTTATTCCCATCAATTCGCAGTTCTCTTTGGCCATGAGTTTGGTCAGACATAGTCCCTTCACCAGCTTAGTGGGTTTCACCTCTATATCAAACTCAATGAGCTTGGAAATCCACTTAGCTCTCTTCCCATCAATGTCAGGCTGAGTCAGAACATCCTTCACAGTAGCTGAAGGGACATATGCAAGGACCGTGGCATGGAGAATATAGATTCTAAAAGTCTTCAAATATTTTATGAGAGCATAATCCTACTTCTCAATTGGGTCATACTTCAGCTCATCATCTCTCAGGGTTTTGCTGAAGAATGCAATTGGATGGTCAAGACCCCCATCATTCTTTTGTAATAGTACAACTACCACTATGTCATAGGATGCAAAAGAGAAAATATAAAAACTCTTGGTGTAATCAAAACTAATCAGGGTTGGGGCCTCCATGATAGCCTTCTTAATGTCTTCAAAAGAGTTTCTTTCCTGGTCAGTCCATTTTATTTCTGCCTCTTTTTTCATCATGACTGTTATATGCTTTACCAGCTTGGAGAAATTAGGGATGAATTTCCTGACAAAGTTTATCTTGCCTAAAAAGGACTGAATGTCTCTTTTTGACCTCGGTATTGACAGCTGTTGAATTGCTTCCACCCTTACAGGATCTATCTTTACACCTTCAACTGAGACTATATGGCCTAGTAGTTTTCCTTCACTGAGTGCAAACTGGGACTTCTTAGGGTTCAATGATATTCCATACCTTCTGAACTTCAGAAATACCTTTCTTAAATGCTGCAAGTGGTCATGATGGCTGTGAGAGTAAACTGTTAGGTTATCCAAATATACCAGCACAAATTTATCTTTCAACCCTACAAAATCTAGATCCATGGCTCTCTGAAAAGTAACCCTAGCATTCATTAGTCCAAATGGAATTTTAGCATACATGAAGGTGCCCCAGGGGGTGGTAAAGGCAGTCTTCTCTTGGTCATTAGGGTGTGTTACGGAGAGAAATTCCTATGGCTTGGGGTACCACAACAGATAGCTTGACTCCAGAAATCAATCCTTTCCAATATGCAATAGAAATCAAATATCTAACACTAAAGGATCAGACCTCGTACCTTATTCTGGATGGTTGAAGTAGATCCCCGTTGAGCTTTCCAACTTCAACTTGAATTGATGAATCACTTCCTCAACAACAAGTAAACAAGACAAGCATACTATATATATTGGTGTTAGTTCTATGCTAGCATATATAATCAACAATGTATAATCATTTGAAGTCATCCATGGATAAAATATTCATTCAAACATACATTTTTGGACATGAAAAGATATTTCTATTAATATAAAATCAGAGATTACAATGGATACAACCTCTGTCGGCACGTCTGCCAATCGGAGAAACTGAATCCCCCACTTGGGCCTCCACCACCTCAATCATCTATATCTCGATAGCAAGCTCACAAGCAAAAGGCAAGCTTGGGAAGAACACAAAAGTGCTCCAAGGGACAAAGGGATGCAGACTCAAGCACAAGTTTTGGCAACAATGGACTATAGTTTCTTTTCTCTTAATTCTCTTATATGCCTTCAATGTATCAAAGAGTTCCTTATATAGCTTTTCAAAGGGATAATGAAAGGTCGAATCCAAGCGATCTCAAGGTATATGGAAGGCTAGGAGTTAAGTGAGTCGGATCCATGTCAAGGAAAACTCGAAAAGGATTTGGATTTTGTACACATCCCGATGTACGTGGTTTTAGGGGTCAAACCCATGTATATACGTGATTAGGGGTTTAAAATTTGCATGTATCATTCTTCACATGTTTATAGGGATGGTCTAGGAAACATCAAAGGACAAAAAATGGTCCAAGGGGTCCAAGGAGTCTGCAAAGGGACAGGGGAAGGCCATACCAGAGTGATTCACATGCAGTGGTAAAATCAGCTATAACAGATGCCCCCTAATGTGTGAGGTCATGGGGGTCATACGATGGCCGAAATACATTATAAGTCCATCCCAGAAGTGGAGTGATGAAGGATCCCAAATGGAATACCAGCCACCGAATTAGCATAGTACAATGATACAACTCTGCACATAACTGCAAATACATATAGCGGTCCCAGATACATAAGATTACAATGGCCATGAATAGGCATGATACAAAATATCACATAAGTGGTCATCGCCATGTACAATATACATAGATAAGAATCTCCATGATGAAGATTTACAAAGGATCATGATCTCCAAAATGGCTGAAGATATATAATGGATCAAGATCTCCATAATAGCTCGAAATGTCTGACATATACTAGAATCAAGTCATGTGAGCTGAAATCTCATGAACACTGGCACGATCAAGGAGAGCATATAAGAGATGCCACCAATCTAGAAGGTCTTATACACAAACCGCTATGAGTACATTTCCTACTATGTGAATAGAGGTGTCGAGGTCGAACATAGTAGTCCATCATCTTATTACTGGTCATTGATGTATATCATTAATAGACGCGAGATCACCCACCGATAATGAAAATGGGAATCAAGGTACTAGAGTGCAGACTAACAAGTGTGAATAAATGTGTTTAGGTCGAACACTTGAGAGGATCCATCGATCAGGGGACATTGATGTATTCCCAAAAACTATCGATGGTGAGAGAACCTGCCACTGATGACTGCAAGTCTCAAGGAACTCAAAATGAATCTAGATTCCAATCCCAGAATAAATTATTTGAATTCGATGAGATGAAATCCACTGGAAGGAGGGCATTAAGGCATCCCCCATCATCCAACACGAGTTACTCAGCGAAGTTGTATAATGTGGAAGGACTCGATCATAATGTGCAAGAACCAGTAACTGTACTGAGAATGGCCGACATGCAAAGTCGAGATAACTGAGGAATGGCCGACTCAGGTTTCAACTTCCTTTGAACAAGAGCATAATGATGAATGGTGACTAAATAAAGGCAGCATAGACTCGATATAAAAAACTGGGACATCTCTGTGACATAGGAGGCATTGATAGAGGCTCCATGGGTACTGGAAGCTTAACCAGTCGATGGAGATAAAATCAGATAAATGAGTACATCTCCTAAAGTCAAACTATAAACCAAACCAATGGATGTGATATACAGTGCTCTGTTCGAAGGTGACATGACTCGACAGCTGCCAAAAGATAACATCTTTCCTTGTTTGGCTTTTTGGTTTTTTTATTTTTTTGGACTTTTTCAAATATTTAAAAATATTGAGAAAGAATAAAACTACTTTATAGTTACAGACTAGGAGGAGATGAGTGTCATATGGGCAAACAAACTAGTTCCAAGCAGTGGAACATACCTATGCTCAATGCAAGGATATATGTGTAGGATAGCGACACTCGGGGGAAAAGCCCCTCCTGGTAAAAATAGGGAATCAAGCTGTAAAGGATATATAAAATGGCTCTGCATGGCTAGACATGAGACAAGCTCAGGCTATATGGCTGAAACTCAATGTCAGGGAAGCTGACGTAAGGCTCAATAAGGCAGGCAAAGCTCATGATAATGCAATTAAAATTTGACATAAGGGAGTCCTGAGGGAAATAGGCTAGTAAAATATCAAGAGGAGTATGAGGCTCTTGCGAAATGTCATGGAAATACTATATAATGGACTCCCACACCCTAAGGGACACAATGTCAGCATGGACACCAAATGAAAATAAGGTGCTAACTAGGGTACCCATGTAAGGTCAAGCTCTAGCACTCATATCATGCCACTTCTAAAACAACAAGAAGGTTCCGTGACATAATCGAGTGGGTTCGTACCTAAGGCTATAATGAAACGATCATAAGGTCATGGAAAATGTAAACGGTGATGAAACCTAACCTATATGCCAGTTTAGACATGATACCTAAAATCGGCATGAACGGGTCAATCCAACGGCTGAAACGACACTCAAAAAGGTCTCCTCCATCATAAATTAGTCCAAAAATGGTCCAAAAGGATTAAAAAGGGTCCAAACTATAGGAAAGGGGGTAAAAATTTTCAAAAATTTGAAAATTTTCTATAAATAGTAAAAAAATCAAAACATTATAAAACATTTGAAATTTTTACCCATTTGAGCTCATAACTTCAACAGCGAATTCCAAGAGATCCAGCCGGTAGAATCCACTACTGTTTTTTCTAGGTACTTACCCACGCTCCACTCTTTCATTTTGATGCAAATTTTGTCAAATTCCATGGTGTATTTGATTTTCTAGGCCATTCTAAAATAGGTGCTACGGCCCACGCAGAAATTGGGGGTTTTTCCGCATATAGGGCTGGATATACACGGAAAATGCCCCAAAAGCCGTGTACATATGTGGTTGTTTGGAAAACAGTAGCATATGCGGCCGTGCTTAAGATTTTTTAAGTTTTCTAATGGACAAACTTCAATTTTTTTGTGCAGGATGGTCCTAGAATGGAGAGAATGTGAACATGGTGATGTAGAAGAGGCAGTAAGGGCACATCTAATGGCTCAACAAGTGTTACATGCATGTGGGATTTATAAAATTTGGTGTCTTGGTGGCTTAAGGGCCAAACCAGGACTATTGCAGATGTTAGTGGACTACTGGGATCCAGACTCAGAGTCATTCCAGATAGACGAGATGTCCCTCACCATAGAAGTGGAGGACATATACTTTATTACTAGACTTTCCCGACAGGGGGAAGTGGTGAACATACGTTCTCGCGGGCCTGGAGGTGGCTTGACTATAGATGAGTACATTGTGGTGTACTACTATCCGGACATAAATAAGGTGGGGAGTCAGATCCCAACTAACTCCATACAGGTGCTGGGCCTAAAGGCCATCCTACTGACACTAGGTAGGATAGCAGGCTTGGCTTCACTCCACCAGGCCTCGTGGCCGCTGATGTTCTATGCAGTGGAGTGCATGAGACCCACAGTATACGATTGGAGCACTGCACTACTAGGAAACATGAAACACCAGCTCAGTGAGTGCAATATGGGCAGAGTGCTAAACTTCGGTTTTAGTAGCATACTGAGCATTTTTTTGTTCGAGTGTGTTCTAGGATTGAGCCCTAGAGTTGATGTTCCTCCACACGGGGTTCAAGATCCGGCCCAATGGCATTGGGTGGATGCAATGCATAGACTGGGTGGAGGTAGGGTGTCCAACCCCTATCCAACTGATTTCTTCCCATGGTGGCGACGACAGATAGTTTCCATCGATGACTACCCCTATGCGGGGATAGATTTCTGGGGGGGACTCGAACATGTTGCTACCACCAGGATCGGCATACGGTGACATAGGTAACGAATCTCGACCCTCTTGTTAAAATTTTTGAGTTATTTAATTTTTTTGTGTTTTTTGATTATGTGGAATCAAAAGACATGTTTTTGGGTGACAACACATAGTGGCATCTACCATATGCATGCAGATGTGGGACCACGGTGGCCTGAAGGCTTCCCTCGTATAGACGGAGGGGAAGAGGAGACGATATCATGGGTGTGGATGCGGAGTGGATGCTCCAAAGCATTCAGACCAACTTCGTGAGACTGACACACAGAGTACCCATGGCGCAAGTTGAGGACTTTCCTGAGGCCATGCAGCGCCACATGGTGGGTGTACCACAAGCATGGGTGCGTCTATTTTGATGGCTAGCTAGAGCCATAGTGACATTCCACGATCACAACTCCCCTCCTCAACCACAGGCTTAGATACCTGGGAGTGATACATTTTGTATTACCATGTATTATATCTTGGTGGCTCAAGAGCCCCATTTTTGTATTATGACACTATGTATTACCACATTTTGGATGTTTATAAAACTTTTATGATGATCGGTTTATTTATTTACACATGTAAAAATTTATTTTTGTGATGAGATTATTGTGCATGAAACAAATGCCAATCTAACACGTAGTTAGCATATGAGTCAGCAACTTGATTATTAATTCTTGCCACATGTATGTATGTTATATTGTCAAATTGCCATTCTAATAATCTCACACGTAAGAATATTCTTAATAATGTCGGATCTCTAACATGGTACAAATCATTAAGTTGTGACACTACTAACTCCGAATCAAGACGTACTTCAAGAGAGAGAACGCCATGTAAAATGGCATCCCATAGAAGCTCAATAACGACACTATATTCAGCAACATTCTTGGAATATGGCCATAAACATATGCCTCCTGAAGACAATACCTAACCCATAGGATTATAAATCACCCAAGCAGCAGAGGCTGAGTGTTGAGTGTGATGGCTCGCACCATCCACGAATCCTATGAAGGTGGAAGATTCCATTGACATCTACCAAAAGAAACAAAAACTAATCACAAACCTGATCACCATAAGAAAAAGACCTACCTATGCAAAGCTATACAATAATATACAGTAACTACCCTTGGATGAAAATCATGCATAGTACTTTTTGAGATAGAGCCAATTTCTAGGCTCCGCCAAGGTCGTTCCCTCATAATCCACTAACTCATAAGCGCCCTTCTCTAACACACGTTTGACGACGTAAGGACCACACCACATGGGGTTAAACCTTCCTGCCCCCAAGGGTTCTTTCGGTTGATCCCACACCAGGACCAAGTCTCCCTCACTAAACCTCCTTGGACAGACAGACTTATCGTACTGGACCTTTACGCGATGCTTATTTACTTCTAGAGCCACCAAGGAATCTCGACACTGCTCATCAAGTTTCTCAAGGCGGACCAAACGCTCCTCCAATGGGTAAGTGTCTGGTAAGAGCCCTCTGGATAGCTTCAAAGAAGGAATATCGCACTCAACTGACAATACCGACTCCACTCCATGTATAAGTTGATATGGAGAAAAGCCCATGGCAGTCTTAACATCGGTTCTATACGCCCACAAAGCAGGATATAACATAATGTGCCAATTATTCTTGCTTTGTGCGATGGTTCGTTGGAGAAAGGATTTGAGTGATTTGTTCACTGCTTCTACCTATCCATTCGATTGAGTGTAGTAAGAGGAGGAATGCTCTTGTTTGTACCCTAACTTTGATGCCAACTCTTCCATCATATGATTCTGAAAGTGCGAGCCATGGTCAGTGACAAGCTCTTTCGAAATCCCAAACTGAGTAATAATATGGTTGAATATGAACTGCATGGCTTTCTCACCATCGGATTTAACTGTAGGCATAGCCTCAGCCCATTTCATGAAGTAGTCAGTAGCCACTATGATATGATGATGCCCCCCAGCTGAAGCTGGGTTGCAATCCATAAAATCTAGCCCCCACTTAGTGAAGGGACCGACGGTGATGATGGGATGTAACGGGGTAGGTTTTGAGCACATATTACTTGCAAACACCTAGCAAGGGTGGCACCTCTTGACCGCATCTACACAATCCTTAAAGATCGACGGCAAAAAATAACCTTCTCTATAGATTTTTTGAGCTGTAGAAAGCCCAGATTGTTGATGTATATGTAACTTCGGAATGTATTCTTCTATGTATCTTATGTATTGTAACCCGATGTTTATTCCGGGATGTTTCTATTATGTATTTGAGTCATGTGGTCATGCCCTGATGTTCCGATCGGGAGGATTATAATGTAAACAAGTCATATCAAGTCATTAGGTAAGTCCCCACTGTTTAGGGGCACTTGAGTTATTATACACTAATTAAGGTGTAGGCTCGAGTAGTAATTATTAAGTCGGGCCTACGTGTGAAATGGTAATTCAAGTGAACGGACTAATATAAATAGAGAGGGTGAGTCTCTCTATTTGTCACTTGTGAATTACATCACTTGCTCTCTCAAGTGTGGCGCACTTTAGGAGAAGGAAATTCTTGGCTTGACAGAAGACGTAAGGCTGCTATTGTGTTGGGAGGTCATCTTACTGTTTTTGGGATCACATCTTGTGGTGATACTATCTTAGAGGAAGTTGAGGGGTTTTCTCCATTTATGGTTTCCCCTCCTAAAATCTTTGTGTCTCTTGTCTCTTGTGATGTGCTTATGTGATTGCTGTACTTGTTATTCTCTCAGTGAAAAGATCTTGTCATAATGCTAGCTTAAATGTTGAAAAACTAACATGGTATCAGAGCTAACCTGAGAAGAAGACATTGTGCAGCTACAGGAACTAGGGCTTCCTATTTTGTGGATCTTCCTCCACATTTTTTCAGCACAAGTATTCTAGGATGACTCTCCATTGAAGGGTGCATCTTTCTATCGATGCGGAATTCAATTTCAAGCATTTTCAGTTTCGATGTGGAAATTAGGGCTTTCTACAGAGGAGGAATTTTTGAGTGAGACCTACATAGAATTGATCTCCTCATCAAAACCGAAATTTATAGACCTGGATCAAGAAATTTGGTTGGGTAAATCTCCGGAAAAGTCAAACCCTAGTTTGACCCCTAGCTAGAGAAACCCTAAATGCTAAAACTGCTAAGTTTTGGTACAGTAGCTATATCCCGAGATTGGCGAAGTCTCAGAAGCTGAAAAGTGCAGGAACCGAAGGTAAAATCCTGATGAACACTGTGTCCAAATATCAGCCTCAGATTCGCTATATTCTGGGAGATATGATCTTTCCAAGTTAGGGTTTCAGCCTCTTCCAGAATTCATCCCTAAACAGGACATCTGGGGAGATCTGCAATATCTTGGGATACAGAGGTCCAAATGGAATTCTTGAAGATTTTATAGAAATGGAACGGAATTTAATTTCTGTGGTCCGAATATCAGACTCAGAGGAGGAACTAGTGACACGTGGAAGTCCGTACAACTTCGTTGTTCTGAACAGTCCTGTAACAGGTCACCTTGGGAAAAGGATCAGAAATCCCAAATGGTGAAACCAATTCTGATGAAACCTATGGTGTTGGATCAGGGACATGTGATTTTACCTTATTATGAAATTTAGGACACATAGGATCAGTAATTTAGGATATATCGCAGAAACAGTAACAGGCATTTCTGCAGAAGAAATCAGAAAATTAGGGCTTCCTGTTCTGGGAGCTTCCCTCCACTGTTTTCAGAAAAGGAGTACATTGGACAACTCCATTTGAAGAGATCTATCTGTTGGTCCTATCAGATCTGAAATATTCCAAGTTTTTAAAATTAGGGTTTCTGTGACAAAACCTAGATCAACGAACTCCGGGACAAGGACGGATACCTCAAATCGATTGGACATCTACATGAGTATAGAGGTTCCAGTTTTTACATAAGGAGATTACAAGCGATCTCGACAGGTATGAATCATCGAGGTATGTTTTGAGATTTGTTCATGATTAATTTTATGGTATGTTTGCCTTCATGTTATGATGGTTAGTACAATCCTGATTTTAGATTTGTCGTATCACCTTAACAAAATTATGAATGCATGATAGAAGATATTCATTGGTTAGGGTGTTGACACTTATGACTGTACTGATGCATTTTGGTGTTGTATGAGGTTTATGTTGTCTACTAACATGAAAGGTACACCAAGAAAGACAAATCATGTTCCAGTTCAAGAACATATGATCATGATGACATGAGGATAAAGACTCATCGATTGTCATGGATCTCATAGAAGATCCATTTACGAGGTATGTATAACTTGGTTTTATAATGGCTAACCTATGAGATATACAGGTTACTAGCACAGGTCATTGAAGAAGAACAAGAAGACATCATGTGAGTATGTTAGACATAACTAATCCAGGTATGTTTTTCCTATATCAAGCTAGAATCCTACCTTGTGTTAGGATCTTATACTGTTGTTGATAATGATTATTCATGAAGTCATAGGTTTGAATAATCATGGTTGTATGCATATTATGTTTCTTACCATAATTGATGATATGACTAACCAGAAGAATCATGAAGGTATAGGTTTGAATAATCACAAGTTTTATGCATATTATATCTCTTATCTTGATTGATGATTCAACTAACCTGAAGAGTCATAGGTTTGAGTAATTACAGGTTTAGACATGTTATGTTTCTTATGATTTGACTAACCATAAGAATCCTACATAAACCTTGAATGCTAATGCTTATTATTTCCTGTTTGAAATGATCATGACTATACATGCTTGAGATTATTATGTTTTAATAGCATACTAATGAATGTATGATGTTATATGAGATCACAAGGATAACACAATCATGATACTAATAAGCATGCATAGGAACCAAGGATGAATATGAGTTCAAGAACAGGTAATCCAGGAAGCAAAGATCAAGAGGGAGCACAGTCCAGTTGTTCCTGCAAGAAAGCAAAGGAACACACTTCAGTAGTTTCTGTAAAGGATGCAGATATTCAGAGGGAATTGACCATCTTTTCACAATAGAAAGGTGTAGAAGAAGCTACTTCAGATTAGGACTCCAGCAGCTCCTGTAAGGAAGCAAAGACTCAGAGGGAGTCCACCCAACGAACAAACAAAGATAAGTATTTTAATTTCTTGCATATTTGTTTGTTTAAATAAAATTGTTCAATGATGTATATGCTCATGTTCCTAGACTTAGGATATGTATTGTGCATATTAGAATAGTTTCATTGATGAACAGTATATGACTAATATACATGGGTAAGTGGCCTATGGCACTGTACAACATTCCATTGCTACTTATCTAGAATGAAACCTCTTTGCAGACATGTTGGGAGTTGTGCACACTCTGAACAATGTCCTGGTAGAGATTGGAAGGCATCTAGAAAGTTACGGAATATGGATAAATGTTGTATAGAAGCATTGGCTAAGATAATTGCATGACTGTATGACATATTTCTTTATGTGTAAGAATTTTTTCTGAAAATTATGAGATGTTTCTAATCATTCAATTTAACCTGTTTTGTAGGAAAGACCGTATATCTTTACCTACAAAAGGACTACAACATTTGTTCCAGCAATAAAGATATCTATTGAAGATATTGAAGTTCCCAAGATCTGGGATGAAGAAACGGAATGCCATGATCCGTCGATTATGAAGAATGATGTTTGGGTTGCAGTCCCAAGACATGAAGGGAAGTTTGTTATGACTTCCAATGGAACTATCAGATCAAGCATGATACAGATGGTAGCATTGAAAAGTATAAGGCAAGATTTGTGGCTCAAGGATTCTCTCAGAAAGAGGGAGTAGACTATGAAGAGACCTTTGCACCTGTAGCCAGATACACTTCCATCAGAACAGTCCTTGCTCTGGCTGCAGTGACGAAGTGGAAGATACACCAGATGGATGTCAAGACTGCTTTCTTGAATGGTGTAGTAGAAGAGTAAGTGTATGTAGAACAGCCACTCAGTTTTGAGACACATGACAGAGAGTCTCATGTATGCAGATTGAAGAAAGCCTTGTATGGGTTGAAACAGGCACCCAGGACCTG
>LPNX010118958.1:7876-30455 GCA_001517045.1 Pseudotsuga menziesii
CTCGCATATGAAAAGCTACTTGTTGTATCAGCTTACAACTTGGGAAACCATCCGCCATAGCAGATAAAAAATACACTTTCTACCTTGATAAAACTCAGAGTTCTTGATACTTTTCCTCATGATAAACCAAACAAAATTGATGCATCTCAACATAAAAAAATGTATAAGATGCAAACTAATTTTTTTAAAAGGGGGTCCTAAAAAAGTAAATTTTTTAGGGGGGTATGTTGTAGAAGCAACAATTGGTGGCTTGCTGGGGAACACAGATCTCTAAAAAACCGACTTTTAAAACTAGAACTACTTTAAGGTACTCCATTAAGTCAAAACTTTTCAAGTGTTGGTTGTGGAGCCTAATCTTCTAGATCCAGAGATATTATTCAGTCGTGTTTGTAACCTAGGTGTACTATACACTCATTCCCCTTGCCTTGGGGTTTGGGGGCAGAGCCCCTGAGAATTTTTTTTTGGGATGTGTGTTGGCCAACAGTTTTGTGGACCCATGGTATTGGGTTAACCCTAGGATTTTCCCATTGTATTTCCCCTATAAAAGAAAGCATTGTAAAATGATTGAGTATGGTATTGTATTGTATTGGAAGAGATACTCTAAGAGCGTGAAGAGGAAGTGCAACAGTTTTGCTACAAGGTGTATCCCTTCATATTTATGGACTGTAATAAAAGGAATAGAGGTTTCTTTGTGGACGTAGCCCATCGTTTGGATGAACCACATTATATCTGTGTCTCTCTGAAATGTTTTAATGTGTTTTTCATCTTGTTTATTGATTTAACTGTATATATATTATTGCTCTGTGGTCCTGTTTTCTAACAATTGGTATTAGAGCCAAAAGGTCTATTTAGTTGGTAAACTCGTAGGAAAGAAGGGTTCCTGGTTCGAGTGGGAGCAATGGCGGAAGAAGGAAATCTTAGGGTCGAGAAATTTAACGGCCAAAACTATTAGTTATGGAAGATGCAAATGGAGGACTATCTGTACCAGAAGGATATGTACCTGCTATTGGGCAGAAAAGCAAAACAGACGACGGCTATGAAGGATGAAGAATGGGAGGTTCTTAATAGAAAGGAACTGGGAACAATACGGCTGTGCCTGGCTTCGTCGGTGGCCTTCAATATTTCGAAAGAAAAAACAGCAGAGGGTGTGATGAGCGCATTGAGTAAGCTCTATGAAAAATCCTTGACTTCTAACAAGGTATTTTTAATGAAGCATTTATTTAATATGAAGATGTTGGAAGGTGGATCTATTGCTGACCATTTAAATGAGTTTAATACACTTACCAGTCAGTTAAGTTCTGTAAAAGTGAACTTTGATGATGAGGTTAGGGCTCTTCTAATCTTGTTCTCATTGCTAGACAGTTGGAATAGCTTGGTCATGGCTGTAAGTAACTTTGTCCCTAGTTCAAACACTTTTAAGTTTGATGATGTTGTTGGTGTTATTCTTAGCGAGGAAATGCGAAGAAAAAGCATAGGTGAGACATCAGGTAATGTGTTGACCATGGAGAGCAGAGGGAGACAAAACGAGAGAGGAAGGAGCCCAGGAAATTGCGACAAGTATAAAAAAGTAGATCCAAGTCTAGATTCAGAAAAATAGAGTGTTGGAATTGTGGTAAGAAAGGACATCTAAAGAAAGACTATAGAGCTCCAAATAAGAAAGGAGACAAACAATAAGAGACTACTCAGGAAGCAAAAGTAGCAGGTGATGTGTTACAAGATGATTTGATTCTTGCATTAGATAATACTAGTGATTACTGAGTAGTAGATTCAGGGGATTCATGTCATGCTACACCCCATAGGAAATTCTTTCATGATTATGTTCAAGGTGATTTTGGGCATGTGCTATTGGGGGATGATGAACCATGTAAAATTGTTGGAAAGGGTAAGGTACATATTAAGTTAAATAATGAAAATGGCTGGCTGCTAAAGGATGTAAGGCACATTCTTGCTATGAAAAGAAATCTAATCTCAACAGGGTAGTTGGGAGATAGCGGCTGTTTGTCTACGTTTGGAGAAACGTGGTGGAAGATCACTAAAGGATCACTGGTAATAGAAAAAGGAGATAGGGTAGGTATGTTATATTTATGTCCTCATAATATTGATTATTCTATCTCTGTAGCTTCCATAGAAATAGGTGCGACACTGTGGCATCATAGGCTTGGCCACATGAGTGAGAAGGGGATGCAGATTCTCCACTCAAGGAAATTGCTTCCAGATCTGAAGCAGGTAAGTTTGGAATTCTATGAGAACTGTGTTTATGGAAAACAGAAGAGAGTTAGATTTCTCAGGGTTGGGAAACAAAAGAAGAGTGAAAATTTAGACCTTGTCCATACAAATGTATGGGGACCAACTCAGGTACAATCTCTTGGTGGCTCTCATTATTCAGTTACTTTTATTGATGATGCAACTAGAAAAACTTGGGTTTATTGCATTAGACAAAAATTTGATGTGTTTGATACTTTTAAGAAATGGAAAGCTTTGGCTGAGAATGAGACAGGAAAAAGGTTGAAATGTCTCAGATTTGATAATGGAGGCGAGTACTGCAGGAAGGAGTTTGATAGTTACCATTCACACAATGGGATTCACAGAGAGAAGACAGTCCCTGGAACACCACAAGAAAATGGTGTGACAGAAAGGATGAACAGAATGATCATGGAGTGTGCAAGGTGCATGAGATTGCATGCAGGGTTTCCCTTACAATTTTGGGCCGATGCTGTAAACACTGATGTTTATTTAATAAATAGAGGTCCTTCAAGTGCTTTGGATGGTGGCATTCCAGAGGAGGGATGGATAGGTAAACAAGTAAAATACTCATTTATGAGAACTTTTGGTTGTGAAGCATTTGTCCATATTGATAAATATGATAGAACAAAGCTTGAGGCTAAATCCAAGAAATGTACCTTTATTGGATACGAGGTTGATGATTTTGGTTATCGCTTATGGGATCTTAAAAATCGCAAAATCATTAGGAGTAGAGATGTAGTATTCAATGAAAAGGTCATGTACAAAGATCAGTTGGAGGGAAAGAAAGAAGAAAAAGAAAACACAGAGTACACAGTGCTTGATGAAATCAAATAAAATGAAGTTCCAAAGGCACCAGAAAATCAAGAGCAGCAGCAGGTACCTGAAACTCCTGCAACTATAAGAAAGTATACCAGGTTAAGTAGACCCCCTGAATGATTCTCTCCTTCACTGTATTATTTATTGATGACTGATTCTGGCGAACTAGAATGTTATGAAGAAGCAATGCAGGTAGAAACTAGAAAGAAGTGGGAGCAAGGCATGGATGAGGAGATGGAATCATTGGTAAGAAACCAGACTTGGGATCTGGTTAAGTTGTCTGCAAAAAAAAGGGCATTGCAGAATAAATGGGTTTACAGGTTTAAGGAAGAAGATGGAGGAAAGAAGCGGTACAAGGCTAGACTTGTTGTAAAGGGGTTTGCACAAAAGAAAGGTATAGACTTTTATGAAATATTTTCTCCTGTTGTTAAAATGACTTCAATTAGAACTATTTTAAGTCTAGTGGTGGTAGAAGATTTGCATCTTGGACAGTTAGATGTAAAAATGGCCTTTCTCCATGGGGATTTGGAGGAAGAGATTTATATGCAGCAGCCACAAGGGTATGAGGTCAAAGGGAAGGAGAATTTGGTTTGTAGTTTGAAGAAGAGCTTGTATGGCCTGGAGCAAGCTCCAAGGCAGTGGTATTTAAAATTTGATAAGTTTATGACAGAACAAGGTTATGATAGATGTCATTTTGACCACTGTGTTTATTTCAAGAGGCTAGATAATGGAAGATATATTATCTTGTTATTGTATGTGGATGACATGCTTGTTGCAGGGTCTAACATGCAGGATATAAATGTGCTCAAAAGAAAACTATCTAAATCATTTGTGATGAAGGATTTGGCTACTGCAAATCAAATCCTTGGTATGAGAATAACAAGAGATGGGAAAAATCGCAAATTGACGTTGTCTCAAGGTGAGTACATAGAAAAGGTGTTGCAGAGGTTTAGAATGCAGAATGCAAAACCAGTCAGTACACCTTTGGCCAGCCATGTCAAATTAATCAAGGATATGTGTCCAAAGACACAAGAAGAGATAGATTACATGTTCAGGATTCCCTATTCATCAGCAGTTGGAAGCTTGATGTATGCCATGGTGTGCACAAGACCAGATATTGCACATGCAGTGGGAGTTGTGAGCAGGTATATGAATAATCCAGGTAAAGAGCATTGGAAAGCAATACAGTGGATTCTTAGGTATTTGAGAGGTATCACTTCACATGCATTATGTTTTGGAGGTTCAAACATTGTTCTACAGGGATATGTTGATGCAGATATGGCTGGTGATAAAGACAGCAGGAGGAGCACCACAGGGTATGTGTTTAGTGTGGGTGGAACAACAGTAAGTTGGATTTCAAAGCTACAATAGGTTGTTGCACTTTCAACAACGGAAGCAGAGTATGTTGTTGCTACAGAGGCTAGTAAGGAGATGATTTGGTTGCAGAGGTTCATGGAAGAATTGGGTAAGAAGCAAGAGAATAGTAGGCTGTACAATGACAGCCAGAGTGCCATTCATCTTGCAAAGAACTCAGCCTTTCATTCAAGGACTAAACATATACAACTCAAGTACCACTTCATAAGATTTGTTCTAGATGGAGAATTGTTCAAGTACCACTTCATAAATGCAATAAAGGATACCAAGGAGTGTTATGAAATGGTGCAAATAAGAGTCTTGGATGGCATAAAGTCCAATAATGTTGAAAAATGTGACACTATGAAGGAAGTATTAGTATAATTGAGTAGAATGCTATAAGGATATGTTGAGATTACACATGAGATTCCAAGCAGTTTTCCTCCCAAGAGGAAGATTGGGAACAAGATAGACATAATTAATTCATCCATGTATGTTCATGCTTTAGTAATTACTCTTATTCATATTACTCCATTTATCCTTCAAGCTAAATGGCATACACAACTTGTCAAGTATTGCTTTCCCATGTTCCAATATCCATTTCCATGGGATTACATTGGTTTATCTCATTGGAAATATGATCTGCATACTTTTCTTTGTGAAGAAAAACTTCCCTCAAAATGAGCCAGTTGGATTCTATAGCATATTACTGAGTTTTTTGGTAAGCTGGAAGGGCTGTTTTTTAAGAACGTACATGGAAATCAAAATTTTCACCTAGAATGGTAGATGCATATAATTTTAAATATGCATCATGCATGGAAATCACACATTGCAATAGTACAATGATCACACAGTGCAATAGCATACAAGCACTAGATGTGCCACACCCATGTGCAAAATCATATCGTGCATAGACCTAGAAAACACCACTAACTTATACAAGAAATTTCCAAAAGATCAAAGGCATGCAAGCTTTACTAATGGACCAACTAGCAAAGAAGTTCCAAAATCTACAATAGAAACACAACCTCCAGCACAAAAACCTGCAACTAAATGTTCATAAAATGCCATCAATATTTTCATAAGATTCCTTAAGAAGCAATCATGTGCCCAATTGAATAAGATGGACTGTATGCTGACCTGTTGATTCATCATCAATGAGGAAGTATCCCATGTCAAACTGAAGGAAATAGCAAAATCGATTTATTAGAGTATATTAATCCCATGACATACCTACTAGTAACTATGACTCATACAAAGAACATGGTATGCATGTGTTTATCCTTAAATAAATTCAATCTTAAAGTTGGAAAACTAGCATGATTCTATTACATACTGTTGTAATCTCACAGATCACAGAGGGTTACCAATAATACACATTAAAAGCATACAGACATATCAGAGACAGGAGGCAAGAACACAGATGTAGGAATAACATATTATATTATAGTAAAAGAGTCCATACAATACACATAACTAAACTGAGTTCTCATCTAGCTCAATAGCCTAATATATATCATTTACAAACAGTTACAAATAACTACCTGTCAATTCGTTCAATCGACATGACCTTAGGTGGCTGACCTAATCTCTAATTAGTCGGCTGGTTGACTTAGTCGGCTAATCGACTTTAGTCAGCTTACCGTCTAGCTCCTCCAACATCTCCCCCATGAACAAAACTATTCTTCATCCCGAAGAAAAAAGGGAGGTACTCAAAAACAAGCTTTGGTTGTCTAAAGTAGTTATTTGTTTGTTTATCTTTTATGGGCTGTGAAGTCGGATAGTTGGTCGTTTCTATACACAGACTTTGACAATTGCTTCTACTGTCATGGCTAGCTGATGTTGGAATTCTGTCCAATTTTGCAATACTTTCTGGATGTCAATGGTTAATGTTGTAAGGCTTGATAGCATCGACATATTCTCTTGAATGGAAAGGTATGCTATCCTTTCCATGCCGGGACCCAAAAACTTGTATTTTTCTTCTGTTGTCTCCAGAACTCTTTTCAATTGTGGACAAATGGTGTCTAATTTGTCCAAGCTTGGAATTGCCTGTTGTACGCACTAGTGTGCTTGTCTCTCGAGATTTTGCAATTTGGCTATTTCAAGCACGATTTGATCTTCGATAGTGCTTCTCAGTGCTTCTTTCGTGCTCTTTCTATTCTCTAGTTCTTGGATTTCTTGACGAGCCTGTCGGGTCTACTGGAAGACTTGCCTGTAATAAGCAGGCCAGTCTCATAGTACCCCTTTTGTTATGACCGACTCCTCCATGTGATCCTGAAGCACTTTGTAAGCTTCGGAGAAGGTTGTGTGCTGCTACATCAGTAGTCTGGTTGTTTCTTCTTTTTTCTCTTCTATTGTATTTTGCATCTGTGTATGTAGTGCCGACACCATGCTTTCAAACAACTGATAGGGTTTTTCTAGTGGGTTGTCAGTGTCGACCTCTGTTGGTTCTGGTATCATAGATTGTGCCAAGTTTCTTCATTTTGTTAAGAACTTGACTTGTTCCCTTTCATTTTCATCAAGCTCCACGAGTCTAGTCTGGCTCCTTGTTTTTGCTTCGATAGCCAGAGTTTCCAAGAGTTGTCCCAACTCTTTGTCCTTCATCTTTGTTGCATCGGCTGCAATGGTCGACCCAAGTTGGCTAATGTGGACCATTGCCACTTGTGATTGATGCCCCCTCTTATTTCTGTCTCTCCTCCTCTTGTGCTTCCATTTTTCTGGTTGTTGTTGTACTTGTGCACCTGTAAGAGTTAGATTTTCTTGCAGTGGATTGTCTGGTTGCTGGTCTGCAACGGTTGGTGGAATTTCTGGTTGGGTATGTGGAATGAGTTCTGCAACTGGGTGTGTATCTGGTGGATTTTTTGTAGAGGTTTCCACTACAGATGTTGTTGGAACTGATGGTTGCGGTAACAGTGGTTCAGGTGCAGGTGGTTCAGTTGGAGGTGGTTCAGTTGGAGGTTTTGGGTTGGAGGGTGGTGGTGGTGATGGTGAATGGTTGGGTGTGATTGGTGTGGTGGGGATGTGGTCATGTGTCGGGTCCTCAATTTGTGGGGGTGAACCTTCCTGGATGTTGGAGAACAGTTCATCGATTTCTCGCTTGATTTCTTCCATGTTCTCTTCTTCCTCATTTCTGGCTGGTTCATTGGCTGGTGGAGGGGGTTCGGGGTCGGTTGGGATGAAGGACAAGGTTCGACTTACGACAACTTGAGCTTTCTTATCAGGGTTCCTCACAAATGTGGATTTTAACACTTCCACAGACCTCGGCTTCTGGGGTATTTGGCTAGGTTTTCAAAGAACAAGCTGTTTTGATCCACTAGCTTCAAACAGAGGCATTTTGGTGGTGATCTTCTGTACAGAGGTAAGTAACTCAGGCTGTTTTTTGATGTACAACTGGAAGTCTCTATCTTGGTCGAACCCCTCCTTCAAGGTTACCGGCATAACGTTTTAGCATATGTCGACTGGGCTTATGGAGGGGAGCTTTGGAATTCCTTCTTGTGTGATTTGCATCGAAGATGGGGGTGGGGGTGTAGATACTAGGTCAACCACATTTTCGACTGTCGAAGTGTTTGTACTTTTTGGATTTTTCAGCCGCCCTTGTTGTGCTCCTGCTTCGACATATTTTATAAATTGTGTCTCGACTGGAACTTTGTTTACTACAACGTCTTTTATAATTTTGACCGCTGTAGTTAACAGTTCCTCTTCATCCTCTGAGCCTAAAAGGATCAGCTTGCGCTTCCCCTTCCCTTTTGTCTCAGTTGCTTTCTTTCTTACTGTTGATATCTCCTTTACTAGCTTTTTTATTTTCTCCTTGGTTATGTCATAGTCAGGATTGTCGGACTCAATATCTCCCAATACATCTGCTTCCTCCTGTTGTTGTGCTAGGCTTGTATTTTTCTCAGCTGGAATGGCTACCTATTGTTTTGTCTGTGTGCCTTCCCTTTGGGCTGTTGACGGTATGATTGTAATTTGCAATCGACTAGTGTCTTCTACTGGTGCTTCCTCTGACACAAATGTGTCGATGTATAGTCAGATTTCATAATCTTATTCTTTTTCTTGGTCTATTAGTGGTTCTTCAATTACTAGGGTTGCTTCCTTGGCTTTTGCTGGTATCGACAGTTTTGTGCCAGACTGTTGAGCTAGCTCCTGGAAGATCTCTTCGATTGTTGGGTAGTAGTCGAGAGTCTTTGCTTTTGTCTTAGCGCCCTGCATATACCACACCATAGTATGGTCCAGTTGCAGCTGTATGTGTGCAGTTTTTGGCATACTTCGTCGGATGTTCTGGGGCACCCTCTATCTGGTCCTCTGGATTTTGAGTTGTTGGAACCAATTTTCCAATAGCACTTTGCCATTTTCCAGTTCCTTTAATGTTCCAGTCTGGGCAAATGGTTTGAACCTACACATATGGAATTTTGTGGGTTCTTGGAATTGCTTGTCCCCGACTGGGCATAAGTAGTACATTACTATCCATATTATTAGGGACAAGAACCTTATAATCCCTCCCAACTCTTGACATTTCTCACAGATGCCTTTGAGCATGTCGACGACATTCTCAGCCCATCTATAGACTTTTCTCGTTTTGGCAATTGTATCTACTGCCTCTAGCATATCTAGTTTTAGGTCGTTTCCTTGACCTGTGGGTGTAAGCCCTGTTGCTATGATTTTAGCCACAATTTGTGGCATTCGAGCTTGTATCTAGCTAATCATTATCCCTTTTGAGTTCTTTCCTGATGGTGTTCTAGTTAATCACTCCACCAACCCATATTTTATGCCGACTGGTACTGGGTCACCTTGGTTGGATAAGCCAGTCAGTTTATATATTGCTTCACCAGAGATCTCGACTAGCCTGTCGAAGTAGAATCTGTCGTTGTGGTATCAACTTATAATGAATTTAACTGTCATTTATTTGTACCTCCAAATCTTGCCATGAATGATCTATTCATGTAGTTCATGATAGAACTGCGGTTTACCTTCTCTGTGGCTTGGGTTGGTTTCTTGTCGACATAGGCCCATTCCTTGATCTCGGCCCATGTTTTTTTCCCATGAGGTCTCTTGGACCTTAGTGTTATTTATGTTTCTTAACCTCCTCATTAGTGGGGTTTCAGTAGTTTGTAGTTCCTTAGTCTTTGCTACGGCTCTGGTTTGTTTTGGTGCCATTTTGTCAGTTTTTTGTTCGATTTTACTACAGGATTCTTGGTTCTCAGTTTTCTGTTTGCTAAGTTGCTTTCTTTGTTCAAAATACGATAAATGATCCTCTTCCAGTCCAGTATTTATAGGTGAGGCTTTTGACATTTCTGTCGATGGGTGTATTAATGGCGGATGTGATGGTCCAGTGCGAACATTTGAGTTTGTGTTAATGGTGATTTGATTTTGGCACTCGTAGTCATGAAGGTGTGATGTGACTTTCAAGGTCGTTGTTCGATGCCGATCATGTGAGTGGTCGATGGTGGTATGTTGACGGGTGTAATGTCGGCTGTCGAAGCATTGATTTCCTGACATCCCGGTTTATGGGTGTTGGTTCTGTTTTGTTTTATTTTGGATTTTTTCAGCTTTTTATAGTTTTTGTCTAACCGTTATGGTTGTTATATTCTTTTTTTTTAACTTGTTTTAGTTTTTGTACTACTTTAGTCGAGCACCATTAACAAGTTTCTGAAATACTATCCCTTGTAACATCCTTAGTCGGACTGATCCGTTGGCATGAATCTCTTTGACAACGTAGGGTCTCATCCATTCTGTATGTATATTTTTGGGTTTCCCTTTTACTCAACTATTGTATAGTAAGGCAAGGTCCCCTACTGATAGGTTCTTGTTTTTTATGTTACGATTGTGCCATGCCTTCTGCTATTGTTTTTGGATTTCTTAATGCTGTAATGAAATCAGTCGATGTTCTTTCAGCTTACTTAATTGTATCATTCGGTCCTTCCTTCCTTGTTCGACATTGACATGTAAAATCTCTGCTATAATAGGTGTCTGTTGTCGAAAATGTAGTGGAACTACAGCTTCTTGTCCATAGACTAGTCAAAATAGTGTTTGGTCGGTTGAACACTTGTATGTTGTTTTGTACGCCCGTAGTACTGCAGGTATCTTTTCATCCCAGTTGTCTTTTTCAATGTTACATATTTTTGTTAGGCCTTTTGTTAATGTTTTATTTAATTCCTCAATTAGTCCATTCGACTGAGGGTGATAAGTTGTACTCCATCGGTGGTCAATTGTGAGCTGGTCCGTCAGTGCCTTAATGGTCTTATTGATAAAGTTTGAATGTTAGTCACTGATTAAGGTTATTGGACATCCAAATCTGGTGATTATATTTTCATAGATGAATTTAGTAGCTATCTCACTGGAACATGTGTTGACTGATTCTGCCTCTGCCCACTTGGTTACATACTCCACTGCAGTTATTATGTACCTTGCACCTATTCTTTTTGTTGGTATGGGGAATGATCCTATGAAGTCGATGGCCCAAATTTCAAACGTCAAACTTGGGTTTACTGATATCAAGGGCATTTATGTACCAGGTACATGTCGACCTAGTCGTTGGCATCTGTCACATTGGCTTACAAACTTTTTACAGTCTTTGTAAAGTGTCGACCACCATAACCTTGACTATTGGATTTTCTTGGCAGTCGTGTCTGCTTGAAAATGTCCTCCTGTTGATCCATAGTGTGCTTCATACATGATATTATTTCTTTCATGTTCTAGTACACATCTTCTGAGTATGTCGTCCAGACCCATTTTATATAGGAATCCATTTATGAGGCTATATGGTGCAGCTTTCATGGCTAAAATTTGTTTCTTATTCATGCTCATGCACTCTGGTGCTTGTCCATTTTCTAAGAATTGAGTTATTTCCTCTAATTCTGCTGGGACTGCTTCTATTCAGAATAAATGTGCGTCTGATAGGTCTTCTTCGACTCCTATCGGTTCCTCTCCTATGTCAATCCGTGATAAGTGGCGGGTCTGACATTTAATTTTTCTGGACTGACAATGAATTTGAATTCAAATTCTTGGAATAGAAGTAGACATCGACAAATTATCCCATGGTGTCAAGGTTTATTGACAATGTATTTTATTATTTGGTGGTCGGTATAAAAGATAAACGAGTTCGCTAGTAGGTAATGTCGATACTTTTGTAGTGCAAAGACCATTCATAATGATTCTCTCTGTGTTGTCAAGTAGTTTCTTTCTGCTTTATTTAATTTTCTGTTGTTGTAAACTATAGGGTAGTCCATTCTGTCGTCCCCTGGTTGAGTTAGGATTGCTCCTATTCCCAGACCTAATGCGTCGATGTGTACATGGAATTTGGTCAACCAATTTGGAAATCTTAGAATGGGTTCTTCGACTAACTTCCTTTTTAGTGTTTCGAATGATATGTCGCATTCCTTTGTCCAGTAAAACTCATGATCTTGTCTTAACAATTCTTCCAGTGGATATGTCATATCTGGATAGTATCTTATGAATTTTCTGTAATATCCTGTGTGACCAATTAGTACCCTGACTTGTTTTGGATTCATCGGTGGTTTTAGGTCGAGGATAATTTTTATCTTTGCGAAGTCGACCTTGATTCCTTCTTTGCAGACAATGTGTCCTAATAGTATCCCTATAGGGGTCAGAAATATGTACTTCTTGATGTTCAGAGATAGCTGGATTTGTCGGAATCGTTCCAACATGAACCTTAGCCATTTGCAGTGGTCTTTTAGCATAGAGTATATTGTCTAGTCGTCAAAATATACTACCATTGTTTTGTAAATGTATTCTTGAAAATACTGCAGGTGCATTTTTGAGTCCAAAAGGCATAACCCTGTAAGCAAATGAGCCAAATTCACATACGAATGTTGTCTTTTTCTGGTCTTCTTTGGCTATTGGTTCTTGGTTATAACCTGAGAATCCATCTATAAACGAGTAACATTCATGTCCTGCGATCTCATTTAAGATTTCATCTGCATAAGGTGTCGGAAATGGGTATGATAATGTAACTTTATTTAGGTCTCTGAAGTCGACACGGATCCTTAGCTTGGTTGGATCGCGCTTCTTTGCTTGAACAACCATTGGACTTGCCCATTTTGATTGGTCAATAGGGTAGATGATTCCTGCTGCAAGCATATTATCAATCTCTTTCTTGACTATCTCTTTGTATTTATGAGCTAGTTTATATGGTCTTTTCTTTACAGGTCGAACATTAGGTTTAATGTCGATCTTCATTTCACCCATTTCATGTACTAGACATTTGAGATCTTTGTAGTCTCTAGCAAATACATCCTGAAATTCATTTAGTAGGTTTATTATTTCTGTTGTTTGCTCTTCACTCCAGTAGTCTCCAATTTTTGCTATTTTTGGTCGATCATCATTTGATATGTCGACTTCTTTAGTTTTCACTTTAGCGTCTAACCATTCAGGTGCTTTGGCTTAATTGATTGGTTGGATCCCTTCTTTAAACTATGAAAATGTAGTAGGAAAGTCTGATGCGGTCATTTGGTTGGTGTCTTCTTTGTCGGATGTCTTGACTTTGAGTACTGTGCAAATTGATTTTGTCGTTTCAGCATGGTTTGATTTTCATCTAAAGCTTTTCCCTTCTGGATTTTCATTTTCCATCTGTAGTCTTGTTGACTGTGGTATTGTCCACGTTTGTATATATTTGCAGTTTATTGTCGGTCGGTCCTAATTTTGTATCAGGCTTTTGTTCTCGGTCGGTCCTATAAATGCCTTAATTTATTTTGTAGTTTCGACTAATTTTTCATCTTGTGGTATAAAGTTGAAATCCTTGATAAAATTCTCTCTAAGTTCATTCCATAGGAATGTTTCACCCCGAGCTTCTTCCATTTTGTACCATTTGTTTGGTAAGTCGGATAGCGTCGATGGAAACAGGTGTGGCCATGTGCCTTCATCCTTATACCCAAGTCTTTTTCATTCTTTTTCACATGTTCTTATGTGCTCTTCTAGATCCTGTCCTTGGATGAATATAGCTATTTGGCCTTAATTGGTTATCCTTTTTCCTCTGAATCTTTCTATAAAGTAAATCGAAGCTGTTGTCCATCTCTGCAGTCTTGATTGATGGGTATCCCATCATCTAGAAGCTTGTCCTGTGAAGGTTTCCACTAAGCTTTGTCGTCGGCCATATTCACCAATGTTCCTGGATACTTGTTCTATGTGCATAGTTGGTGATTCTCTTTCTTTGTATCTTGGGAATTGCGTGATATTTACATTTGTTGGTTTTAGGGTAGGATATTCCCTGGTTTTCTTTTCAAATATTTTTGGGATGATGGATACCAGGAAGCATTGTTAGACTGTTTTCTTCTACACTTTTTGAATGTTCCAGCATCCTGTTGCTTATGTTTTGTAGTTATCTACTTCCCAATCATATAATTATGCATCTGAGTTGTATCCTACTGAATCTTGATTCCCTAAGTGAAGTTCACCATAGACATTGGGTTTTTTGTAGTCCTCATTGTTTTGTATCTGATATAGCTGTCGGATGTCGACTTCTTCATCAATAGGTTCTATCCAAGGTTCTCCTTGGGATGGATGGATAGGTACTATGAATTTTTGTCCATTCCCTTTTAGTTTTATCCTTTCCTTGTCTAAGGATATCGAGGCTTTCATTTTTCTTCCCCAAGGTCGACCTACTGATGCTGGGAAGGAGCTGGATCCTTCCTTAGGGTCAATAATTTCAAAATCAACTTTGGTCTATATTCCTTTTATTGTCATGTTGACATTTTTCCAGACTCCGATAGGTTCAATCAGGCCTTGGTCGGCTAATTTTAGGTATATGCCTGACTTGTATAGTCGAGGTCTACCTAAATGTTCCCAGGTGTCACAAGTCATAATGTTTACTTGTGATTAGAAGTCGAGCACAACTTGTCTGACATGGTATCCTTCAATTTCTAGTTCGGCATCAGTTTTGTCCTTTTGGTTTAGGCTGCAGATATTTTTTGTTCATTTTCTATGTTATTGTTGTGTTTTATTTTATATAGTAAGTCGATTAATTGGGATACCATCTTATCATCTTGTCCTAAGCGTATTAATTCTTTAATTGTGTTTTGTTGATTATCGTCAGCTTCTTCCTGTCGATCAAATTCTTTAAATACATTTGTTGCGTCTTTATACAGTTGTTTTTGTTTAACTGGGTCAGGATAATCATTATTTTCTTTTATTTTTCTTATACATGGATTATCATTCCCAATTTTTGTCCCTTGTTGGGTTACTATATGCAAATTCCTTGTATTGATAATATCATTTTTTTGAACGCGCGACAAGACATTAACATTTTTATTCTTATTAATTTTATCAAGCATAGTAGGGAAATCCTGTAATGAGTGATCCCCTACTCCACAACTAGTACAGAATTTTAAGTCAGTTCTGTCCTTGTATGGACAGTCTACATATCGGTGACCTTCTTTGTAGCACGTGAAACATTGGATGGGCTGACGTGGTCGGTTGTCGCAATTCCCAGAGAATCGACCTTGACCTCCATATCCTCCACGTCAGTTCTTGAATCGGTGCTCATATCGATGACCATCGTACCTTTGATTATTCTGTTCATTTTGAGCATTGCTTCGTTGATTGTTTTCGTTGTTCTGTGCAACTGTGTTTGTCTGGCAGACTGCTTGGTAATTTTGTCGATTTTTTAGGTTTAAGTGGCAGTTGGCCATGGTATGACTTTTAACTCCACAGATTGCACACCAGGATGCTTTACCATTCTTCATGTTAAACAGAAAATCTTTTGTGGTGTTTTCTCCATGTTCTTGTCAGATGTCGTAAAAACACTTTGTTTGCACAAATCGAACATCCTGTCAACTAATGTCCTGTCGATGTTATCTTTTGAATGTCCGGTTGTTGAGAATTTTGTGCACCAGGCATCCTGACTCTTAAGGTTTAGCTCCTTTAGTGACTTCTTCATGATTTCAAGATGTTCTTCCAGTATGGTATCCATGGGATATGCTGGGAAGTCTTCATCCATCTCCACTTGTAGGGATTTAGTAAGTGCATCTTCATATGTCTTGAATGTCTCTAGGCTTATATGCTACCGAATTTTTTGTGAAAGACCTACAAGAAACCAATGAATCAACAATTGTTCATCAATTACATAATCGAATTGGCTGAGAAGGTCTTTCCAGCGTTTGTCGTACTCTCGGACGGATTTTGTTGGCTTTTGCGAGGTTGTCTTTAACTTTTTAGCTGCCAGATGTTTAGCATCTAGATTTTTAAAGAACGATGAAAATTGCACTTTAATTTTTGCCTTGGATGCATGAGGGGTTCTCTCAGTAAAGGTCATATACCATGTTAGAGCCATTTTCCTCAAGGCACCAACGAACTGTGCCATCTGTCTATCTTCTACTGTGACTTGGTTTGCCTCCCATGTCGACTCACAGATGAACCAATGTCGTATGGGATCTTCGTTGCCCTCATATAGAGGGATATGCATTGATCCGTGACCCATGTCAGATTCGCTGTCGCTATCTTCTTCAGGAGGTGGCGGTGGTGGGGGTGGTGGTGGGGGTAGTGGGATGTTTTGTTTGTCTTTTTGTGTAGAGTTGTTGTAGACAACTCATGTTTTCGTCGGTTGTTTTGTTTGTTATTTCTTCTTCGACAAGCAGTCAGCCGGCGTCGAATTCTCCTGTCAATGTCCAACTGCAATTATTTGTCTGCATGTTAGAGTTTTCTGTATTCTCCAAAGCTATATTTGGCAGGGGGGGTGATCCTTCATGTGTCGGGTAAAGTAAGTGGATACTTCGGTTGGAGGGGTACTCCTAAAGCGTGACCCAGTTTCCTTCCTTTGGTCAATAGATCTGATGATTATCATCATTTACTTCGTTGTCTAATCGGCTCCATATACCAAACTCACTAGCTCTTAGTATTAGGTCCTCTTCGACAATGGCTTGTATTCTAGTACTCAGATTCGTTGGAGACAGAGGTCTTATCTCTTAGGGAACTTCTATTTGGAGAAATTCTCGCTACTCTATCCACAAATCTTCTTCCATGGGTGACACTTCTTCATCGACGCCTTCTTCCTGTCGGTCATGACCTGACTCTGGCAGATTTCTTTCTTGGTCTGTCACCCTAGTACTCATTCCTCTTTGCAGTGCTATAGCTCTTTATCTTCTTTCTTCCCTCCTTTTCAGCCTCTTCTCCCTCTCTATCTTCTATAAATCCACCATACCTTTGTGTATCACTGTCCATTTGATTTCCTTTTCAGGTCAACTTTTCATCACTGGTGATGGTATCTCTTTTTAGTCGACTAGAATCCCTTTTACTTTACCCCGAAATATGACTAGCTAACCCCCCATTGCCTACCCGGTGCTTTAGAAAGATCAGATGGTTTTGTTTACTTGCTTATGAAATGTTCCCACTCCCTTTCGGCAATGAATTTCTCCCACTTCTTTTGTTTCTCCGCCCAGTTGGACTCTTTTGTGGCGGTTCATGTAGTGATGGATGAGTTTTGACAATATGACCCACTCCTTTTTCTATCAGGAACTTGAACAACAAGGTTGATAAGGAGAACAGGATCTGCTCGGTAAGGTTTGTATAGAATTTCTTCTGAATGGTTTCTACAGAAGTTCTTTCTTCTATAGCTTACTCCTTGCAGAAATCGTCGGTGATCTTTTCAAACCACCCCGATAGGTTTGTTCTTCCCCCTTAAATCAGTTTCTCTAGCAATTATTGTTCTTTAGTTGCTTCCGAATTTTTCATCCAGAAGTTTCTTCAAAAGTTGGGGTATCAATTCTACAAAATTCTCATGGGTTTCAGTAAAGAATATTTCTTTCGCCTAAGCAATCATTAATATGTTTCTTCGCGCATAATTTTGCAAATAATTTGCTATCTTGTGCTCCCACCAGTTCTTAATTTCCTGCTCTTATATCATTGTTTGTATTTATCTTAGATATGTACTATCGGCAACGGAACCAATGTTGTAATCTCACGGATCATAGAGGGTTACCAATAATACACATTAAAAGCATACAGACATATCAGAGACAAGAGACAAGAACACAGATGTAGGAATAACAGATTATATTATAGTAAAAGAGTCCATACAATACACAGAACTGAACCAAGTTCTCATCTGGCTCAACATCCTAATATATATCATAATTTACAAATAGTTACAAATAACTACCTGTCAGTTCGGTCAACTGACACAACCTTAGGTGGCCGACCTAATCTCTAATTAGTCGGTTGATCGACTTTAGTCAGCTTACCGACTTGCTCCTCCAACACATACCTTCCAGTAACCCTTTCGAGTAACAGGAGCATATTGATGTTTACCCTTGAAGTGATTAGGATCAACACCACCAAAAGTCATGGCTGCAAATGGGCTTTCTTCAATAAAAACATTTTTTCCTTGGGAAAGAACCTCGAAACTGTTTCCAACAAATGTGAAACTATTGTGTTTAGCGAAAAGATGTCATACCAAATCTAGTGATCTATCATTGTAAATCACTGAAAATGACTGATATTCTTTTTCAGGCCGTGGATACCTCTGGAAGATTGCCTGAAAACAACCAAAAAAAAAAATTATAACTTAAGCATTCAAACAATGCCTTCCAGAAATAAAGTAGCAAATAGATCTTTATTTTTTCAAGTAGATCTCAATACTTTGTTACCATAATTATCAATGCAGTTATTCTTCTTTTGTATTCCAGAGTTGAGATGTTTGCTCTAAGTGACCACTTTAAACTCGATGATAAATTGGAAGTAATACAGAAAGATATAAATGCCTAATAAAAGATTTGCACAAAGAAGACTTTGTAACAAATTAGCAATTATGAGTAATAAAGTGCACAGTGATGTTGGGGTGAAAAGTTACAATGGAAACTGAAAATACCAATGTGTACCATGCCCAACTCACAACCTACAGGGATAAGCACAAATATAAACTTAGGTTTTCCACTTCACAATCAAACATGAAAGTTGAACAAGATATGAGATTAAGAAACAAATTACAAAACTACTAGAGAAAGATAAACTGGGGCAGATAACAATATACTCATGCGGAATAATAGCGTAACAACGCTTCAGATACCATTTTCCTCACAAGTCTATCTATATTTTTCTATCTTTTGACCTTTCATATTCCCATCAAACTCAAATGCCTATCATATTTCTTGTAATGAAATGCCTACATTTAATTTTGTTGTCCTAGCTATATGGAATTGGTAAAATATTACCAAGGGGGCAGTTATCATGATAAATCAAACTATTTAAGGTAATTGTTTAGATAAAATAGAACAAAGTTTGCCTCAATGTATGGTAATCATCATCATTAAATAAATGTATGTGTGTGCACATGCATAAATACCCAATACACTGGTCAATCAAACAAAAGAAAACATAATTATACCTTGATTTGTGGATCTTCACACTGTCTTCTTATGCTTTACCTTTCAAAACATCATTCAACATACTTCATTTTTTGTCTTGTTGCAATAGTTTCATGTTAGGACCCATCAAATAAATTTATGTTTGTTTATGAAAATAACAAAACCAATCTAAATAGATACAATTCTATTACAATGTAAATTACAATACTATTCAACTATTCAAGTAAATTAATTGTTAATAATAGATCACCTGATAAAACATGGATAACCAAAAATACTATGTATATAAGGCCATCGATCTAATCAAAATGCCATTTCTTTCCTCTTAACTATGGAAATTTTTCTCAACGCTATCTGTAACAAGTTCCAATGGAGGATTCAAATAGCAATAGTGAAAATTATACACTAAAATTATAGAAATAGATGCTTTTTAATGTAGTCTTCCTTACCATTCATTGAGCTCCTCTGTTTCTCGAGAATAATTTAATATTCTCTACTAAACAGGACCAACCACGTGAAGGTGGAAGCTCTTATGGCCCCTCCCCCCCCACATCACTCTCAACTCCCCAAACCCAATGCATCTACTTGCAAATAACAATTTATTTCACAATCCAAATAACAATGCATCTACTGCAAATTATTTCACTCAATAGTTGAAATATGTTTTCATTAAATCATTCTTTAAACCATTCAATCATTCAACAGCTAAAAAAACCATTCATTAAACCATTCATTAACTCATTCATTAAAACATTCATTTAGTCAATGGAAGAAAAAAAAATCAGTAAACCATTCATTAAAGCATTCATTCAAACATTCATTCATGAAACAAAGGAAAAAACCATTAAATGTTTTTTAATAAATAAGAACTACTCAAAATTTGTTTAGTCATTTCCTTTTTGCGTTTCTTCTCTTTAAATATTTAGTTAGAGTCACATCTTTTGGAATCTGATCATCGGTATCCCTACTAGTCTGCTCGCAAGGTTGAACTTCAGGCGAGGGGCGATGAATTTCTGCAATAATGTCAAAATCTTTCATTAATATATTTATATTTTGATAAATACGAGTAATTCATTTAAAAAAAACATTACGAATGTGTGTTTTTACCTGCCATGGGCACATCAACATGTTCAACATTATCTCGTACAGGCCCAACCTGTTCCATGTTATCTGCATCTACATGCTCTGCAGTTGAATTGTGTGGAATTAGAATTAATGTTCATTATCTTCAATGGTCTATAAAAAATAGTAGCACATTAATAAATTCATTACTAGGACGAGAAGCATGATCTTCGTTTGGTTGGTCATGTACATCCTCGACATGAACGGGATCATTACTTTCCTACACAAAAAGGATCATTACTATAAATTGTTGATTAGGAGGTTGGAACAACCCTTAATTATTCCCAGAAAGAAGGTTTGAGGCCGTTGGAGTGCCCAGGCCTGCTCTTTATGTCCATACCTGTGCCCAGAATTGTTTGTTAATGTCATTTCAACCCTCAAATTCAACCCAACATTTCTCAAAGCCTATTTTTCCATTGTTCATCACTTTTCATAGGGCTATTCATGCCCAGAACTACCTTTTAAACCTCCAATTTGGCCCAGATTTAGAGGTAGGCTTGTTTGGTGATGGATAAGTGCACAAGGGTGCCCAAGATGCTGAAATAGGGTTGTTTCATACCCTTTTTTACTGTCAAACAGGTTTGTTTATGCCCAAAATTCATGTGGATGCTGCTATAAGGAATATGAATGAAATTTTAGGGTTGCTTTCACCCACAGATTTCTCATTTTCACAGCCAGAATTGCAAAGACCGCCTTTTATTGCCATTGATCATCATTTGTTATTGCTGCAATGTGCCCAGATCTGAAAGTTGGCCTAATTATAGCTGATTTGAGATGCTTTATTGTTTGTTGTGACCTTTAGAATGCTCCCAAAGTGCTTAGATTTGTCCCTTTGATGCTCATACTTTATTGTAGAGTCGTTTATGCCCATAGGACTGCCCAACATTGCTCCTAGTGTGCTCATAACTGAAAATGAAAGGGCTCACTGCTGTTACACTCCATAAATTGTCCAAATTTCAAAACCAACTCAAAACTGCCTAGATTTGATTTCAAGATTACAATCATGACAACTTCACCCCTGCCTATTCCGCACAAATCAAAAGGCTCTTAAATTAACCATATAATGCCTTCCTCAATGATTTGATGAAACCAAGGGGATTGAAAAAGGGAAAGGAAACATCAAATATCACTCACACCAGGGAACAATTCTAAAGCTAACCAACTGTCTAAACCACAAAGGTCATCTTATCGTATTAATTGTAAGAGGGACAAAAAAAAATCAGACAGGGTGAAAATTGACATAAAATGTTCAAATAAAAAATAGAGGACATCAAAATACCTAGTACTTGCTTCAAGACCCAAAGCATAAACCATAAGATTCATGATTGTCCATTAATGGCCAAGGATTACCTAACCCAATTTTTAGTCAACTAAGCACCTCACGGTCGAATCATGATATTGCAACAGTCTGCATACATCCTTCACTTGAATGATGTTAGGATTGCCAAGAACTAACATCATTCAAGTGAAGGATGTATGCAGATTGTTGCAGACATAATATCTCTACTCATTTGATTTCCTACAAAGTGTTTTAGCTTGCTTAGTGCTCCTCTCTGTTTATCATTTACGTTCAACATCATGGTGAAATCAACAAGTCCAGGCAAATCTTCTAGTACATCGCCTTTACAGTAATGGACAAATAATGATGTTGAGTTCTTGGAGATCCTGTAGAGTGGATGTTTTAACCTCTTCAGTGCTACTATGTAGTGCGTATCCTAGCACTTCAGAGGCATATTTCCCAGTGGTAACATACAACAATCATATATATATATATATATATAATCCATGGTGGTGAAGAGCAGACATTTCCAGATCTGCTACTTGGCACGTTCAGGAATGAAAAGAATGTTTTAAATACATTTATATCAGTCTGTAATATTTGCTGATTTATTCCTTTTAGCTTCTCATGATGATGCTTGTTTTCCCATATTAATTTTCAACCCTAAGGCAATGCTAACTTGTTTTCCCATACTAATTTTCAACCCTAAGGCAATCCCATAGTAGAAAGAACCAAAAAAGAATATTCTGCACAAATCAAAAGGCTCTTAAATTAACTATATCATGCCTTCCTCAATGATTTGATGAAACCAAGGGGATGGAAAAAGGGCAAGGAAACATCAAATATCACTCACGCTAGGGAATAATTCTAAAGCTAACCAATTGTCTAAACCACAAAGGTCATCTTATCGTGTTAATTGTAAGAGGGGCAAAAAAAAAATCAAACATGGTGAAAATTGACATAAAATGTTCAAATAAAAAATGGACGACATCAAAATACCTATTACTTGCTTCAAGACCCAAAGCATAAACCATAAGATTCATGATTTTCCATTAATGGCCAAGTATTACCTAACCTAATTTCCAGTGAACTAAGCACCTCATGGTCTAATCATGATATTGGGCCAAGTTTATTATAAATTCCAAGAAGCAACCGATAGAGCAACCAAACATCCACTCTACAGGATCGCCAAGAACTAACATCATTCAAGTGAAGGATGTATGTAGACTGTTGCAGACATTATATCTCTACTCATTCAATTTCCTACAAAGTGTTGTAGCTTGCTTAGTGGTCTTCTATGTTTATCATTTATGTTCAACTTCATGGTGAAATCAACAAGTCCAAGCAAATCTTCTAGTACAATGCCTTTACAGTAATGGACAAATAATAATGTTGAGTTCTTGGAGATCCTGTAAAGTGGATGTTTTAACCTCTTCAGTGCTACTCTGTAGTG